>JAHRHZ010000176.1:1309919-1324926 GCA_024137785.1 Ginglymostoma cirratum
ACCCTTCATCAGATTTCTGATGAAGGGTTTAGGCCCGAAACGTCAAGTTTTCCTGCTCCTATGATGCTGCTTGACCTGCTGTGTTCATCCAGCCCCATGCTTGTTATCTAAGAAATGATGTTGATTGTTTTAAGATGTTTCTTCCAGGAGATAAGCACATTGGAACATCAAAATTCATGGAAGGGACTTAAGAATTGATGCTGATTGCTTTAAAATGCTTATTTCCATCAGATAAGACATTAGAACATCAAAATCTCACATTCAACAAATAGTATAAAATTAGATTACAGGTCGTACTAAAGTGCTGATTTCAGTGAGATGAGCACTTTGCAACAACAAAATTCAACATTCACTGAAAGTCTTAAGAATTGATGCTGATTGCTTTAAAATGGTTATTTCCATGATATAAGCACAATGGAACATCAAAATCTCACAGTCACTAAACATCTTAAAATCTAATGCTGATTACAGTAAAGTGCTTACATCCATGAGATAAGCATGTTTGAAGATCAAAATCTCACATTCAACAAACATCTGAAAATCAGATGCACTTTGTACTAAAAACCTTATTTGCTGGTGAAGAAGATCTGAACATCAAAATTTCACATTCAACAAACGTCTTAAAGTTCGATGCAGGTTGCACTAAAATGCTTATTTCAGTGTGTCAAGCACATGTGAATATCAAAATTTCAGTCACTCAGCATCTTAAAATCTTACGTTGAATTAATTAAAATGCTTAAACAGCTGAAACTTAGATGCAGCTTGCACTAAAATGCTTATCTCGGTGAGATAAGCACACGGGGCATCAAAATCTACCAGTTAACAAACATCCTAATATCTAATGGTGATTATACTAAAATGCTTATTACAGTGAATATGTACACTGAACATCAAAATCTCACATTTGACAAACATCTGAACATCTGACGCTGATTACAGTGAAATGCTTAATTCCGTGAGATAAGCACATTGCAACATCAAACTCTCACAGACACTAAACATCTTAAAATCTGACACTTCTTACAGTAACACGCTTATTTCAGTGAGGTAAGTGCATTGGAACGTCAAAAGCTCACGTTTAACAACAGCTGAAAGTTAGATGGAGGTTGTGCTAAAATGCTGATTTCAGTGAGATGAGCACTTTGCAACATTAAAATTCAACATTCACTGAAAGTCTTTAGAATTCATGCTGATTGCTTTAAAATGCTTATTTTTGTGCGATAAGCACATTAGTGCATAAAAGTCTACCAGTCACCAAACATTGTAAAATCTCATGCAGGCTGTACTAAAACATTTATTTCAGTGAGTTAAGCACATCTGAACATCAAAATTTCACAGTCACTAAACATTTTAAAATCTTATGCTGAATTCATTAAAATGCTTATTTCTGTGAGGTAAGCACATTGAGGCATCAAAAACTACCAGTTACCCAAAATCCTAAAATCTCATGGTGATTGTACTAAAATGCTTATTTCAGTGAGATAAGCACGTCTGAACATCATGATCTCACACTCAACAAACATCTGAAAATCTGACGCTGATTGCTTTCTGTGAGATAAGCACATTGGAACATCAAAATCTCGCAGTCACTAAATATCTTCAAATCTGACACTTATTACAGTAACTCGCTTATATCAGTGAGGTAAGTGCATTGGAATGTCAAAATCTCACGTTTAACAAACAGCTGAAAGTTCGATGTAGGTTGTGCTAAAATACTGATTTCATTGAGATGAGCACTTTGCAACCTCAGCATTCAACATTCACTGAAAGTCTTAAAAATTGATGCTGATTGCTTCAAAATGCTTATGTCTCTGAGATAAGCACATTGGGGCATCAAAATCTACCAGTCACCAAACATCCTAAAAGCTCATGGTGATTGTACTAAAATGTTTATTTCAGTGAGTTAAGGACATCTGAACATCAAAATCTCACAGTCAACAAACGTCTGAAATTCTGACGCTGATTGCATTAAAATGCTTCTTTCTCTGAGATAAGCACATTGGAAGTTCAAAATCCCAGTCACCGAACGTCTTAAAATTATCTGCATGTTGTACTAAATTGCTTATTTCGTGAGTTAAGAACATCTGAACATTAAAATCTCATATTCAACAAATGTCTTATAATTATTTCTGGAAGATGAAACTCATTGAAACATCAAAATCTTACACTTAATAACCATTTTAAAATCTCATGCTGGTTACAGCAACACGCTTATTTCAGTCAGATTAGCGCATTGGAACATGAAAATCTCACAGTCATTAAACATTTTAAAATCTGACACTGATTGCAGTAAAGTGTGTATAATCGTGAGATATGTACATTTCAAGATCAAAATCTCATATTCAACAAACATCTTAAAGTCAGATGCACCTTGTACTAAAACGCTCATTTCATGAGTTAAGAAAATCTGAACATCAAAATCTCACATTCAACAAACGTCTTCAAATTAGATGCTGATTGCACTAAAATGCTTATTTCAGCGAGTTAAGCACATCTGAATATCAAAATTTCACAGTCACTAAACATCTGAAAATCTTATGCTGAATTCATTAAAATGCTTATTTCCATGAGACAAGCGCATTGGAACATCAAAATCTCACATTCAATAAACAGCTGAAAATTAGATACATGTTGTAGTAAAATGCTGCTTTCAGTGAGATGAGCACATTGCAACATCAAAATTTGACATTCACCAAAAGCCTTAAGAAATGATGCTGATTGCTTTAAAATGCTTATTTCCAGGTGATAAGCACATTGGAACATCAAAATCTCACAGTCACTGAACGTGCTAGAGTCTGACACTAATCACAGTAAAATGCTTATTTCCAGGAGATAAGCACATTGTAACATCAAAATTTCACAGTGACTAAACATCTTAAAATCTGACGCTGATTACAGTAAAATACTTATTTCAGTGAGATAAGCATGTTGGAACATCTAAATCTCACAGTCACCGAACATGTTAAAATCTGACAGAAATTACAGTAAAACACTTATTTCAGTAAGATAAGCTCTCCTGAATATCAAAACCTCACAGTCACTAAACGTCCTAAAGTCTAACGTTGATTACAGTAAAATGCTAATTTCCATGAGATAAGCACATTGGACCTTCAAAATCTGAAATTCAACAAACAGCTGAAAATAGATATACATTGGTCTAAAATGCTAATTTCAGTGAAATGAGAACATTGCAACATCAAAATTTGTCATTCACCGAAAGTGTTAAGAATTTATGATTGCTGTAAAATGCTTCTTTCAGTGAGATAAGCACACTGGGGCATCAAAATCTACCAGTTACCAAACATCCTAAAGTCTGATGGTGATTGTATTAAAACGCTAATTTCAGTGAGATAAGCACACCTGAACATCAAAAGTTCACATTCAACAAATGTCTGAAAATCTGATGCGCATGGCAGGGAAATAATTATTTCAGTGAGATAAGCAAATTGCAACATCAAACTCTCACAGTCAATAAATATCTTCCAATCTTAAGCTTATTACAGCAACACGCTTATTTCAGTGAGAAAAACGCATTGGAACATCAAAATCTCACATTTAACAAGCAGTAGAAAATTAGATGCAGGTTGTACTAAAATGCTGATTTCAGTGAGATGAGCAATTTGCAACATCAAAATTCGACATTCACCAAAAGACTTATCTCACTGACATAAGCATTTTACTTGCAATCAGCATCAGATTTTAAGACATTTGGTGAATGTGATATTTTGATCTTCAAATGTGCTTATCTCACTGAAATGAGCATTATACTGCAATCAACATCAGATTGTAGGATATTTGTTGACTGTGGGAATTTGATTTCTGCAACTTGCTTATCTCCAAGAAATAAGCAGTTTACTGTAATCAGCATCAAATTTTACGATGTTCGGTGAATGTCGAATTTTGATGTTCCAATGTGCTTAATCTCACGAATAAGCGTTTTACTCTAATCAGCATCAGATTTGAAGACGTTAGTGACTATGAGATTTTGATGTTCAGCTGTGCTTCTCTCACAGTACAATCAGCATCAGATTTTAAGACGTTTAGTGAATTTTCATGGTCAAATGTGCTGATGTCACTGAAATGAGCATTATACCGCAATCAACATCAGTTCTAAAATGCTAATTTCAGTGAGATAAGCACATAGGGACATCAATATCACGCAGTCATCAAATGTCTTAAAATCTAATGCTGTTTGTACCAAAGTGTTTATTTTGGTGAGGTAGGCGCATTGGAACATCAAAATTGCACAATCATCCAACGGCTTCAAATCTGATGCTATTTGTACTAGTGTTTATTTCAGTGAGATATGCACTTCAGAACATCAATATCTCAGACTCATAAATTTCTTAATGTCTGTTGCTGATAGTACTAAAATATTTATTCTGGTGTGATAAGAACATTAGAACATCAAAATCTCTCTGTCATCAAACGACGTAATAACTGATGCTGATTGTACTAAATGAAAACCCCTGGACCATGATGTATCAGGCCATTGTATCTACTACCATAACATCTGTAGGCTGTGAGAGGAAACTGGATACCCAGGTGGATACCCTTGCAGTCACAGGGAGAACATGCAACCTCCACACAGACAGTTGCCTGAGACTGTAAATAAACTTAGGTCCCTGGCAGTGTGGGACAGCAATGCTAATCATTGACCCACCATGCACGTTTCCGGCAACTTGTCCAAAATGCTGATACAGTGTGATAATTTTTCTAAAGTGAGATAAGCAAGTTTGCACAAAGAAAATCAATATTTCCAGCAAATGTTTCTTCAATGGTGGCATGGTGGCTCAGCGGTTAACACTGCTGCCTCACAGTGCCAGGGACCTGGGTTTGATTTCACCCTCAGGCAACTGTCTGTGTGGAGTTTGCACATTCTCCCCATGTCTGCATGGGTTTCCTCAGGGTGATCCGGTTTTCTCCCACAGTCCAAAGATGTGCAGGTGATGTGGATTGGCCATGCTAAATTGCCCATAGTGTTCAGGGATGTGTATTGAATCTCTGAGGGCTCCCAACACTTACCCACACCCTGATGGCATCTTCCCATACAATTGCAGAGTATGTAACACCTGCCTGTTCACTTCCTTTCTCCTCACAATCAAAAAGATTGATTGAATTGAATCCACAAATTGCTCCCATTAGGTGGATTATAGGGTTATGAGTCTGGGTGGGATGCTCCAAGGGTCGGTGTGGACTTGTTGGGCCAATGCGCCTGTTTCCATGCTGTAGGGATTCTATGATGATGATGATGATTCAATACTGGCATAATCTTAAACTCTGTACTACATGTGGCTGGAGTGCATAACTAGGTGAGATTAACAACTTTGTACAAGAAAATCAACATTTGTAGCAAATTTCTCCATGGTGCTATCTCTGACTCCTCCCTTCCCTCCCTCAACATCTGTTTCAATTTTCTGGGATAGTCTAATATCCATTGCAACCCACTGCATCCCAAAGTTACCTTGATTATACATCTTCACACTCAGCTTTCTGTAAAGGCTCATTCCATTCTCTCAGTTCGTCTGTCTCCATCGTATCTGTTCCAATGATGTCAAATTCGACAAAGGGTCCACCTTCTTCCTCAAATGAGGCTTCTGTACCACAGCCCTCAGCTGTGTCTGACCCATCTCCTGCATTTCAGCCCTCATTCCTTTCTTTTCCCTCCCACTACAGCAGTAATATCCCCTTCATCCTCATCTGCCATCCCTCCAACATCCACATCCAAAGCATTATCAGCTGATATCCAACAAATGCTGCCAACAGACAGATATTCCCCTTCGTCCCTTGTCAGCCTTCAGCAGGACCTTTCTCTCTGTGATACCTTGGTCCACTCCTCCACTGGTCCTAACACTTACCCACACCCTGAAGGCATCTTCCCATGCAACTGTAGAAGATGTAACACCTGCCTGTTTACTTCATTTCTCCTCACTATCAAAAAGATTGATTGAATTGGACCCACAAATTGCCCCCACTGGCAGCAGTTCATTCTCCCAGGCTAAACTTTACAAATTTCTTTGCCTCCACAACTATTTTCTCTCCCAGGGCTCAATCTTCACCTGTCGCTTATTCCTCCCCTTCCCCCACCCTAGCTCCAGCACATATGCCAAGCCATTTCTAATGGTCAGCATGGTGGCTCAGTGGTTAACATTGCTGCCTCACAGTGCCAGGGACCAGGGTTTAATTCCAACCTCAGACAGCTATCTATGTGGATTTTGCATATTGGCCCCATATCTGTGTGCGTTTCCTCTGCATCCTCAGGTTTCCACCCATATTACAAAGATGTGCAGGTTAGGGAAATTGGCCAGGCTAAATTGTCCATAGCGTCCAGGTATGTGTAGGCTAGATAGACTAGCCGTGAGAAATGCAGGGATAGGGCGGGGATGAGCTTGAGTAGGTTCAGAGGGCTGATGTGGACATAATGGATCAAATGGCCTGCATTCAGACTGTAAGGATTCTATGATTCCCAACTATAACGAGTTCTGAAAAAGGGTCACTGGATCTGAAATGTTAAATGGGTTTCTCTCTCCACAGAGGCTGCCAGACCTGCTGAGTTGTTCCAGCACTTTCTGTGTTTCAGATTTCCGGCATCTTTGGTTTTTTGATCCTAAACTTCCAGATTCTTTAATTCATTGGACCACAGAAACTATAAGGCCTGCATCATTTTCAACCTGGGAAAAGGAAAGTATGGCAAGGAGCACTCCAAATTTTAAGACCTAAGTGCATGCTATCTTTTGTAATCACAATGTCTTCTTGAGTGAGTGTGTATCTGTATGAGTGTGAGAGGGTTTTGTTGATGACACATTTTGGTATTGAATAATAAAAATTCACTATTCTGACAGCTCTCACTGTCATTGGGTTAAAACATGTTTTCTTTATTTTGAAATGCTGCCTTTGGTGAGAAGGAAGAAAAAGGGAGCCAACCCAATAATCTCTTTGCTGTCTGAAATATCCAACCCCCCATTCCTGAGTCTCTGATCAGTTATAGAAAGGAATACACAAAGCAGAAACATCTTATCAAAGTATCGGACTAAAATGCTGAATAGTGGGAGAAATTGAAGGGCTAAGACAGTGTGTCATGGTGGGGAGCTGGGTAACATGTAACCCAGGACTGTTTAGAGCTATTGGTATTATGGCAGTATTAACCCTGATTATTCTAATTATCATTACTTCTGCTACTTAATTTTTTACTGTGGATGTTGTCACAGTAGACTAACATCTTATTGGCTGTTTTGCTTCAAAGGAAACAAAAATGAGAGGCCAGGGATAATTCCTCAATCTGAAGATGGCCCCTTTTCGAAAGAAAGATTCAATGGCAATACAGGCAGTCTAGAGAGGTTTGCTGGCTTGATTTAGGTTTGGAGAGATTCTTTTATGAGAGGAAATTGAGTAGGTTGGGCTTGTACTCATTGGGATTTTAGAACAATAGGTGACTTTATGAAAGACACAAGATTCTTAGGGACTTGAAGGGGTAGATGCAGAGAGATCGTTTACCCTTGTGGGATAATATAGGACTAGAGAGCATAATTTCAGAGTAGGGGAATCTTAAAACAGAGATGGGAAGAATATTTTTCTCTCAGAGGTAGTGAATCTGTGGAATTCTTTACCAGAGAGGATTATTGAGGCTGGGTCATTGACTATATTCAAGGTCGCGAGAGATAGGTTTTTGATCAGTTAGTGAACAAAACAACAAAGAACAAGAAAATAACAGCACAGGAACAGGCCCTTCGGCCCTACAAGTCTGCACCGATCCAGATCCTCTATCTAAACGTGTCGCCTATTTCCCAAGGATCTGTATCCCTCTGTTCCCTGCCCATTCATGTATCTATCTAGATACATCTCAAAGGATGCTATCGTGCCTGCCTCTACCACCTCTACTGGCAACGCGTTCCAGGCACCCACCACCCTCCGCGTAAAGAACTTTCTATGCATAGCTCCCTTAAACTTTTCCCCTCTCACCTTGAAATCGTGACCCCTTGTAATTGAGTCCTCCACTCTAGGAAAAAAGCTTCTTGCTATCCACCCTGTCTATAGCTCTCATGATTTTGTAGACCTCAATCAGGTCCCCCCTCAACCTCCATTTTTCTAATGTAAATAATCCTAATCTACTCAACCTCTCTTCATAGCTAGTGCCCTCCATACCAGGCAACATTCTGTGAACCTCCTCTGCACCCTCTCCAAAGCATCCACATCCTTTTGGTAATGTGGCGACCAGAACTGTATGCAGTATTCCAAATGTGGTCGAACCAAAGTCCTATACAACTGTAACATGACCTGCCAACTCTTGTACTCAACACCATGCCATATGCCTTCTTGACCACTCTATCGACCTGCATTTGCCACGTTCAGGGTACAATGGACCTGAACACCCAGATCTCTCTGTGCATCAATTTTCCCCAGGGCTTTTCCATTTACCGTATATTCGCTCTTGAATTGGATCTTCCAAAATGCGTCACCTCGCATTTGCCTGGATTGAAGTCCAGGTGCCATTTCTCCACCCAACTCTCCAATCTATCCATATTCTGCTGCATTCTCCAACAGTCCCCTTCACTATCTATTACTCCACCAATCTTAGTGTCATCTGCAAACTTGCTAATCAGACCATCTATACCTTCATCCAGATCATTTATGTATATCACAAACAACAGTGGTCTCAACACAGATCCCTGTGGAACACCACTGGTCACAGTTCTCCATTTTGAGAAACTCCCTTCCACTACAACTCTCTGTCTCATGTTGCCCAGCCAGTTCTCTATCCATCTAGCTAGTACACCCTGGCCCCCATGCGACTTCACTTTCTCCATCAGCCTACCATGGGGAACTTTATCAAACGCCTTACTGAAGTCCATGTATATGAAATCCACAGCCCTTCCCTCATCTATCAACTTTGTCACTTCCTCAAAGAATTCTATCAAATTGGTAAGACATGACCTTCCCTGCACGAAACCATGCTGCCTATCACTAATAAGCCCATTGTCTTCTAAATGTAAATAGATCCTATCCCTCAGTATCTTTTCCAGCAACTTCCCCACCACTGACATCAGGCTCACTGGTCTATAATTACCTGGATTATCCTTGCTACGCTTCTTAAACAAGGGGACAGCATTAGTAATTGTCCAGTCCTCTGGAACCTCACCCGTGCTCAAGGATGCTGCAAAGGTATCTGTTAAGGCCCCAGCTATTTCCTTTCTCGCCTCCCTCAGTAACCTGGGATAGATCCCATCCGGACCTGGGGACTTGTCCACCCTAATGCCTTTATAGAATACCCAACACTTCCACCCTCCTTATGCCAACTTGACCCAGAGTAATCAAACATCTATCCCTAACCTCAACATCCGTCATGTCCCTCTCCTCAGTGAATACCGATGCAAAGTAGTCATTAAGAATCTCACTCATTTTCTCTGATTCCTCACATAACTTCCCTCTTTTGTCCTTGAGTGGGCCAACCCTTTCTCTAGTTACCCTCTTGCTCCTTATGTACGAATAAAAGGCTTTGGGATTTTCCTTAACCCTGTTTGCTAAAGATATTTCATGACCCCTTTTAGCCATCTTAATTCCTCATTTCAGATTGGTCCTACTTTCCCGATATTCTTCCAAAGCTTCATCTGTTTTCAGTCACCTAGGCCTTATGTATGCTTCCTTTTTCCTCTTTGCTAGTCTCAATATTTCACTTGTCATCCATAGTTCCCTAATCTTGCCCTTTCTATCCCTCATTTTCATAGGGACATGTCTGTCCTGCACTCTGATCAACCTCTCTTTAAAAGCCTTCCACATAACAAATGTGGATTTACCCTCAAACAGCTGCTCCCAATCCACATTCCCCAGCTCCTGCCGAATTTTGCTATAGTTAGCCTTTCCCCAGTTTAGCACTCTTCCTTTAGGACCACTCTCATCTTTGTCCATGAGTATTCTAAAACTTATGGAATTGTGATCACTATTCCCAAAGCAATTTCCTACTGGAACTTCAACCACCTGGCCGGGCTCATTCCCAACACTGGGTCCAGTATGGCCCCTTCCCGAGTTGGACTATTTACATACTGCTCGATAAAACCCTCCTGGATACTCCTTACAAATTCTACTCCATCTAAACCCCTAACACTAAGTGAATCCCAGCCAATATTGGGAAAATCAAAATCTCCCATTACCACCACCCTGTTGCTCCTACATCTTTCCATAATCTATCTACATTTTTGTACCTCTATCTCACGCTCACTGTTGGGAGGCCTGTAATACAGCCCCAACATTGTTACCGCACCCATCCTATTTCTGAGCTCTGCCCATATTGCCTCACTGCTCGAGTCCTCCACAGTGCCCTCCTTCAGCACAGCTGTGATATCCTCTTTGACCAGTAATGCAACTCGTTCACCCCTTTTACCTCCCTCTCTATCCCGCCTGAAGCATCTATATCCTGGGATATTTAGTTGCCAATCTTGCCCTTCTCTTAACCAAGTCTCAGTAATAGCAATAACATCATTCTCCCAGGTACTAATCCAAGCCCTAAGTTCATCTGCCTTACCCACTACACTTCTCATGTTAAAACAAATGCACCTCAGACCACCTGTCCCTTTGTGTTCATTATCTGCTCTCTGCCTACTCCTCCCCTTAGTCACACTGACTTCATTATCTAGTTCCTTACAGGCTTTAGTTACTACCTCCTGGCTGTCCACTAACCTCCTCATTTGGTTCCCATCCCCCTGCCACGTTAGTTTAAACCCTCCCCAACAACGTTAGCAAAAGCATCCTCTAGGACATTGGTTCCAGTCCTGCCCAGGTGTAGACCGTCCGATTTGTAATAGTCCCACCTCTCCCAGAACCGGCCCCAATGTCCCAAAAATCTGAACCCCTCCCTCCTGCACCATCTCTCAAGTCACTCATTTATCCTCCCTATTCTTTCGTTTCTACTCTGACTAGCATGTGGCACTGGTAGCAATCCTGAGATTACTGCCTCTGAGGTCCTACTTTTTAACTTGGCTCCTAACTCCCTAAATTCTGCTTGTAGGACCTCATCCCATTTATGACCTATATCATTGGTGCCTATATGCAGAACAACAGCTGGCTGTTCATCCTCCCCCTTCAGAATGTCCTGCAGTCGATCTGAGACATGCCTGACCTGTGCACCTGGGAGGCAACATACCATTTCTGATGAAGGGTCTAGGCCCGAAACGTCAAGTTTTCCTGCTCCTATGATGCTGCTTGACCTGCTGTGTTCATCCAGCCCCACGCTTGTTATACCATTCGGGAGTCTCGTTTTCGACCACAGAACCACCTATCTACTCCCCTTACAATCGAATCCCCTATGACTATAGCCCTTCCACTCTTTTTCCCGCCCTTCTGTACAGCAGAGCCAGCCACGGTGCCATGAACCTGGCTACTGCTGCTTTCCCCTGGTGAGCCATCTCCCCCAACAGTATCCAAAACGGTATACCTGTTTTGGGGGGAGATGACCGCAGGGGACACTCTGCGCTGCCTTCCTGCTTTTTCGCTGCCTTTTGGTCACCCATTCCCTTTCTCCCTCAGCAATCCTAATTTGCGGTGTGACCAATTTGCTAAACGTGCTATCCACACCTTCCTCAGCATCGCAGATGCTCCAAAGTGAGTCCATCCGCAGGTCCAGAGCCATCATGCGGTCTAACAAGAGCTGCAGCTGGACACACTTCCTGCACGTGTAGGAGTCAGGGACATCAGCCTGAGCTCCCACATTGAGCAAGAGGAGCATAACACAGGTCTGGGATCTCCTGCCATTTTTACTCTTAAGCCACTGCCCAAATATATCAGTTCACTCACCTTCCCAGAGCACAATTCGACCGCTCTCACTCAGCTCCGCTACCGAAATGAAAAACTCACCTTCCCAGCAGTCCCCTCGTGCTTTCTCCTGACTCCTGCCGCTGAACAAACGGAGGCCACTGATTCCACGAAGTAAGTCTTTTAAAATGAAAAGCTCAACTTCCCAGCAGGCCCTCGCGCTCTCTCCCAACACCCACCACTGAACAAATGGAGGCCGCTGATTCCACAAGGTAAGTCTTTAAAAATGAAAAGCTCACCTTCCCTTCCAGTCCCCTCATGTTCTCTCCTGACTCCCGCCGCTGAACAAATGGAGAGAGTCAAGGTGAATTAAGTGGTGTAGGGAAATGGCAGGAAAATGGACCTGAGGATTATCAGATCAGCCAATGATATAATTGAATGGCGTGGAAACTCAATTTACTGAGTGGCCTCCTTCAGCTCCTGTGTCTATGGTTTTAAGGGCTAAACTGACAGAATGCTTGATCTAATATTCTGGGTCTGGAGTTTGTGCCACTTAAATGAGTTTTGGCTAATTTACTTAGTCCCACCAATTAATAATTTTTTCTCTTGATTATTTTACTGTCTACAAGGTTTCAGATGCACAGCAGCCAGTGTTGAACACAAACACAATCTAATAAAATTAGAAGTGACAGGAGATTAGAAGATGACAAAACGAGAAAAAGAAAAATCTCTTAAAGATATGTTGAGGGATTGCTGCACGGCGGGATTTGTGATACATTGGTATTGATCATGTACAAAACCATCTGATTGGCTAAGGACTGCATGATGCACTTGACACGTATATATGAAAAGGTTTGAATCAGCCAAACATGCAAAAGATGCCAGGTGTCCCCTTTGGGTCTGTGTGGCACAGGAGAGAAGAACCACCAGTGACAGAAGACAGGGAGGGGAAATGATAAAGATTTATGAGAAGGGAAAGTGTGCTTCAGAATAAGATGTATATAGTTTGGGTTGTTCTGTTAAACAGTGCCCAAGTTTGATTTTCTGGGCATAGGAGAGCAATGGCTTTAATTCAGGGATTTGTTTTAGTTGTGTATTCTGTAGAGTTGATATCAATGGATCTGTCAACTTTACTGACAATTTCAGTTTGCCATGTAATGGGTGTTTAACCTTATCTAATCTTAGTTTAAATTTTAAAAGACCACAGATAATCTTCTCTAACATTTTTAGCATTTTCAACTCTTTGGCAAGAACTCTGCCCATGTTTCATTCCAGAGAACATAGTTTTGCAGAGCAATATAGCTACAAGTATAGCCAGGGTAATGTAAATGCATTTCTGGCTGAACCTGAAAAGGAACCTGAAATGGTAGTGGAAAGAATTAATCATGAGATCTTATCTAGATATTGAAAATTACTATTAAGTAATAAGTACACGAAAACAAATGAATTAAGAACAGAAGTATGCCATTTGCCCTTTCAAGCCTGCTCTGCTGTTCAATGAGATCACAGCTGTTCTGTTTGTGCTTTGAATTGCGCATTTCCACCTAACTCTGATAAACTTTACTTTTCTTGCCTAACAAAAATCTACCTCAGCCTTAAAAATAAAAATGGCTCTGCCTCTACCATCATCTGATGCAAAAATTCCAATGTGGCACAGCCATCTGAGAAGAGAATTCACCTCATCTGTCCTAGAGTGGCCTAATATTAGGTGACCCCTAATATTAAAATAGTAACCTCCTAGTTCTGAATTCACCCACAAGAGGAAATATAATTTCCACACCTTGTCAAGACTGGCCAGGATCTTATGCAACTTAATCAAATCACACATCATTCTTCTAAACTCCCTTGAAAACAAGCTCTTCACCCTTCCCTCGTAAACAAGCTGCTCATTCCAGCTATCAATTTAGTAAAACAGCTCTGATTGCGTCCAACAAATTTACATCTTTTCTTGAATAGGGAGACCAAAATTACACACAAGTATTTGAGATATAGTCTTAACAATGTCCTCTAGGACTGAAGCATAACACCTTTATATTTATATTAAATTCCTCTCATAACAAAGCATTGCATTAGACTTCTTAATTACTTCTTGTACAGGCTTTTGTTTCGGGTAGTATGGTGGCTCAGTGGTCAGCACTGCTGCTTCACAGTGCCAGGGACCCAGGTTCAATTCCACCCTTGGGCAACTGTCTGTGTGGAGTTTGCACATTCTCTCTGTGTCTGTGTGGGTTTCATCCAGGTGCTCCAGTTTCCTCCCACAGTCCAAAGATGTGTAGGCTAGGTGGACTGGCTATGTTAAATAGCCCTGTTGTGTCCAAGATGAGCAGGCTAGGTGGATTAGCTATGGTAAATCAAGAGGTACAGAGATGCTCCTCAGAGGGCCGGTGCAGGCTAAATGGCCTCTTTCTGCATTGTTGGGATTCTATGATTCTTGCACCTAGACACCCTGTACCTTGTAGCTGTTTTTTGTTTTCTGTTTGGGTAATGCTGTGCATTTTTTTCTCACTGGAACGGTGGAGGTTGAGGGGCGACCTAATAGGGGTCTACAAGATTATGAAGGGCATGGACAGAGTGGACAGTCAGAAGCTTTTTCCCAGGGTGGAAGAGTCAGTTACATGGGGCCATGAGTTTAAGTGCGAGGGGCAAGGTTTAAAGGTGATGTATCAGGCAAGTTTTTTTTACACAGAGGGTGGTGGGTGCCTGGAGCTCGCCGCCAGGGAACGTAGAGGAAGCAGATGCTGTAGTGACTTTTAAAGGGCATCTTGACAAATAAATGAATAGAATGCGAATAGAGGAATATGGTCCCTGGAAGGGTAGGGATTTTAGTTGTGATGGGGAGCATGTCGGTGCAGGCTTCGAGGGCCGAAGGGCCTGTTCCTGTACTGTAATTTTCTTTGTTATTTTTTGTATTCTAAGACTTCATGTGACAAAATGAGCATGAAGAACCTCGTTGTACCCTTCTCAAACGAAAAAGTACTGTGAAGGATAATATTCATGGACTCAAGTCTCAAAAAAATTCATTCAGTAGAAGTGTAGAGTTTTCATCAGTAGATGGTGCTGTGTGGGAGTTAAGTAATTTCAGCTGAAACTGCATCCTTCTTGTTCATTAGAATTTTCATTGTTTGTATCATTGTGGTGACAGAGGTTAGAAATAAGGTAGTAGGAACTGCTGGTGCTGGAGCATCTGAGATAACAAGGTGTAGAGCTGGATGAACACAGCAGGCCAGGCAGCATCAGAGGAGCAGGAAAGCTGATGTTTTGGGCC
>JAHRHZ010000176.1:1329926-1369898 GCA_024137785.1 Ginglymostoma cirratum
GGAGATTTTGAAGCTTGTGAAATCCACATTGATGCCATTGGGCTGCAGGGTTCCCAGGCTGAATATGATTTGCTGTTCCTGCAGCTATCCGTGTTTGTCAGCATTATACAGTGCATCCGTGAATGGAGATTTAGTGATATTTTTCTGATTATCTCCAGCCTAATTTTGACCTCTCAGGTCACAAACAATTTCCATCTGGATTGTTGGAGAGCAATTAGAAACAAGAATGACAAGTTTGATTTCCTATTCTTTGGCAAGAAGGCTGACAGTAATTTTAATCCCTGTACTCTAGACTGGCTGAAGTCAGCTGACAACCCCAACCATTGAACAAAATTTTTGGAACTTTTGTGTTTTAATGACTTAGTCTTACAATAGGTTTACTCACTGTGCATGCAGCCCTGTTGTCAGATTGTCATGCTCATAGTTAAGCTTTGGGAAGGGAGAGAAAATCATTACTGTGAAAATAAATATCCAAAGTAGATGGACTCTGAGATGGTGTCTGTTTCAGGGTAAATATGAATTACTTTCTGCAGCTTCAGAACAGATTGATATGCATGGACTTTATTTTTGATATGAGTAATTAAAGGCACACAGTGAGATATGCCCTCTGGTCTTTCATCACCTCTAGCAAATAGTTGTTATGTAAACTAATGATTAGAAAGTAGTTATATAATAAGCTCCCACAATTATTGGGGAAATAAAAGCAAGTGTACATTTAGCTGGCAAATGTATTGTAAAATTAGATTTATTTTTAACATACGAATTAAAGAGAGAAAATAAACTATAGCAATTAAGTACTTGAGAAGTAATTCAGTACAAGAAGATTATGTACCAGCAGTTACTGAAAAAAACATAATCAGATTTCTATGCAAACCTGTGATGTCCCAAAGTGGAAACGGCAATTGAGCATCGGTAATATAGATTGTTGTTAAAAATGTATTTGGTAGCAATGAAGACAAGTGCAAAATTGGACAACCACAATTTTTTTGAAGATTAATGTTCATGGGTTCAGAATTTTCTGTTATGAATGGTCCAAAGTGAACAAGAGGTTTATGTTTAGTTAGTGGTGGACAACTCAAACTACAATTCATGGAGCAGTAAAAGTGTATATCTCCGACTTAAAAGGCTAAAATGCTTGAGAATAGGCAGTGGCTTAGCAATAATGTCTCCTAAACTGATAATCCAGAGGCCCAGTTTAATACCATGAGGACATGGATTCGGTGTTGACCATTCCAGCTGGTGGAAGTTGCTTTTAATTTCAGCATTCTGGAAATTAACTTTTAGTTTCAGTAATGATGCTGTGAAACAATGATTGTTGTAAATACCCATCCAGTTCAATAAAACCTTTCAGGAAAGAAATCTGCTGTCCTCACCTGGCATGGCCTATATGTCACACCAAACTCTCAGCCACATGGTTTAGTCTTAACTACCATTGAAAATGGACAAGTTAGCCACTTTGTTGCAGAAAGCTGTTATTAGAAAAGTCAGACAGACAACCTAGTCTTCTGGCTGTGGAAGTGAAATAAGTTGTGGCAGAATCAAGTGACCAGTCAGACGACACCAGGTGTAACTTGCACCATCTTTTAAGCTTTTCACAAATGGCATAGTGTAGCATGATTCTTGCTAGGCAATAGTGAGATACTGATTCATAGGGATTATTAGTTGTTAATCACCTTGTAATTAGTTTAACTGCCTCACCAATGGTCAGCTCTCACCTTACTGAACTTAAACAAGTTCAAAAACTTGACAAGGAAACCAGAGCAAACACCTGGAAATTCAGATCCCCACTTTCTCTAAACAAATACATGCTGGAAATGGGGCACCAACCTCTCAAAGCATATTCCATGGGCACTGGCCACACGCACACCACATCCCCATGGACATTAACATCCAACATGTGCTAGTCTCTATAAACCTTCATGACACATCTCCACTTCACTTAGAAGATGCTTCTGCACTTCAGTGCCGGATCTCATTGTAATGACATTGTGTGCTCGGGGTCACACACCCCAACTCATGGACTGCACCAAACTGTGTCTCAGATATCATAGAATGTTAGTATGCAGGGGAAAAAAAAAAGTAACTAGGAGAGTTAATAGAATGTTACCAATAATTGCAAGTGAAATGCAGAGGTAAGGAAGTTGTGCTTTACCTAAATTGCTCATTGGTAAGACCACGTCAGAAGTACTGTGTACGCTGTTTATCTCCTTATTTAACAATGATGGTGTATGCAGTAGAAGCAATTCAGAGAAGGATTATGAGACTAATAACCCAACCAGCCCATTGACGGTATGAAAATAAAGTTAGACAGGCTCAGCTTCTATCCACGGAGTTTAGAAAAGTAAGAGGTGAATCATTTGAAACATAAGATTCTGTGACATCTTAATGGAAAAAAGATGTTTCCTCTCGTGGAAGTTTTTAGAACTAGGGATCACTGTTTGCAAAGCAGGAGTCGCAGCCTATTTAATGGCAATGAGGAGAACTTCCTTTTCTCCAAATATTTGAGTCTTTGGATCTCTTCTTCAAAGGTGTTGAGCTTTTTGAGTATCGTAGGAGCTACTTGCAGAGAAGTGGCCTTTTCATCTTTTTAAGGCAAGCATAGATAGATTTTTGATAATCAAATGACTGAAAGGTTATTGTAGGAAGATGGGAATGTGGAATACTCAGATCAGCTATGATTTTATTAAAGGCCAGAGACTGGGAATTCAGAGGCAAGTAACTCACTTTCTGACTCCTTAAAGCCTGTTGACCATCTGCTAGATACAAATCAGGAATGTGGAGTACACATCACTTCTCTGCATGTACAATACTCAAGAAGCTTAACACCATACAGGATAAAGTAATCTGCTTGCTTGGCATTTGCTCTATTATCTTAGACATTCAATCCCTTCATCAACATACAGTGGTGGTGGTGGTGTACGTCTACACTGCAGAAATTTAACAAGGTTTCTTTGTGGGCACCTTCCTAACTTGCAACTTCAACCAAACAACAAGCATATCTGAGTATCACCAACTCATCTCCAAACTCTGTTACCCTGCTGCAACTGGATCCTTGAATTCCTGACCCACAGACCACATCAGTAAGGACAGTTGACAACACCTTCTCCACAATGATCCTCAATATTGGTGCCCCACGAGGCTGTGTACTTTATCCCATTACAGACTAGAATTTTACATAGAATCCCTACAGTATGGGAGCAGGCCAACTGGCCCATTGAGTCCACACCGACCCAACAAACGGCATTCCATTCAGACCCACCCTCCTACCCTATCCCAATGACCCTGCATCTCCCATGACTAATCCACCTAGCCTGGACATCCTGGACGCTTTGGGCAATTTAGCATTGCCAATCCACCTAACCTGCACATCTTTGGAATGTGGAAGAAAACCAGAGCACCTGGACGAAATCCACAGACACAGGGAGAATGTGCAAACTGCACATGGACCGAGGCTGGAATCGAACCAGGGTCCCTGGCGCTGTGAGGCAGCAGTGCCAACTGCTGAGCCACTGTGCCGCATCATGCTCCTTATACTCATACACTCACGACTGTGGCCAAATTCTTCTATAAACACTAGTTACAAGTTTGCTGGCAACACCAATGAAATAGGTCCAATCTTCAACAACGATGAGACAGAGTACAGGAAAAAGATAACTTAGTGGCATGGTGTTAAGCCAACAATCTCTCTATTTCAGGAAAATGAGGAAGCTGGTCATATACTTCAGGAAGTGGACTGGAAGATAGACCCCTATCAATGATGCTGAGGTGGAGATGGTCAAAAGCTTTAGTTTTCTAGGATTAAATATCACCAATCTGTTCCGATCCATCCATGTTGATAGTACAGTTAAGAAAGTACGCTAATGGCTCTACTTCACCACTGGTGTAAAAGAGCTGTATTACACTGTTAGAGTATTGATCGATAGGGATTATTTCTGGTGTAACACACGTTTTTCACTGTGTTAGCATGCAGTGATAGTGTTTTGTTACTGGTGCAAAAGATTTTAGATTGTTAGGGTTTATTACTGGTGTAACAGAGGTTTATTGTACTGTTAGAGTGTAGGTTGATAGGATTTATCACTGGTGTAACTGCTTTTTTACAGTGTCTTAGAGTATGGATTGATAGGGTTTATTATTGGTGTAACAAAGGTGTTTTACTGTTTGTTAGAGTGTAGATTGATACGGTTTATTACTGAAGTCACAGAGCTTAATTTCTCTGTGTTACAGTACAGTTTGATAAGGTGGACTACTGGTGTAACAGCTTTATTCTACTGTTACGGTTTCAATTGATAGGATTTCATATTGGTGTAAACAAGCTTTATTACGCTGTGTTGAAGTGTAGATTGATAGGGATTATTACTGGTGTAACGCAGCTTTATTGCACTGTGTTAGAATGTAGCCTTATAGGTTCAGTGCTAATGTAACAAAACTGCATTACACTATGTCTGAGTGTAGATTGATCATGGTTTATGACTGATCTAAGAACTTTATTACCCTGTGTTCAAATGTAGATTGATTGGGTTTCTTACTCATTTAACTGAGCTTTATCACACTTTGTTACAGTTTGGGTTTATTACTGGTGTAACAGAGCATTATTACATTGTTAGAGTGTAGATTGATCAGGATTATTACTGGTGTAACATAGCTTTTTTCATTGTTAGTGTGTAGAGTGATAGTGTTTTGTTACTGGTGCAATAGATCTTTACATGATGTTTGACTTTAGATTGCTAGGGTTTATTACTGGTGTAACATAGCCTTATTGCACTGCATCAGAGTGTAGGTTGATAGGATTTATTAGTGAAATAACAGCCTATTACAGTGTGTTAGAGTGTGGATTGATAGGGCTTATTATTAATCTAACAGAGGTGTATTATACTGTTAGAGTGTACATTGAAATGGTTTATAACTGATGTAACAGAGCTTTATTAGACTGTTCAAGTGTAGATTAATTAGGTAAGCTACTGGTGTAACAGAGGTGTATTACACTGTGTTGGAATGTAGATTGATTGGGATTATTACTAGTGTAACAGCGTGGCATTATATTGTGTTAGAGTGAGCTGGTAGTGACTATTCCAGATGTAACATTGGGATAAAGCTCTGTCAGTGTAGATTGATAAGGTATACTACTCGTGTAACAGCTTTATTGCACTGTGTTAGAGTGTAGATTGATATGGTGTATCAGAGGTATTACACTGTTAACAGTGCAGACTGTTAAGGTTTATTACTGGTGGAACAGAGCTTTATTACAATTAGTGTAGATTAATGAAGCTCCTATTGCGTAAGTAATTTACCTTATTAGGCTACGTTAGAGTGTAGATTGTTAAAGTATACTACTGCTGTGATAGCTTTATTACACTGTGTTAGAATGTTGATTGATAGTGATTGTTACTGGTGTAGCAGAGCTGTATCACACATTGTTAGGCTGTAGAATGATAGGGTTTATTTCTGGTGTAACAAAGCTTTGTTGCCCTTTGTTAGGTCGTAGATTGATAGGGTGTACCACTGGTGTAACAGCATTATTACAGTGTAGATTGATAGTGATTTTTACTGGTCTAACAGAGCTTAATTGCATTGTGTTAGCACGCAGACAGATATAACAGAGCTTTATTACACTGTGTCACGCAGTAGATTATTTGGGTTTATTACTGATGTAAGAGAGCTTTATTACACAATGTTATCATAGAATCCCTACAGTGTGGAAGCAGGCCCTTCGGCCCAACAAGTCCAAACCGAACCACAGAGCATCCAACCCAGACCCATCCCCCTATAACCCACCTAATCTACACCTCCCGGAACACAAGGGCAATTTATCATGACCAATCCACTGTGGGAGGAAGCCAGAGCACCCAGACGAAACCCACGCAAACACGGGGAGAACGTGCAAACTCCTCACAGACAGTTGCCCGAGGCTGGAATCGAACCCGGGTCCTTAGCGCTATGAGGCAGCAGTGCTAACCACTGTGCCACCGTTACAGTGTAGATTGATAGGGTTTATTACTGTTTTTAAAGAGCTTTAAACACTGTGTGAGAATATAGATTGATCGGTTCAATACTGATGTAACAGAGCTATCTTCGACAATAGACAGTTCTGAGGAAGGGTCACTGGACCAGAAACGTTAACTCTGTTTTCTCCTTCACGGAAGCTGCCAGACCTGCTGAGCTTTCCAGCAACTTTGTTTTTGTTGCTGTATTAGACTATGTTAGAGTGTCAACTAATTGTGGTTTATTACTGGTTTAACAGAATTTTGTTACACTGTGCTAGAATGTGGGCTGGTAGTGATTATTACTGGTGTAACAGATTGGACATGTTGAGTGTAAATTGATAGGGTTTATTCCTAGTGTAACAGAGTTATATTACACTGTTTCAGAGTGTGGGTTGATAGTGATTAATGCTGGTGTAACAGCTGTATCACCCTTTGTTAGGCTGCAGAATTATAGGGATTAATTCTCGTATTACAGTGCTTTATTGCCCTGTGTTAGCATTTAGATTGATGGGTTTTATTACTTCTGTAACAGAGCTTTGTTACACTGTGTCAGGCAGTCAATATTTTGGGTTTATTGCTTTGGCTTTATTACACAGTGTTAGAGTGTATATTGATAGGGTTTATCACTGGTCTAACAGAGATTTATTGCACCATGTTATCATGTAGATTTGTAGGTTTTATGACTTGTGTAACAGTTTTGTTACAATGTGTGATGGTGTCAATTATTTGTGTTTATTACTGGTGTAAGAAAGACTTACGAAAGTGTTAGACTGTAGATTGAGAGTGATTATTACTGGTGTAACAGAGCTGTATTACACTGTGTGAGAGCGTAGTTTGATAGGATTTACCACTCGTGTAACAGAGCTTTATTATGCTGTGTTAGAATGTAGATTGATGGAGATTATTACTGGCATAGGAGAGTTTTATTACACTGTGCTAGAGTGTAGATAGCGATCATTACTGGTCTAACAGAGCTTTATTGCACTGTGTTAGCCTGTAGACTGATGAGTCTTATGACTGATGCAACAACAAAGCGTTATTACACTATGTCATGCAGTCAATTTTTTGGATTTATTGCTGGTGTAAGAGCTTTATTACACTATGTGAGTATAGATTGATAGGGTTTTTTTACTGGTCTAACAGAGCTGTACTGCACTGTGTTAACATGCAGATGGGTTTCATGACTTCGGTTATTGAGTGTTACAACACTGTTTTGGTGTTTATTACATGATAAAGAGATTTATTACACTGTGTTAGACTTTAGATTGAAAGGGATTATTACTGGTGTAACAGAGCTATATTACATGGTTAGAGTGTGGATTGTTGGGAATTATTATTGGTGCAGCACAGCTTTGTTACAGTGTGATAGAATGCAAATAATTAGGTTTCATGAGTGATGTAATGGAGCTTTATTACACTAAGGTTTTGGGGTAGATTTGTAGCTCGGGTTGTGGGTGTTGAGTTTGGTTGGAAAACACACCAACGCTTCATCGGAGGCTGCGCTGATGATGTTACCCAGTATGGTAATGAAACATCTGCGGAACAACAAACCAGCTCGGCAAGCCAACCAACCTCAACAGCCACAACCCGAGCTACAAATCTACTCCAAAACCTTACAGACCTATGGGTGTAACATGCTCAAATTGGCATGAAAATGGGAAAACTACACCAAACGAGAGAACGCAACCTGCGAACAACTCTACTTCCTACATGGATGCCTCAGGAACCAGGTATTACCATGCAGTGTGAGATACAAACCACCCATCAACAACCCACAAGCCCGCAAAACAGCAGAACAAAACGGCCACAAGATGGTAAGGGTAATGATAAACGACACACACAACCGGCTCCACAGATACAACAGAGAAATTACTCGCCAAAAAACTTTATTTCTGGAAGCTACCAATCAAGACTGGACAACGGACGTGGAACGAGCCATCAACATCAGCCAACAGACCACAAGAGCCAAGAAAAGACAGACCCTTCAAGACAAGCTAGCCACACTTACCCACAAAAATGACAACAGAACAGACACCTGGATAAGAAATCTCTCTGAAAGGAAACTGACAGACACGGAAAAAGTCGTTCTCACCCGAGGACTGAACTACAACAAGAAGGACGCCAACAAAACGGAATTCCTAGCCACACTAAGGACCAACAATATCAATGAAGAAACACAACAAATGATAAGACAGACAGTAATCCCAACACTGACCAGAAGGAGCGAACTCAACACATTGGAAAGACAGGCCCTAGAAGGATTGAAGAAGGACAAGAACATCACAACACTACCCACAGACAAAGGGCGCATGACAGCGATACTGAATAAAAGGGACTACATCTCCAAGGCACAGGTACTGCTCGGCGACGAAAACACATACCGGCCAATACAGACTGAACCAACATCGCAACTAGGCAACAAAATCCTCTACACGCTAAGAAGACTGAAACAAACAGGTCAGATCAACAAAGAAGACTTCTTAAGAATGAAACCCAAAGGAACCAACACACCCCAAAAGTGCAGAAGCCGGAAGTACCCCTAAGATCCATAGTCTCCCTACCAGGCACTCCATCACACAGATTAGCCAAGGAACTACAACGGAGACTCAGGCACCTAGTCAACAAGTCGCCCCACTCAATCCACTCAGACCAAGAATTCCTCAACTCCATCAAAGACATAAGGAGAGATGACAAGGAGACCATGATATTGTTTGATGTCACTGCCCTATTTACATCAATAGACATACCACTAGCAAGGGAAACAATGACAGCACTACTGGAACAAGAGCAAGACCCAGTGAAAACATCTCTACAGACAACATGCTCAAACTACTGGACCTATGCCTCACCTCCCACTTCACTTTCGATGGCCAAACATATGAACAAATCAACGGGACACCCATGGGATCACCTATCTCCGGACTCATAGCAAAGGCAGTGATGCTAAGACTAGAAAGGGCGGCCCTTCCACTAATCCAACCAAAACTATGGATACGCTACGTGGACGACACCTTTATCATCATTAAACAGACCAAACTAGAGGAAACACACAAACTAATAAACAACACCCTCACCGGAATAAAATTCACCAGAGAGGAGGAGAAGAGCAATCAGCTCCCATTCCTGGATGTCATGGTAGACTGCAAGACAAATGGGGAACTCCAAATGAAAGTACACAGAAAAGCCACACACACAGACTAGGTACTGAACTTCAACAGTAACTATCCCAACACACATGAACGAAGCTGCACGCAAACACTATTTAAACGAGCAACAACACACTGCAGCAACACAGAACTATGCCAAGAGGAAGAAGAATACCTCTTTCAGGTTTTCAAGGATAATGGATACCCAAAAAACTGGGTCAGAAGATGCCTACATGAACAACATCAGGAAGATACTACACGCCCCGACACACTCATCACACTACCCTACATCAGGAACATATCGGAACTAGCCACGAGACTCCTATGACCGCTGGGCATCAGAATGGCACACAATCGCACATCAACCCTACGACAACTGCTCACCTGAACTAAAGACCCACTCCCTGCCATGGACAGGACTAATGTCATCTATAAAATCCCCTGCAGAGACTGTGAGAAACACTGCATCAGACAAACAGGAAGGAAACTAATGACAAGGGTACACAGACACCAACTGGCTACAAAAAGACATGATCAATACTCACTCATCTCAATCCACATGGATAAGGAGAACCACCAATTCGACTGGACAACACCAAAATCCTGGGACAAGCTAAACAGAGATAGGCACGGGAATTCCTAGAAGCTTGGCACTCCACGAAGAAAGCCATTAATAAACACATAGAACTCGACCCCATATACATTCCACTACGAAGGAAAACTGGAAGTGAGGCGATCCAGCTCAACGGACTCCAGAGTTTAAAAACCAGGCGGGAAAACACACCGACGCTTCATCGGAGGCTGCACTGGTGATGTTACCCAGCATGGTAACGAAACGTCTGCGGAACAACAAACCAACTCAGCGAGCCAACCAACCTTTATTACACTGTTCAACTGTAGAGTGGTACGGTTTCCTACTGGTGTAACAGAGCTTTATTGCACTGTTTTACAGTGTCAATTAATTTATTTTATTACCCGTGTAACAGAGCTTTGTTACACTGCGTAAGAGTGTAGATTGTTATGGTTTTTTAATGGTGTAACAGAGGTGTATTACTCTGTCTTAGAGGGCTGGTTGATAGGGTTTATAAAAGGTGTAATGGAATTTTACTACACGGTGTTAGAGTGTTGATTGCTTATTACTGTTGTTAGAGCTTTATTACACGGTATTAGTGTGTAAAGGGTTTATTACTGGTTCCTCAGAGCTGTATTAAACTATGTTTTATGGTGCAGATTAATAAGGTAAATTACAGCTTTGTTACACTACACTATGTTTGAATGTAGACTGATTGGGATTATTACTGGTATAACAGAGCTTTATTTCATTATGTTACATCAGTAATAAAACCTATCAATCTACACTTCAACACAATGTAATGCAGTTCTATTAGAGCAGTAATAATCTTATCATTCGACATTCTAACTCAGCCTCATAAAGCTCTGTTGCACCAGTAATAAACCCTATCCATCTACACCGTAACACAGTGTAATAAAGACTTATTACACCAGTAGTAAACCCTATTGTATCCATGACTGTGTTGTCTCTATGTCTCATTCTGTTCTCAATTGTGTGTTGTTCATCTGTCTCTATTGCCAGCTGTCTGTGTTGTCACTCCATGTCTCCGCATTCCCAACGTGTGAATGCCATCATAATTGGTGAGGTGGTCGATTGTAAGGGAATAGAGAGCCATTTCTGTGGCTACAAGCAAGACTCTAGGATGATATATTACCTCCTGGGTGCTATGGTCAAGGTTTTCACAGAGTGGCTACTCTGGCAGAGTGGACATTCTGGAGTGGAAGGGTAGACAGACAGTTATCGGGATACACATCAGTACCAAAGAGGTTAGTAATAAAAAGGGAATGAGACCTAAAAGCAGGATATAGGGAGTTAGAATGCAATTTGAAAAGTAGGCCTCAAAAGACAGTCAGAGTAGAAATAGCAGGATTTATCAGATGATTACATGGATGAAGATATGTTGGACAAAGTGGAAGGTTTTCAGACTTATGGGACATGATTCTAGAGAAGGTGGGACCAGTACAAGCTGGACAGGCTGCACCTGGACAACACTGGAACAGAGATCATAGGGGGAATATTCGTAAGTGTGATTGGAGAGGGTTTAAACTAAAATGGCAGGGATCTTTGAACCAAGTATGAATGCAATTTGCCAAATTTCCTTGGATTCCATGGGCTGTTACCTTTGCTATTAGTCTTCCATGCAGGACCTTATCAACATTTTTGCTGAGGTTCAAGAAAACTGTACCAAAAACATTGCCCTCATCTGCACACCGGGTCAGGTCCTCAAAAAACGTAATCAAGTTTGTCAGACATGACCCCCCTTAACAAAACCATGCTGACTGTTCTTGGTTAATCTCTGCCTCTCCAAATGCAACATCAGAAGTCACACGGCACCAGGTTTATTTGAAATTATAAGCTTTAGGAGCGCTGCTCCTTCGTCAGGTGAAGTCTCTCCAAATGCAGATTGATTCTGTCCCTCAGAATTTCTTCCAATAGTTTCCTTGCCACCTGAGGTTAGAATGACTGGCCTGGCGTTTTCTGATTGATCCCTTGCTCAGTTCTTGAATAAAGTTACCATGCTGGCTGTCCACCAGTCCTCTGGCATCTATCCAAGTGCAAATTATACAATGCACTTCTTCTGAATGTAAATGTGAGAGATGCCTGTATGGAGAAGTTTTTCAGGTTTTAGGTAAAATGTAAAGCAGCCAGTGGTTTGGATAAGTTGTACGCAAAATTATTCTCTCTTTTTCTTATCAGTGAGTTGAATACTTATGATGCAATTTATGACTGTTATAACTTATTCACTTACTTTGATAATTCTCTGTCATCATTAATTCTACAAAAGAATGTTATTGTTTTGGAAATTATGACCATTAAGGGTCATACGTTTTGATTACAAACAGTTAGTTTTGCTTCTGCATTTACCTCTGGAGAAAAAGTGGCCCAAATGGATTCTAATTCTGTGTTGGTGGGTCTGCTGTCTCAAACATAAATCGGAAGTGCTCACCCTCAGAGAAAAAGAAATCCTCAACCCTGCCTTAAATAAGCAATCCCATATTTTTAAATGATGACCCTTAATTCTAGAGTCTCCAACTAGAGGAAAAGTCTTTTCCAGCTAAGCCAGGTCAAGTCCCCTCAGGATCCTATGTACTTCAATAAAGTCATTGCTGACTCTTTTAAGCTCTACAAGATACTGCCTTGATTCTTCTCCCAAAGCAATCTGCTTATTCCAAGTATTAGTCTAATAACCCTACTCTGCTTGCAACATGTTAACGTAAGTTTGATGACCGGTACTGTGCACGACACTCCATATGCAGTCTTAACAACATCCTGTATAACTGAAGTACAACCTTCCTACTCTTGCATTCAATTCTACTCAGAATAAAACATGACACTATTAGCTTTCCTGATTACTTCCTATACCTACAGATTAAACTTCTGCAATTTGGGCACTTGGACACCCAAATTTCTTTGAATCTCAGAGCTCTACAACCTCACCATTTAGACGTTTCTTTATTATTCATATGTGCCAATGGGTTGAGGATTGGCAGCCCAATTTTAATTTAGAAAAATGTAAATTTTGGTACAGCAAACCAGGGCAGGATTTATCCAGTTCACGGCAGGGCCTTCGTGAGTGTTGTTGAACTAGGAGACCTAGGGATGCAGGTGCGTAGTTCCTTGAAACTGGATCACAGGTAGACAGAGCAGTGAAGGCGGTGTCTGGCCTGCCTACCTTCTTTGGACGTTGGCAAGGCCATTTTTAGAATACTGCATCCAATTCTAGTTGCACTTCAGTGGGAAGAATGTTGTTAAACTCAAGAGGTTGCAGAAAACATTTACAAGGATGTTGCCGTGACTGGAGGGTTTGAGTTATCAGGAGAAGCTGAATGGGCTGGGTGATCTTATAGAGGTGTATAAAAACATGAGGGGCTTGGATAGGTTGAATTGCCAAGCATTTTTTCCCAAGAATGGATGAGTCCAAAACTTGAGGACATAGGTTTCTGGTGAAAGGGGAACGATTTAAAAAGGATCTGAAGGGTAACTATTTCACGCAGATGGTGATGTGCTTATAGGGAGGAGGAGGAAGTTGTGGAGGTGAGTACAATTACAACAATTAAAAGGCATCTCATGGCATCCAGGACTCCTGACATGTGACAAGTCACACATTTCACTCAGCTGGCCTCTCCTGACGTCTCAAGTTTACAACTAATGCCTTGACTGGAATTATTAGATTTATTTTTTCAACGTCCTACTCCATCACTAAGCTTCTGAAAAAGTTATCTGTAACGATGTTTCCACTGCTCTAAATCTGTAAGACAAGAATGGGTTTACCAGTAATGGTGAGGTGCTCAGTGCTCGCCAATCCGGAACCTTTCTCCCATTTTGAAGTTTTGACGTCAACAGATTCCCGCAGTATTCCTGCTGTTCACCTGTTTTACTGTGTCCATCCTTGCATCGTGGCGGCTGCTGCTCCAAGCTAAGGGCCCTGTAAATACTAGGCCTGAATCTGCACTGCGCTAGATTCATAGGCTTGCCGGCTACTGTGTACCCTCGCCAGGCCTCAAGAATACATGTCCAATAAAGTTAGAAGTCACAGGACACCAGGTTATAGTCCAACAGGTTTACTTGCAATCACAATTTGACTTTTCCCTTGACGAAGGAGCAGCACTCCAAAAGATTACATTGGGAGTGTTTACGATTATGATCAAACTTGACAGAGCAAAAACTGAGATGTTTTCCATCAGTGGGAAACCTACATCAAGGGTACTCAATCTTAGAACTGGGGCTGATGATTTATGACTGCAATGAGAAATTTCTTCTCTAAAATGGTTAATGTTCTATGGAATTCTTTACCCTGGAGTGCTGTGGATGCACCAACACTAAATATTTTTGAAGTCAATATGGTCTGATTTGTGGTGTCTATAAATCCACGGATAGGGGACCAGAGTACAGTGGTTTGAAACACAGGATCAGCCATGATCTTTTTGGAAGGTAGTGCAGGATTGGTTGGACATATATGGTCTGTTCATGTTCTTGTTTCTTATGTTCTTATGCCCATCAATATCCTTTTTAATTCCTTGAGATTGCTGAAATTATAATGGCTAATTGCTCTTAGACACTTTCTCTCCTTCCTTCAGCCATCATCCCACCCTTCGCCCTTATGTCTTTACAACTACCATTCCATCTCCAACATTTTGTCCCCTTCTGCAAGTACCTTGAATATGTCTGTGATGAGGAAAACAACTTGTGTCTGGACAATGGTGACCTTGATGCTAAGGTTTTTTTTTCATTGTGCTTTGAATTTCTGTGCCTCCCATGCGTTTTGTTTCCTATTCCCAAATAGCAAGCTTTGTCTTCACACACTTAACGATTTCTATTTAAAAGTATTATCTTTCTAACCATTGGCCCACATGGTGTCAAAGAAGCCGAATAAAACGTTACCTGTCTGACACTGCTTTAACTCTACAACTTCATCCAACCAGTTATTATATCTTTATAATGGCTTACAAGATCATGAGGGGCATAAATAAGGTGATTAACCAAGGTCTTTTCCCTAGGGTGGGCAGTTCAAACCAGACAGCACAGGTTTAAGCTGAGAGGGGAAAAATTTAAAACAAGGGGCAACATTTTCACACAGAGGGTGGTGAGTATGTGGAACAAGCTGCCAGAGGATGTGGTAGAGGTAGGTACAACAGACATTTGGATAGGTACATGGATAGGAAAGCTTTAGAGGGATGTGAGCCAAAAACAGGCAAATGTGACTTGTTTAGATTAGGAAACTTGGTCGGCAAGGCGGAGTTCAGCTGAAAGGGCCTGTTTCAGTGCTTAATGACTATCTACTAGGGTTTTATTAACTTTGTTTAGATTGATAAATGCACTTTTTTAAAAACTTTGTGCATTATCTTCTTGTTCATCTCATCAACCAATGTCAATTCTACCCATTTTATCCATTTGGTAACCACAGAAACAAAATAGTTACTCAAAATTTCTACTTGTCCTGTCATTACCTTTTGGTTTAATATGTCCTTAACGGTCTTATTTCCGTCACCATCTTCAATTTTACACTAATGTACCTGTAAAGTATTTCACTGTTTAGTTTCACATTCCTTGATCATTTCTCTTTGCCTACCTAATTATTTGACTTCTCTCCAAATTTCATCTCAATCTACCACCCTGTATTCCTCTGCCATCTACATTCTTAATATACACATTTTTTTTTCTACTGCTCAGTTGTTCCCTTTGTATGTTCATTCCTTTTAGCAAAATACATTTTTCCTGCACTCTGAACACTATTTAAATGGCCCTCTAAATAAGAGTTGCCAAAATAGGTGCCCATTTATTTTCCCAAGCTGTATTCTCAGCCTCGCAAAATCAGATTTTATCCAATCTACTAATTTGGCTTTTGTCATAGTTTTATCCACTCTAATATATCAACAGAAGAATATTATATTACAGTCACTGTTGCCTAGATGTTCCTCAGTTTCTCTTCTTTGCACTAATTTGTTCCCCATCAATGTGTTGAAGTTTTTACATATTTGATGAGTAGGAATCAAGCACACATTATAGATTCTCTGTTCTCTTATCCCCTCTCACCCCTTCTTCTGTACAAGCAAAAGTTGCGCAGTTAAAATTCCCCATGATTATTTTGGAGTTCTTTTTACTCTTTTGCATATTTTTTCCTCTTCCCCAACCCCCCCTCCCTTCTACAGATAGGTAGTCTGTAAGGGACACCTATTAGTGTAATGGATCCTTTTTTATCTTTTCTCAATCTGTAAGGACTCTATTATCCTGTTTTTTCTTTCCACATCCATAATATGATTCTAAGAAGCATTGCTATTCCAGCCATCTGTCCCTTATCTCAGTCTTTTCTAAAGATGTTTTAGTTTGTAATATTTTGCTCCGTCCTGATTATTCTTTATCCATGTCTCAGTAATTCCCACTATGTCTGGTTCCTTCCAGTAGATGACTGCCTTCTGACCTGCTGTTTGATTCTGTACATTGTGTTGCTGTAATGAATTTTAACTAATTGAACTCATTTTTACATTGTTTAGCCATCATGTAAAACTAATAATGACCATGAATCCATTGCTGATTGTTGGAAAAACCCATCTGACTCACTGATGTCCTTTAGGGAAGGAAACTGCCATCCTTATCTGGTCCAGTCTATACAGTAATGTGGTTGACTCTTAACTGCCCTCTGGGCAATTAGGGATGGGCAATAAATGCTGCCTCGTCGGTGACGTCAACATCCCACGAATAAATAAAAGATAACAATTTTTGGTAGAATCTCCATCTCAATCTCTTTTTCAACCCATGGTGCCTGGCTCCTGATCCATTACATCTCTATTCCTGAACATCTGTTTTCCCCAGGGTGTACAATCTAGGTGGAAATTCTTCCCCCTCTCATGTGTTGGAGTCTGTCTATTTCTTACTGCAGAGTAAGTTGGAGACATTTTAACTTGAGAGGGACTCTGTCCATAGCCTCCATGTTTTATTATATTTTGGACTTGTCTTGTTTTATTTAATTAAAGCCTTGTTTTAGTCTTTCATGGGAAGGATGCTGCTGTCAGCATTTACTGTCCAAATTCTCAATTTTCTAAGTCAACTGAGTCTGAGTACAGTTGCAAATCAACTACATTGTTGTGGGTCTGGAGTTGCAAGTATGCCACACATTATTGAACCAGATGTGTTTTTATCACAATTGACAATGATTTCATGGTTACAGTTGGACTAGCTTTTAATTCCATGTTTATTAATTCAGTTAGAATTTCACTATCTGCCTCGGAAAGATTTGAACCCATGTCCCCAGAGGATTAACCATAAGCTCTGGATTGCAAGATTAGTGACAATACTATTGTTGTATCACTTCTCCACTAACTACAAATAACTCATCTATCACTATACGTAAAAATTACACTATCCATTTAATATAGTGCTTGTACATTCCTGGTCTTGGTTCAAACACATGTAGAAACAAAAAGAAATCTTAAAATTCGCCAATCCATTACCAATCCAATTAATATCAGAGTTTCAGCTGTAGGGAGTCGCTGTGTGCAGCTTCTTCCTCTAGGCATTGTATTGATGAAATTCATTTTTGTACTGTTTAGGAAATCGAGTTGTAACTTATTGTTACCTCTCTGAGTGTGACTTTTCCATAATGAAAATTGCCATCGCATCTACCTGATGTTGCTTTTTGTATGTATAGTTTCCAGTTATGATGACTATTCCTGATTAATAGGATCTCAAAATAGAAACTATACTTGAGACTATTCATGATTGCATATATGAGAAGGCGTTTTATACCCACATGGCATATTTGGTGGCAGGAAGGGCTTTTAATAGAACACAGAACAATACAGCACAGGAACAGAGCTTTCAGTCTCTCATTTCAGTGCTGACCATTCTAAACTAATCCCATTTGCTTGCACATGATCCATGTTCTTCTGTTCACAGTCTGTCCATGATTCTGTCTGCATGCCTTTTAAACTATTGTACATGCTTCTGCCGCCTGCCCTGGCAGTGGTACCCAGGCACCTATAATCCTCTATTCTTTAAATAAAACTTGCCTTGTACATCTCCTTTTAAACATTTTCCCTCTCTTACCTTACACTTATGCCCCCTAGCATTTGACACACTGGGGAAAAAACTCCCAAATATCCACCCTATGAGTCACCTTCCACCAGTCTCTTAATTTTATATCCTTCTATCAGGCTGCCTTTCAGCGTCCGATGGTCTAGCAAAATAGTTCAAGTGTGTCCAACATCTTCTTAGAGCTACTACACTCTAATCCAGGCAACATCCTGGTAAACCTTACTTGCACCTTCTCAAAAGCCTCCACATCCTTCCTGTAGTGTGGTAACCAGAATTGAACGTAATCTTCTAAGTCGGTCTAACCAAACTTTTCTAAAGCTGACACGTCACTTCCTGACTCTTGTACTCGGTGCCTAGACCAATAAAGACAAGCATGCCATATGCCTTCTTTATCATTTTGTCTACTTGTGTGGCCATTTTCAGGGAGCTATGGACTAGGACCCCAAGATCCCTCTGTACATCAATGCTATTAAGGGTCCTGTCATTATACTTTCCCTTAACATTTGATCTCTCAAACTGTAAAACCCCGCTCTTGCCATTTCTCCACCCATATCTGCAACTGATTTATATCCAGCTGTATCCTTTGACAACTTTCTACACCATCCACAACTCTCCTGCATCTTTGCATCATCTTCAAACTTACTAACCCATGCATCTATGTTTTCACAAGTCATTTATAAAAATTACAAAAAGAGGTCCCAATACGGATCCCTGCGGAATGCCACTAGTCACAGCCTCCAGCCAGAAAAAACACCCTTCGATCTCTACCCTATGTCTTCTATGAACAAGCCAATTCTGAATCAAATTGAAACCAAAACAACTGCGGATGCTGTAAATCCAGAACAAAAACAACATTGCTGGAAAAGCTCAGCAGGTCTGGCAGCATCTGTGAAGGAGAAAACTGAATCAAATTGGCCAAGTCACCATGGATCCCACGCATCGTAATCTTCTCAATGTGCCTACCATGAAGAACATTTGTTGAAAGACTTACTAAAATCCTGTGATAAGATCCTGAGAGGTCTTGACCAATGTTAGGTGGAAAACATGTTTCCTCTGCTCTTGATTACACTTTGAGACGTGTTTTTTAATTTGCATCCTAACTCCCTATATCTTGTTTTTAAGATCTCATTGCCTTTTATTACCTACCTCCCTGGACACTGTGGGCAATTTAGCATGGCCACTCCACTCTAACATGCACATCTTTGGGCTGTGGGAGGAAACCGGCACACCCGGAGGAAACCCATGCAGACACGGGGAGAATGTGCAAACTCTACATAGACAGTCACCAGAGACTGGAAACAAATCTGGGTCCCTGGCTTTGAGGCAGCAATGCTAAACAGTGAGACTGTTTGCTTCATTACGGCAATCATAGAATCCCAACAGTGTGGAAGCAGACCATTCAGCCCATCGAGTCTAGACAGACCCTCTGAAGAGAATCCCACTCAAACCTACCCCTCTATCCTATTCCTGTAACCCTGCATTCCCCATGGCTAATCAATCTGTCCTATATATCTCTGGACACTGTGGGCAAGTTAGCATGTCCAATCCACCTAAAATGCACATTTCTGGGCAGTGGGAGAAACCGGAGCACCCGGAGGAAGCCCATGCAGACACGGGGAGAATGTGCAAACTCAAGGGTACCTGGCACTGTGAGGCAGCAGTGCTAACCACTGAGCCACCATGCTGCCCTTATTGCATTTAGTGCAAAACATTATCGCATTTTTAAACTTTTCCCAGTTCTGATGAAAGATCATTGATTTGAAATGTTAGCTCTGTATCTCTCTCTCCACAGATACTGCCTAACCCAAGTATTCCCAGCAGGTTTTACTTCAGATTTCCAATATCCCTAGTATTTTGCTTTCGATTCACCAAACTCACTTGACCAGCCTACTACCTTGTACTGCTGTAGCACTCTGTCCAAGATGCTAATCCCAGTCATAGCCACTGCTCTAAGGTACCAAAATGTTTTTTATAATTTCTCAGTAATGACTGATGACCAATTTTGGCACCTGTGAAAATTGAGTAAAAAATCAGATATGATGGCATCTGTGGATAGAATGTAGAGTTAATACTTTAAGCCCAGTGACCCTTCTTCAGAATTGGGAAATGTTCTTTCTACCAAATAATCCCTGGTTAACAAATTTTACCAATATTCACTGTAAGCCTCCATCTTATTACAATACAAGTTTGACAAATGGTGAACTGTTGTCACAAAACCATGTAATTAATTGATCACCCATGTCTGAAATAGCAATCTCATTTTCAAGAATCAAGTCATTCCATTGCAAAATTAGGTCAAGACCAAATTTATGGATTTACTCATTTTCATCTTTATATATTCAACTTTAGAGTAGGAAGTTTGAGATGAACAGATGACTTCAGAAAAATGATTACCAAATCTTTCTGGGGCAGGGGACTTTCCATACCCCATGTTTGGGTCAGTAGCAGACTGCTACGATTGGTCAATAATTTCATTATTGCTGTATCATGTGATTTCTAGGATCGTAGAAGGTATATTAGATTAACTATAATATTATTTCTTTCAACAATTCCTATGTTCTCACATGAAGGGTTATATGGAAACAATATATACAGAAGGCAATGGCCTACTGGTATTATCATGAAACTGTTAATCCAGAGATCCAGGCAATGTTCTGGGGACCCAGGTTCAAATCCTACCACGGAAGATGCTGGAATTTGAATTCAAATAAAATCTGGAATTAGGAGTCTGATGATAACCATGAAACAATTGTCAGTTGTCAGAAAAACCCATCCAGTTCACTAATGTCCTTATTTGGTCCGGCCTACATGTGACTCCAGACCCACAGCAATGTGGTTCCCTGCCTTATCAGCTATTAGGGATGGATAATAAATGCTGGCCTAGCCAACCATGCCTACGTCCTGTGAATGGAAAAAAGAAGCAGGCTATTTTGCCCCTCCATGTTCCACCAATCAAAGTGATCACAGCTGATCTGAATCTTAATTCCATATACCTCCTTTCTGTTACATTTTTGAGATCATTGATATCTTTGGACGACAGATTTAAATTTAGTCTTGATATACTACCAATTCCCTTTGAAGAAGAGAGTTTCAAGTTTCTATGATCCTTTGCATGTTAAATTAATCTTGTCCCTGAAGGGTCGGGCTTTATATTCCAGAAAGGCAGACAGTGAAGGATCAGACTGGAGGAAATCTTTACATGCTTTAAAAACCATTTATTTGCAGAGATACATGTTACCAATATGCACCTTCCAACTCAACAATTCCATAGGTTCCTACATAAAGGAGCACAAATGAATCTTCAGTCAATTCCCACCATCAACTAATATGCAATTAACACCTGACTCTCTAACCAGTGAAATTAGCTTTTCTCTTTTTCTGTTAACTATTCTCCTTAATTAATTGAAAATCATATAATTGTGCTTATTTGTTTCAAAATCAAAGGAAATCATCAAAACTATTTTTATGTATTCACCTATCAGATGGTTGCAAGAATATCCAGGTTCCTTAGTTTCTATGCTTAGTGAATATTCATTTCTCCAATCAGACAATTCCATCATATCCTTGAATTCCACACTTTCTCCCTGCAATTTGACAACCAAATATCAACGATTCCTGAATAGGTTTGCCTGTGGGAAATACACAGCAAAGAGTGTCAGGCTAAATTTTCATTCATCATGGTCACTCACAAGTTCAGGATGTACAACCTAACTGACTTTGGTAGAATGTGTTAGTACACTGTAACACTGTGAATTCACAAGATTAAAAAAAAACATATGGGCATCACTGTGGAGAATACATTTTAAAAGGCTATTAGTTATCTTGACAAACATTAGAATAATGCAATCTCTAAGGCACATGTGGAGCAAGTCAAATGAGATTATCTTTGGAGAAAACGTTTTTCTTAAGGTTTTCTTTTTCAATATTTTTTACATAGAATCCCGACAGTGTGGAAACAGGCCCTTCAGGCCAACAAGTCCACACCAACACTCAGAGCATCCCACCCAGGCCCATCCCCCTAATCTACACATCCCTAAACACTATGGACAATTTAGTATGGCCAATCCATCTAGCCTACACATCTTTGGACTGTGGGAGGAAACCGGGGCACCCGGAGGAAACCCACCTGGAGATTGACTTAGTGTCAATAAAATACAATCATAGCACTTCCACCACAAAAAGACAAACATATCAAAGTCATCAAAGATAGACCTACCATTGTACAATGAAAATAATACAGCTGCATTGAATGTATCTCCTGCTCCAAGGGTATCCACAACATTTTCAGGGGGAAAGGCATTTGAATGAAAGATCCCATCAGGACCCATTGCATCAGCTCCCTTCTCAGCCCAGGCACAGATTAGGTAAGCACTAAAGATCAAAAAGACAATCGGGTCTACCGGTCATAATATAGTGTAATTTTGTGTTTTCAATGGTCATTTCATTTACATTTGAGGAAGGGCAATTATTGATGGAAGAGTTTAATCAAAATAATGGGCACTGAGAGTATCAGAAGCAAAGAGATTGCTGCTAGACATGCTTAAAAATTCAGGCTAATAGAACCACAAAAAACTAAGACATGCTGTTTATTTCTAGAGAAAATAGGACTGGAGGGTTTTGGAATGGTAGGCTGATGAGTTCCCTTTCATTGCCAATTTTGCCAAAACTGAGGTGGGAACATCGGTGCCAAGCAGCGATGGAAAGTCAATTTGAATATTTAACTAAAAACTGAAAGAACTGTGGATGCTGTAAATCAGCAACAAAAACAAAGCTGCTGGAAAACCTCAGCAGGTCCGGCAACATCTGTGAAGGGAAAAAAGAGAGTTAATGTTTCAGGTTCAGTGACTCTTCCTCAGAATACTTGACTGCTCACTTCCTGGCAGAGTGGGGTCACTGGGTGCTTCTAGGCAGTGGATGGACACCCACTGAAGGTGAAGCCCAGCTGGGGTGTGGGGAATTCTTGCCAGCAGCTGACCTGGGGATCTGAACCTTCCATTGCTTATATTCCCTGTCAGCATATTTTCTGAAATAAGGCTATAGGCCAGCCCCTCCACAAATATGGCCTGGCAGCCAAGTCTGTAAGTATTTTTAAAAATTCAATTCATCACCTGAAGGCCTCTTCAATCTGTAAGCACCCTTACATTCTCCTGCCTGCCACAGCAGTGCCCTCCTCTTCTGACGGGGCTGGCTGCAGGTCAAAGCTGAAGGATTTCCCACGGGCTGGGTGACTGTTCAATTTCAGGACAGCATCCTAAAGATTGACTATTAATTTGCTATGTCTGGTAAGTTCATATAGGTGTGTGCCCAGGATTTGCTTTTGGTCCCAAGCTCAAAATCTTCAAATGTGGTAAGATTTCACTCATAGAATCACAAATTTATTACAGCACAGATATAGCACTTTCAGCCATCATCCATGCCAATTCTCTGTAGTGCAATCTAGTCATTCTCATCTCTCCCCATCTTCATAACCTCGCAAGTTTACTTCCTTCAAATGCTAATCAGTTTCCTTCCAACACCCTTAAAGACAGCAGGTTCCAGGTCACTCCACCCCTTCATCTCATGTCCAAAATATTCTATAAATATACTCTAATTTTCTACTATTAACTATCTTACTCTTGTCTCAAAAAGAGAAGGCTCGGGGTGAAGTTAGCAAACAGTGTTTTCACTTATGGGGAAGAGCAATACAAGATAATCATTAAATATTCAAAAGAAACTTTTTACCCAAACAATGTGGTATGCTGTAACACAAGGACAAGTGAAATGGAATGAATGAGACAGATGCATTTGAGGGCAAGCTAGATAAACATGAGGGAAAAGGGAATGAGTTACACTCGAATAGTTGGACGAAGGATCAGGATTAGCTTAAATATTGATTTGGATTGGTTTGCCCTAATGACCTGCCAGTCCACTGTATATTCCACTTAATTCTGCATGTTTTACATCAGGCTCCGCTAAGGTAAATTCTATGTTCACACTGCTGCAGATGCTTGAACATAGAGGCCAGCTGCAATGGCCTTGAAGGCAGGTGGCAGAATGGTACTAAAGCCCTAAAGTTACATCAAATGTTCATCTTTAAAATTCTATTAATGGTGGTGGAATGTGACAAAAATGCCCTTGAATTCAGGAAAAAAAGAACACAAAGAACTGCTAGAAATCAGAAACAAAAACAGAAATTGCTGGAAAGACTCAGCAGGTCTAGTAGCATCTGTGGAAGTCTGTCCTCATTATCATCATCATCATCCCTAAAGTGTGGAAACAGGCCTTTCAACCCAACAAGTCCACCCAGAGCATCCCACCCAGATCCATCCCCCTATAACCCATCTAATCTACACATCCCTGAACACTATAGGCAATTTAGCATGGTCAATCCACCTAGCCTGCACATCTTTGGATTGTAGGAGGAAACCGGAGCACCCGGAGGAAACCCACGCAGACACGGGGAGAACGTGTAAACTCCACAGAGACAGTCACAGGTGGAATTGAACCCGGGTCCCTGGCGCTGTGAGGCAGCAGTGCTAACCACTGAGCCACAATGCTGCTGTTCTGAAGAAAGGTTGCTAGACCTGAAATGTCAATTCTGCATTCTCTCCACAGATGCTGCCACACCTGCTGAGTTTTTCCAGCAATTTCTGTTTTTGTTGCCCTATATTTCAGATCTCCTCTTGTACTTACCCTGGCTTTACTCGGTTGTAAAGTCCTTTTACAGCTTCTGATGCCGAATTAAACCCAAAATGTCTGGCAACATCTTTGCTGATGAAAACCTAAGGCATATATACACACAAAGCAAGCATTGTTTAGTCTGATTTTTATTGCTTCAAATTTATATGAGTGCTTGTTTCAGGTATAGCAAAATTTTTGTTATCTGGCACCATACAAACCAGAATGATCCAGCAACCAAAATCTCTGATAACCTCCCAAATGGAACACTCAAACACAGAAAGTAGGAGCAGGGGCAGGCCATTCAGCCAGTTGAGCCTGCTTAATACAAGCTGAATACATAACAGCAGGAGAAAACCTAGTCAACAAAATTTGCAGGTTAATTCCTGGTTAATACCTTTTGAATGCATTTGATTCCTCCTATATTTGTTTTACTTTGCAAAAATCTATACTAAGTAATGTAGCAAGTACTGAAAGACCTTTTGCTGACTTCAAGTTTCTGCGCAAATCAGTTGCTCCCAGTGATGGGTGCATGAAGAGGCAAGCAAGTGAAATGTAGCTGCTTAGTTGTCCACCAAACGATAATTGAGTGCAAAAAAGTTCATTCCACTGGTCATTTTGACAGGTTGTACTCAAACATTGTTAAATCAATACAAGTGTTATTAAATATCAATAGATGGGTTAGTTTAACGTACTCATTTCATATGATGGCCTATTCTTTAACATTCCTGAAGTAAAACGTACCACGTCTCCGTGCCCAAAGAGTTGATAAAGTTCTTCTCTTGTTTTCTCAATCTCCACAGAGGTAGTAATACGTTGCTCTGCTGACACGGTGGCATTGTACTGTTCAACTTGCTGTATCATAGCAACCTGCTCAGATACATTTCGGCCCTAGTCATCAATAATAATTATATAAAATATGCTATTATTGTTGACATTTTGTTTTTTTTTTAAAAGCATACTGACAAACAAAGATATAAGAGATAACATAAGAAATCCCTTAAGCGTTTTGATGGGAGGATGGGGACAGGTTATCTATCTGTCTTTTTATTGCTGGAGCTATGTGGCCTCCAATATGAACACAAGATGGAGAAGCAGGAAGAACTGAGACTGGGGAGAAGGTGTTGCATGTGTTCATTGATAGATAGCAACTTGCCAACAAACAAAATACGAATTCAGAAAACCTGGTACAATTTGTTTGTTGGGAAACAGAACAGCCAGTATTTGCTAAATAAATATTGACATGTTAAACAGAATGTGTTCCAAGATGGCCAGCAACTTGTGGCAAGGTGGAGATACTCAGCACTGAATGTCACCAAATTTAGCTAAGCCACATTTCTATCAAGTTCATGGACCGTTTCTCAAGCTTTCTCACACTATTGTCCCCGACTTGGCTCATTAGCTACCGATCATGCCCCAATAGCACCCCTCTCATCCTGGAATAGACCATCATCCTTAGCACCTGCATCACCTTTACGAGGCGGTTGCACACCCAGATGTCAGAGATGCCCTGCATTATTTGTAATATTTGCCCCAGAGATGACAGAGAAGAGGAAATTGGCACTCTATTTTGCGGACAGGGAGCTAGAAGTCCGCGTGGACAGGGTCATACAGATGGGTAGACCACTACGTCCAGGATTGGCAGAGGAGGCCATAACACCAAATACTGCCTGCCTGCTGTGAGGTTTTAAACCAGGTCAGTGCAGTCTCAACTGTATTTAGGTATGCCCCGTGGAGGAAAAAGGTCAATAAACTCCCCCACTTTGCCTGAACAGGTTACCGCCATCTTTTCTACGCTACCTCACACTGATTCTATTTGAGTTAAAAAGCTTCTGGCTCTTAATATTCATTCTAGATATAAGTTAAAGAATATTTCCCAAATGGATGATAGATTTGCAGAATCAGGTACGCAGTACTCCAGAATCAAAGATGCAGGATCATAAGCTGCAGGATCATAAGCTGCAGGTTCAGCAGTGCCACTAGTAAGTACAAGAATTGTTTTTACAGGCAAAAATGACGTGAAATTTTACGCTTTGGAACGAAGAATTCTTACTGTTGGTGCACATGCCTCTACGGGCACCACTCTTGTGCTCACCAGCAATAAAAATACAGCTCTCCCATAACAGCACAACAAGCACAATCTTAACATAATCAAACTTCCACACTTATAACTCATTTTCTCTCCAATCTTACAGGCACCTTTGGCATCTGTCTGGTCTCTCTGAAGAGACTGGCCCCTCAAAACATTATCTTCTGCACTTCTGAGGAAGAACCTACAGATCCCTCAGAGAAAACACCAATTATGCTGTCTCTTCCAACAGCTCAGATAGCGATATATTGGTGGGTACTCTAGCTAGATTAGACTTGGGAGCATATTCTGGTGAGCAGATGAGGAGGAAATGCCAAAAATCACTAGTACTGAGAGGGCTGCCAGAGCCGAGCAGGAGAGGTGTTGGCAATTAGTAACTTCATTCAAATGTACAGGTAGACACAGGAGCAGCAGGCAGGATTGTCAGAGACACTTGGAAAATGGGATTGAAGGTTGGAGGAGACACCAATACTATGTGTACTGTGCTAGCTCTGGCATACATGTGTCTAGCTGCTTCAGTAGAGAGGTTGGTGGATGCATGGAGATCCAGGTCTGGCACATTCAATACCTACTAGATATATGTACATACTCACACTGTCGCTCTGCCCCTGGTGCTCACCTTCTGAGGGCATGTAAGTGCTATGGGTGAAACATGATTGTAAATACATCATCATATTTTTAAAGACGTTCATTTTCATCATCAGCTCTGTGAGCGAATGTCATTGTAACTGCCTTTCTGTAGTGCCCATACTAACATGAAACTTTGCTGGGATTAAATGGGAAGCATGCTTAGTTGTCCACCAAACAATAATTGAGTGCAAAAAAGTTCATTCCACTGGTCATTTTGACAGGGTGTACTCAAACATTGTTAAATCAATACAAGTGTTATTAAATATCATTAAATATATTCATCAGTTTCTAACTTTAATTTTTATAAAACAACAGGAAAACCTTAGAAAAATCAAAGTGTTAAGTTGCATTTATAGTTGTCCTTAAACAGGAGACCTCAGCAGCATCAAAGCATTTGCAGTCAGTGAAACTTAATTTCACACAAATCATCTTTGAAGAAGATTCACAAATTAGTCCTGCCTGACTTGCTTTGGCCTCAGATGTGATACTTTCGGATGCTGAAGGTGCTGTTACTTCTGAAGAACATCCTCATTGCCTTGCTGTGTTACAATGCTGCAGTTCTCATGGATCCTCATTATCCATCACAATCTTATTCTGTTAGCCAATTGTCGAAGCAAAGAATCCAAGGATTAAGTGGTGCCCTCAATATGTACTGTACTGCAACAGACCCCCAGATAGGACATGTATGGGAACCTAATGTGAAGGGGACATCTTATGGCACATGGTTGGCCTCATTGGAAGAAAGTGTTGTATTGCAGACATAGCAGACAATGGAGAACATTTTACAAGGTTGCCATTTATCTGGATGATGTGCTAATAATAGGGAAGACCAATAAGGATCACTTAGAGAACTAGGGCATAGTCCTTAGAAGTGTCTCCAAAACAGGTGTACATCTTAGAAGTGACTTATGTGGGTTAGAGAGTCCATAAGACTGGGTTACACCTGTTGGAAGATAAAGCAAGGGTGATCAAAGGTGCCCCAGCTCCCAGTCTGTACCGGAGCTTACATCTTTCCTGAATTAGCAAAAAAAAGTTCATACGCGACTTGGCCTCTGTCCTGGTACCCTTACATCTGCTACTGAAAAAAGATCAGCCTTGGAAATGGTCATGTAGCCAAGACTTTAGAGAAGTAAAGAAGCAGCTATCATTGTCTAAGGTATTGGCACACTATAATTCCAAGCGAGATCGGAAGTGGACATGCAATGCCTTCCTATATGATATTGGAATACCATTGGCTCACAAATGGCCCAATGGAGTGGAATGCCCAATAGTATATCCTTCCAGCACTTTGGCTGATGCAGGGCACACATACGTCCAGACAGAGAAGGATGGTTTGGCAGTCATATTTGGTGTGAGGAAGTTCCACCAACACCCTTACAGACATAAATTTGTAACAGTAACAGATCACAAACTCCTGCTAGGGATACTCAAAGAGGACAAGGCTGTGCTGCCCATAGCTTCAGGTCAAATTCAGTAGTGGGCTCTCATTCTAAGTGTGTGCAATTACAAGATGATAGGTCATGACCTGGAAGGCCAAACGTGGATGCCTTGAGCCATCTTTGCATTGGCAGATACACCGGTGGTGATGGTATCACTTGAAGACTCTGTTCTAGTTTTAAACTCTGTGGACACTCTTCTGGTCACCACTGACAATATCAGACTATTGATGCAAAGAAAATCCGGTCCTGGCCAAACCAAAATAGCTGATTGTGATGGGGGAAATCAAAAGTGCCATTACAATCAGAATGGAAACCTTTCTGGACCTGACGATATCAGGTCATCACAGAGGGTGGCATTTTAATAAGGGGAGCAAAGGTCACTGCCAGATATTGGCTAAACCCCAGCAAGGGCATCCAGGAGTATCCAAAATGAAGATGTTGGTGAGACGTTATGTTTGCTGGTCAGGATTCGCTGCAGACATAGCTGCATTGGTGAATTGTGCCCAGAGTGCCAACAAGGACAAAAATGCCACCAAGCAACTCCCCCACATTCGCGAGAGTGGCTGAGTAAACCCTGGACCTGGCTACGTGTCGACATGTCGACTATGCCAACCCATTCATGGGCTCAACATTCTTAGACATTGTGGATGCTGTTAGTCAAAGTGGTTGGACGTACGTAGAGTTCATTCGTCCAACATGGGGATGTCAGTAAAAAAGCTGTGAGCATCTTTTGCTCCTGGAAGTGTTGGTCTCAGACAACAGGCCATCATTTACCAGCAGGAAATTTGAGTATTTCCTAAAGTTAAATGGCAATCAGCATAGAAGAACAGCTCCATACCATCCATAGTCCAATGGTCTGGCAGAAACAGCAGCCTAAACTTTGAAGGCGTGCTTAAATAAAAGCTTTCAGCTTCACTTGATGCCAAAATATTCCAATTGCTATTTACTTATCGGACCCCACCTTCATGCAATAACAGGGAAAGCTCCAGCAGAGTTGCTCTTGGGGAGAAGACACCGCACCAGGTTAAATCTGATCTTCCTGGACTTGGGGTGGTGGCATGGTGGGGTGTGGTGAAGAGGGAGCACAGAGGTTGAACTGACATTAGGAACGCCAATGACAGACACAAGACTCCTCTAAAGAAAAGAGATTGTCCCCTGAAGTAAACAAAGTTTGGTGCCAAAACCATAAAAACAGCCCTGCATGGGTAAGAGGCATAGACAATGTAAGGTCAGGTCCCATGACGTACAAAATTCGGTTAGCTGAGGCGGCCCTGAACAATCGTGGACCACATAAATGTTGCAAATTTACAAACTGGGTAGGAACAAACATACCCGTCTTTCAGAACAGCCAGAAAGACTGTCAGAAACTGTAGGTTCTAGCTCTCTATGTACTGTCAAAGAAACTTGGAGTTTGAGATGGACACAGCAGGTACTGCAGCCTCGACACCTTTACTGAAGGAGAGGATGAATTTCTCCCAAGATGCTCCGGGTGCAAGAGGCGGGCTACGGTTCGGTACGTGCCATCTGGTCCAAGGCTAGGCAGGAAGAACTGGATCCGGTGCGAAAACGCCCAAGGACAAGAAAAAGAACAGGCCATCATTCTCTGAACAAAAAAGTACAGCACAGGACCAGGCACTTCGGCTCACCAAGCCTGTGTCGATCATCATGCCCTAACTAAACTAAAAAAACCTTCTGCCCTTATTCAGTCTGTATCCCTCTATGCCCTCTCTATTCATGTAACCATCCAGATGCCTCTTAAATGTCACAAACTGCTTCCACCACGTCATCTTGGCAGTGCGTTCCAAGCTCCTACCACTCTCTGTGTGAGAAACTTGCCTCGTATCCCCTTGAGCTTTCCCCCACTCATTGTGAACCTTTGCCCCCTTGTAATTCAAACTTCAACCCCGGAATAAAACCTCTGACTATCCACCCTATCTATGCCTCTCATAATTTCCAGTGAAAACAATCTTAGTATTTTTAACCTATCCTCATTGCCAATGCCCTCGGGCAGCATCCTAGTAAATCCTCTGTGCACTCTCTCCAAAGCTTCCACATCCTTCTCGTAGTGTGGCAACCAAAACTCCACACGTTACTTCAAATGCAGCCTAACAAGGCTTTTGTATAACTGCAACGTGGCTTGCCAACTCTTGTACTCCATGATACATCCGGCCCTGGGGACCTATCCAACTTAATGCAATTTAGGATACCTTAAACTTCCTCCTTCGATATATTGACATTCCCTAGAGTATTCACACACTCATCCCTGATCTCAACATCAGTTACGTCCTTCTCCTTGATTACTGAATGTCCTTGAATACTGATACAAAGTACTCATTAAGGATCTCTCCCACTTCCTGTGGCTCTGCGCAGAACTTCCCTCCTTTGTCCTTGAGTGGGCCTACTCTTTCCCTTGTTACCCTCTTCCTTCTAACACGTGCATAAAAAGCTTTGGGACTCTCCTTGACCCTGTTGCTTAAAGACATTTCATAGCCTTCCTAGTTCTGCATTTAAGTTCCTTCCTAATTTCTCTATACTCCTCAAGGGCTTCATCAATTTGTAGCTGCCTAGACCTACCATACATTTCCTTTTACCTTTTGACTAAGCTTACAATTTCCCCTGTCATCCATGGTTCCTGAGTCCTGCAATTCCTATCCTATAGAGAGGAAGGGTGTAGTGATTGTAACAAGGTCAGCCAGGTGCACATCATAGAATATCAGTTCCCTGACTGGGGCTGTTAAAGTGGTCTGATCAGAGAGCCCTGGCTGACAGACATAAACAGGAGTGTCAGAGGTTCTGTTCATTCTGAGAGCTGGCTCTGAGGAAGCTGGACCATGTCAAGTAGTATGCATGTGTAAATAATGGGCGAGTTGGTACTGGCCTCTGTGGAGCTACTTCAAACTCAAAAACCCCAACTGAAAGCAAAACTAAAACCCTGGGTCTTTGTGAACCTGACTCCAACCACTAATTCTTCTTCTGTCTGATTTTAAAAAAGAAACAGTCGGAGCTCAAAGCTGTATACCCACTGCTTCTGAACCAGACATTCCATCACCAGTATAGCAACACCTCTCCAAAAGAGGCTTAAAGGCATAGTACCACCACACTGAAGACTACTCCCCTTAGTCTTTGGGAAATGGCCTTTGTTTGAAGTACATGCCATGTGTTTGCTGCTTAAGGTGCTGGCACACATTTACGTGTTAATTTGATGTAGCATAATGTTGTACATCAATGTGTCCACCTGCTTGACTGTGCATTTTTGGTAAACATGACAAGCAGAAGTACTGAGAATCTGTTGGAAAAGCATAGCAGGTCTGGCAGCATCTGTGAAGAAAAAAAAATCACAGCTAACATTTCAGGTCCGGTGACCCTTCCGTTAACTCTGATTTCTTCTTCATAGATGCTGCCAGACCTGCTGAGCTTTTCCAGCATCTTCTGTCTTTGTTCCTGATTTACAACATCCACAGTTCTTTCGGTTTTTACTGTGAATCTGTAACATTCTGAATAAGGCAGTGAGGAGCAAAAACAAGGCAGAGATGCTGTGAGCTTCCAAGTAGGCATGAAGTGAATGAGTACCATATCAGCAAATAAAGAGTCCTGAGATGCATCCCACTGTAGTAAGAGATGCCCATCTCCGCTAGATTACAAAGGAACCTAGCAGCAGCATTATGATGCAAGGTGTTGGTGCTCTCCAAAATGCAGCATTCAAGTGGAGAACTGCATTGTCAATGTCTGAGATATGCCATGATGATGTGGTAAGGTTGGTGCATGTTCATTGCTTAGTTAGGGAACTGTAGATTACGAAAGTGGTTGTAAATTTCGGTATCCATGTCAATCACAGTCTTTGTGTGGTTGGAAGAATCATTTTTGAAGACTAGAAATTTGAAAAAGTGGAAGTAAAATTTAATAGTAACATGGCACGGTAATGAAGAAAGATTTAAGATTTAAGGCCAGGATCACAGGAAACTTTACCGGCAAAATTTTGAAACAACAGTGTGGAGCTGGAGGAACACAGCAGGCCAGGCAGCATCAGAGGGCAGGAAAGCTGACGTTTTGGGTCGGGGCCCTTCAGAAATGGGAGAGGGGAAGGGAGCTCTGAAATAAATGGGGGGGGGGGGAATAGTAGGTAGATAGTGGAGTGGATAGGTGAGAGAGAAGACAGACACATCAAGGAGGCAGGGATGAAGCTAGTAAAGGTGAGTATAGCTAGGTGGTGGTGGGGATTGGTCAGTAAGGTGGGAGGAGCAAATAGATGGGAGAGAAGATGGACGGGATGGGGGGGCAGGGCTGGTCTTGGGAAGGGGTCGGGGGTGGGGAGATTTTGAAGCTTGTAAAGTGCACATCGAGACCACTGGGTTGTAGGCTTCCAAGGTGGAATATGAGGTGCTGTTCCTCCAGTTTCCGGGTGACATCGTTGTGACACTGGGGGAGGCCCAAGATGTTGTCCAGGGAGTGGGAGGGGGAGATGAAGTGGTTCACGACTGGGAGGTGTTGTCGTTTGTCGCGAACCAATCGTAGGTGCTCTACAAAGCGGTCTCTGAGCCTCCACTTGGTCTCACTGATGTAGAGGAGGCCACATTGGGAACAGCGGATACAATAGTCCACAGTAGCGGATATGCAAGTGAACATCTATTTGATGTGGAAGGTTTTTCTGGGGCCTGGGATAGAGGTGAGGGGGGAGGTATAGGGGCAGGTGTAGCACCTCCTGCAGTTGCAGGGAAAGGTGCCTGGGGTGGTGGGGCTAGTGGGAGTATGGAGCGGACGAGGGAGTCGCGGAGAGCGCGGTCCCTCCGGAAGGCAGAGAAGGGTGGGGAGGAAAATATATCCTTCGTAATGGGGTCCGATGCAGGTGGCGGAAGTGGTGGAGAATGATGCGTTGAATCTGGAGGTTGATGGGGTGATACCTCCATCCTAGACCCCAAAAAACACCTCCATCCCAGGCCCCAAAAAAAACCTCCACCTGTGCTCAGTTCGTGACAGATGACAACACCTCCCAGTTGCGAACCACTTCAACTCCCCTTCCCACTCCCTGGACGACATGTCCATCCTGGGCCTCCTCCAGTGTCACAACAATGCCACCCGGAAACTGGAGGAACAGCACCTCATATTCTGCCTTGGAAGCCTACAACCCAATGGTCTCAATGTGGACCTTACTAGCTTCAAAATCGACCTCATCCTAAGATCAGCATCCCCTCTCATTGATATGTCTGTCTTCTCTCCCACCTATCCGCATCTCCCACCTCACTGACCAATCCCCACTAATGCCTACCTACACTCACCTTTACCAGCTTCCTTGACCGCCTCCTTGCTGCGTTATCCAGCATCGACAGTTTTTACTATCTCCGAAGATTTTGAAACAATTGGGTTGGGTTCACATTTGGAATTTTATAGTTTGGGTTCAAAGCTAGCTGCATGCTTTTTGGAAAGGGTCATAAATATTTGTGTACAGTGGTTGACATTTCAAGCTACTCAGGTTAGGTTCTTTTCACAGCCAAGAAGCTGAGAGAAAACTTTGAATTTTGAAAGACTGGTGATTCTTTTTGAAATAACTGCTCGATGCAGGTTGCGAACTCTCATATTCTACCTTAAATCAAAAAAAAATAATAGAATTCCACAGATTGGTTTTTGGAAAAATGTAGTGATTTGTTTAGTATGTAAGCTAAGAGTAGAACTAGTTTTCATAATTGTGGACTAGCAAAGACCTTGTAAAGAAAAACTAACTTCTGAAATGCTACATATTTGCAGATTAATGAGTACAAAACCAAATCCTGATTTAAATTGGCATTTTGATCGAAGCTGGAGAGAGATCAAATGAATAGAAAATCTGTTTTTAAATGACAAAAACATTCAGGCTCTGTCTGCTCATGGATCATAAAAATTACATTCATTATGGCTCATCGGTCCACATTTTTACATGAGGCCTCAACTTTTCTTTCCTACTTCACATAGATCAAAGAATATTCTCAGTCAAAGTGAAGTATCGAGACATTGCAAGTTCACTCTTAAAATTTAGCACGACTAGCTCTAGAGAATCTTGAGGAAGTAGCTTCACATTTCTATGACACCAATGCCAGTGGCAGCAGTATTATATTCAGACTACCATTATAACAAACTGATATTGGAGCCACTACTTACCTCCCAGTGAATCCACTTGTATAAGGAAAGATCAATTTTCCTGAAATCATCTGAGGTAACATCACGTAAATCCCTAAACATAACCACATCTTAGGTCAAACTTGAATACAGATGTCATGCAATTGTCAATGGCTTTAAGAATTAAAGGACAAGTTGCTTTTTTAGGTACACGAAGTATTTGTTTACGTATTCCATTTTAAACAGTCTAATTAACAGTGGGAATGCATTTTATTAACTTATAATCAAAATAAGGATCATCAAATGTAAAATTACACATTTAATTTATATCCAAAAACTAAGTAAAAGAATTAAATTTAACAGATAACTAAAGCCTTACCAGTAAGAAGTATCTTGTTTCCTCCTACCTCTATGATTCTCCCTTGCAATTCCTTCTGGATTTTCTCCACCCCTTTCCTCCATCATATTCTCACTGTTTATAAGTGTTTTATCCAAATCACTGTGAACTACCAAGTGTACAAAGCCTCAAAGCTCCACACTTCACTTGTGTTGCTGTGGCAAATAGCTTCTGAGACAGCTGGCATTTTCCCAAAGACAGATTTGAAAAAGAAAACAGAATTCTTGTCAGTGTTCTCAAGGAAGGTCAGGTTCTGTGCTTGGATACTCATGCTACATTATGATACTGCTGGCAGCTGTAGGCAAACCTCTGTCCAGCGATGAGTGTCTATTAAAATTGAATCTTGTCAGTTCTTCACATTAAAAAAAAATCTGGAGGATTTTTTAAATACTATGTTAGCATTTATTGTCCATCCCTATATGCCCAGAAGGCAGTACAGAATCAACCACATGCTATGGTCAGCACTTTTATGATCTTTGTACTCCAATCTAATATTATTACTCCAATCTAAATTTAGATTTTTGACCCAATCAAAGCACCTCCAGCACCTAGTCATTATAAGAGCACATATCATTGAACAGACACACAATGTCAAACAGACTTGGACATAAAGTTCATCCTGGCATTCAGTCAGTGTTTAAAGGTCAAGTAATCAAAACAGGCGAAGAAACCATTTATGTATTAACTGTTTGAAGTCAAGCAAATTTTGTCCTTCAGACATCTGTTCTGCTTGCTGAATGTGAAAAACCCACCCGACCCAAAAATTAATGGGAAGATGCCTGAAGTAGCTCCAAGTATTTCCTTTCAAACACAAATCCCCAGCATGAAAAGTAAAACTCTGTCATGAAGTCAATCACGTACTTAACTGAAACCACAGGGACAGAACAGTTCCATGTAAAATATTCGGTTACTTAATTAAGTTAGGTATCTAAGGAAACTTCATCAAAATCTAGGAAGTGGACATATGAGTACAATACTTTAATCAGGACTGCTTAGGGTAGAAATTGGACAGCAAAAGTAAGGATTGCTCTGGAAACAAAGCAAATTTTGTTTTTTCTTTCATTACATGTACAAATTATATTTTAATTGTTCTAATTTTAAAAATATAATTTAACTTATTATTTAATTGATTATTGAACATATATTTGGTTTTTGTTCCATGCACAAGGTATGTATTACATGTGCCAAAGCAGAAATACTCCTTTAGTGATATTAACTGAACACTCTAAATTTCTTTTGTCATTCTGTAAAAAAAGGTACAGGCAGAAATCTGGGGAAGTAATGATATTACCCATCTAATATTCTTCACTCCATTTTCTTTAACCAGTCATATTCAAAGGGAATAACACGATGCACATAAAAGGAAGAAGCGCGAGCGAGGAAAAAAAAGGACATGTACTTATTTATGGGATGTCAGCATTCCTAATTGAGGTGCTCAGCAATAATTTTGACATGAAGTACTGTGAATTGAGATCCAGTGATGATGAAGGAATAGTGATATTTTCCAAGACAGGACTTATGCATTGCTTGGAGGAGAATGTGGATGTAGATGTGTTCTCATTCACCAGCTTCCCTCGAACTTCTAGGAAGCAAAGGGTTTAGGAAGTACTGTAGAAGCAATTTCCTGCAGTACAAATTGTTACCATTGTGCCCTGGTGCTGTAGACAGTGAATGTTTAAGGTGGTAGACTTGGTGCTGATTAAATGGGCTGCTTTATCCTGAAGGGGTTTTGAGCTTCTTGGGCAATATTGGAGCTGCATTTATTGAGCCAGGTAAAGACCCTATACCCTTGACTTGGCGGCATGGTGGCTCAGTGGTTTGCACTAGTGCCTCACAGCGCCAGGGACCTGGGTTTGATTACACTGTCAGGCGACTGACTGAGTGCCTCCAGTGTCTGCGTGGGTTTCCTCTGGGTGCTCCACTTTCGTCCCACTGACTGAAGATGTGCAGGTTAGGTGGATTGGCCATACTAAATTACCCACAGTGTCCAGGGATGTTAAGGTTAGGTAGATTAGCCATGGTGAATGCAGGGCTATAGGGGTAGGAGGTGAATCTGGGTGGGATGCTCTTCAAAGGGTCGGTGCAGGCTTGATGGACCAAATGGTCCGCTTCCACTCTACAGGGATTCCATGATTTCTGCCTTGCAAGTGTTGGCAAGACTTTGGGGAATCAGGAGAGGACTTACTCTACTGAATTTCTAACATCTGACCCGCTTTCCCGGCCACAGTATTTAGGTTGCTAGACCATTTAAGGTTCAGGTCAATGAGAACCACCATTCCACACCAATTCCCCTCGCCTATATCCTGTAATTTTGATGGTAGGGGTATGAATGATAATAATGCCACTGAAAGACAAGCGAAGGTGGTTGGCAGGATTGTTAGTTGCCACTGAGCATCCAAAACCTATATTTTGAACAGGTCTTGCTACATGCGTGCACGAATGGCTTCAGTACCTGGAAAGTTGGGAATGGAACTGAAAATTATGTAATCATCAGTGGAAGTCTTCACTTAAGGGAAAAAAAAGCAGAAAATGCTGGTAATAGTATTTGAGGTATTTTGCTCTTGTGATCCTCACTATATTGAAAGGCAAGGTCATCAATGAGACAGCTGGTCTAGGAATTCCTATAGCGATGTCCTGGAGCAGAGATGATTGAACGCCAACAACCACCATGATCTTAAAAAAAACAAGAAAAAAAACTGCACAGAAATTGTTTAAGAAATTCAGCAGATCTGGTGGAATCTGTGGGGAGAAAACTCTTCTTCACGATCTTTTCTGGTGTCAGGTATGTTCTGAGTAGTGAAGATTCTTTCCCTGATTTCCACTGAATTCAATTTTACTTTGTGCATCACACTCTCACATAAGTGGTGATTTGCTGGCAAGGATTATGCTTGTATGGTTAAATAAGAGTCCAAAGATCTGCAGGTTAGGTGGATTGGCCATGCTAAAACGCCCATAGTGTCCAAGCATTTGTAGGTTAGGTGGACAAAGTCAGAAGTAACACAATACCAGGTTATAGTGCAACAGGTTTACTTAAAATCACAAGGTTTCAGAGTGCAGACCCTTGATCAGATCAAGTGACAGGGAACAGCACACAGACACAGAACTTATAGGCAGAGAGATCAAAAGATCATACAACTGATGCCAGTGGAGTGTCAAATAAGTCTCTGCAGGTGACCAAGAGTGTTAGATAGTGTGACTGAAGTGTCAACAGCTGAATAACAAGCGAAGGTGACCTATAATCCGATTAAATGAGGCAGAAAGAAAATTACAAAAAATTTAAAATAAGACGGTGCTGGAGACAAACTGAATGACTGGAATAATATGATAGGTACAACAGTCGCATGCCGAGGGCTAACCAAAGTAATAAGTAATCCAAAACTGCACGAAGTAATTAAGGTAGAGAGCTCATAACAATTTATCAAGGTGATGGTGTCAAAACAGGACAATAAGGAAGATTTTACAGATACAGAACAGTAGTGTGGTCACATGTAGCGCGACATGAACCCAAGATCACAGTTGAGGCCATCTTCACGGATATGGAATTTGGCTATCAGTTTATGCTCAGTGATTCTGCGTTGTTGTGATTCTTGAAATCTGCCTTGGAGGATTTACCCAAAGACCGGAGACTGAATGTCTTTGACTGCAGAAGTGTTCCCTGACTGGGCAAGAACATTCCTGGATGGTGATTGTTGTGCATTTATGAGACACAAAACGTTGGCGGAGTCACATGATGTAGCTTCCATGGACATGGTGCATGGTGTTCCCACATGTGATGATAGTATCCATGTTGATGATCTGACATGTCTTGCAAAAGTTGTGTGGTGTTGTCATAAATGTTGTTCTGAAGGCTGTGTAGTCTGTTGTAAATGACGGTTTGTTTAAGGTTTGGTGAGAAGTGGAGGCACAGGGATGATCTTAACGTGATGCACATCGTCATTGATGACAAGTTTAAGGCTATAAAGAACATGGCATAGTTTCTCCACTCAAGTACTGGATGACAAAGGGTACTGTATTGGATGTATCCTGTGTCTGTCTTCTGAGTAGGTCAGTGCAGTTTTTTGCTTTGGCATATTGGAACTGGCGATCAAGGAGTTGAGACTTGTATCCCGTTCTTATGAGGGTGTCCTTTAAAATCTTTGGGTGTCCGTTCCTTGTCATCTGAGCAGATCCTGTGTATGCACAAGGCTTGTCTGTAGAGGACAGCTAGAGAAGTGCACTGGTTCATGGAAATTTCTGTGTAGTTATTCACCAAATGTGTATGGAATGGCCTTACTCAAGACACAAATAAACATAGCATCTATCAGGGACTGATTACTTCAGTTGGTTCAATGGCAATTTTGTGGTTCAGAAGAACGACAACAGCTCTGTGCTGGCCAAGGTAGACTTGGGAAGTGCCTGTTTGCCCTGTCCCTGAGGGGGACAGACAATGGCAAATTATCATTGACAAAAAAAACACCTAGAAAACACCGACATCAATCGCCTCAACCTCTCTACCCATCTCAAACACTCCAACCTCTCCACCGCAGAACGTGCAGCCCTCCGCTCCCATCCCAACGTCACCATAAAACTAACAGACAAGGGAGGGGCAGTCGTAGTACGGCGCACTGACCTCTACATTGCTGAGGCCAGGCGCCAACTCTCCGACACCACCTCCTACCGCCCCCTGGATCATGACCCCACCCCCGAGCACCAAACCATTATCTCCCAAACCATCCACAACCTCATCACCTCAGGTGACCTCCCACCCATTGCCTCCAAACTCATCGTTCCCCAACCCCGCACCGCCCGCTTCTATCTCCTTCCCAAAATCCACAAACCTGAATGCCCTGGTCGACCCATTGTCTCCGCCTGCTCCTGCCCCACCGAACTCATCTCCACCTACCTAGACTCCATTTTCACCCCCTTGGTCCAGGAACTCCCTACCTACGTCCGTGACACCAC
>JAHRHZ010000176.1:1374898-1440347 GCA_024137785.1 Ginglymostoma cirratum
CCCACCTCCTATCTACTAACCTCATCCCGCCCCCTTGACCTGTCCGTCCTCCCTGGACTGACCTCTCCCCTCCCTACCCCGCCACCTACACTCACCTTTACTGGCTCCATTCCCGCCTCTTCGACTTGTCTGCCTCCTCTGCACCTATCTTCTCCTCTATCCATCCTCTATCCGCCTCCCCCTCTCTCCCTATTCATTTCAGAACCCTCTTCCCCTCCCCCATTTCTGAAGAAGGGTCTAGGCCCGAAACGTCAAGCTTTCCTGCTCCTATGATGCTGCTTGGCCTGCTGTGTTCATCCAGCCCCACACCTTGTTATCTCACCTAGAAAATGGCTCAGGATGAAGCGTCAATATTCAGTGAACTAAGTAAGGATGCACATTTCAGCAGAGCGCACATGAATGAACAACATGATTAATACAAATTGAATATTTTGTGCAACTTAAAGTTATTGCACCTCAAATATAAGAATATGTGAAAATATGTATGTTTTTGCAAGCCTTTGATTGAGAAACAATTTGGTGGATAATCACTGAGACATGGCTGAAGGACCAACAGGTATGGCAGTTCAACATTCTATGGTATAAAAGTTTCAGGCGGGATATGGTGGAGAAGTAAGAGAGATGAGGGCGACATTGCATTTTTGATAAAGCAAACCATCACTGGAGCAGTGAGGGAGGACATCATTGAAGGGTCTTCAAATGAGGCCATCTGGGTGGAGCTAAGAAATAAAAGTGGGGCAATTACCTTGCTGGGTTTATACGATAGGCGTCTCAACAGTCAGAGAGAAATAGAGGAGCAGATATGGAAGCAAATCACAGTAAGGTGAGAGAGAAACAGGAGTATAGTTGTAAAAACTGAAAGAACAGCAGTGGGATCATCTTAGTGTGAAAGGATCAGACTGGGTGAAATTTTTAAAGTGCATTCAGGGGAGTATTTTGTGCTAGTATGTATAGAGTCCTACTAGAGATGGTCAGTGCTAGACCTAATCCTGGGGAATAAAGCTGGTTAGGTGGTTGATGTTTCAATGGGCAAATGCTTTGGGGATCGAACATAGAACATAGAACAATACAGCGCAGAACAGGCCCATCGGCCCTCGATGTTGCGCCGACCTGTGAACTAATCTAAGCCCATCCCCCTACACTATTCCATCATCATCCATATGTTTATCCAAGGACTGTTTAAATGCCCCTAATGTGGCTGAGTTAACTACATTGGCAGGCAGGGCATTCCACGCCCTTACCACTCTCTGAGTAAAGAACCTGCCTCTGACATCAGTCTTAAATCTATCACCCCTCAATTTGCAGCGATGCCCCCTCGTACTAGCCGACGTCATCATCCTAGCAAAAAGACTCTCACTGTCCACCCTGTCTAATCCTCTGATCATTTTGTAGGTCTCTATTAAATCCCCTCTTAGCCTTCTTCTCTCCAATGAGAACAGACCCAATTCCCTCAGCCTTTCCTCATAAGACCTTCGCTCCAGACCAGGCAACATCCTGGTAAATCCCCTCTGCACCTTTTCCAATGCTTCCACATCCTTCCTGTAATGGGGCGACCAGAACTGTATGCAATATTCCGAGTGAGGCCGCACTAGCGTTTTGTACAGTTGCAGCATGACATCACGGCTCCGGAACTCAATCCCTCTACCAATGAAACCGAACACACCGTATGCCTTCTTAACAGCACTATCAACCTGGGTGGCAACTTTCAGGGATCTAGGTACCTGGACACCAAGATGCTCATCCACCCTACCAAAAATCTTTCCATTGACCCAGTATTCTGCCTTCCTATTACTCTTCCCAAAGTGCATCACCTCACATTTGTCTGCATTGAACTCCATTTGCCACCTTTCAGCCCAATTCTGCAGTTTATCCAAGTCTCCCTGCAACCTGCAACATTCTTCCACACTGTCCACCACTCCACCGACTTTACTGTCATCTGCAAACTTACTAACCCATCCACCTATGTCTGCGTCCAAGTCATTTATAAAAATGACAAACAGCAGAGGTCCCAAAACAGATCCTTGTGGCACACCACTAGTAACCGGACTCCAGGCTGAATATTTTCCATCAACCACCACTCTTTGCCTTCTTTCAGAAAGCCAGTTTCTAATCCAAACTGCTCAATCTCCCGTCAATCCCATGCCTCCACATTTTCTCTAATAGCCGACCATGTGGAACCTTATCAAAGGCTTTACTGAAGTCCATGTACACCACGTCAACTGCCCTACCCTCATCCACATGCTTGGTCACCTTCTCAAAAAACTCAATGAGGTTTGTGAGACACGACCTGCCCTTGACGAATCCATGTTGACTATCTCCAATCAAATTGTTGCTTGCTCGATGATTATAAATCCCATCTCTTATAATCCTTTCCAAAACTTTTCCTACAACAGATGTAAGGCTCACTGGTCTATAATTACCTGGGTCATCTCTACTGCCCTTCTTGAACATGGGCACAACATTTGCAATCCTCCAGTCATCTGGTACTAAACCTGTCGACAATGACGACTCAAAGATCAAGGCCAAAGGCTCCGCCATCTCCTCCCCAGCTTCCCAGAGAATCCTCGGAAAAATCCCATCCGGCCCAGGGGATTTATCTACCTTCACACCATCTAGGATTGATAACACCTCCTCCTTACTAACCTCAATCCTTTCAAGTCTAATAGCCCGTATCTCAGTCTTCTCCTCTACAATATTCTCCTTTTCCCGAGTGAAAACAGATGAGAAATATTTGTTTAGCACCTCTCCGATCTCCACAGGGTCCACACACAACTTCCCACTTCTGTCTTTGACTGGCCCTATTCTTACCCTAGTCATCCTTTTATTCCCCACATACCTATAGAAAGCTATAAGGTTCTCCTTAATTCTACCTGCTAATGACTGCTCATGTCCTCTCCTTGCTCTTCTTAACTCTCTCTTTAAATCCTTCCTAGCTAATCTGTAACTCTCCATCGCCTCATCTGAACCATCTCGTCTCAATGTCACATGAGCCTCCCTCTTCCGCTTAACAAGAGATACAATTTCTTTTGTAAGCCACGGTTCGCTTTCCTTATCACTTCCTCCCTGCCTGACAGGGACATACCTATCAAGGACACGCAATATCTGTTCCTTAAACCAGCTCCACATTTCGATTGTCCTCATCCCCTGCATTTTGCTACCCCATTCTATCCCTCCTAAGTCTTGCCTAATCGCATTATAATTGCACTTCCCCCATCTATAACTCTTGCCCAGTGGCATGTTCCTATCCCCTTCCATCGCTAAACTAAACGTAACCGAATTACGGTCACTCTCTCCAAAGTCCTCACCTACCACTAAATCAAACACCTGGCCTGGTTCATTACCAAGTACCAGATCCAGTGTGGCCTCCCCTCTTGTTGGCCCTTCGACATATTGTGTCAGGAAACCCTCCTGCACACACTGGACAAAAACCGATCCATCCGACGTACTAGAGTTATAGCATTTCCAGTCGATGTTGGGGAAGTTAAAGTCTCCCATAATGACCACCCTGTTCCTTTCACTCCTGCCCAGAATCGTTTTGCCAATCCTCTCCTCCACATCCCTGGAACTTTGCAGAGGCCTATAAAAAACTCCCAGCAGTGTGACCTCTCCTCTCCTGTTTCTGACCTCAGCAGACGAGTCCTCGTCAAAAGTTCTTTCAGCCACCGTTATACTGTCCTTGACTAACAAAGCCACACCTCCCCCTCTTTTACCACCTTCCCTGATCTTTATGAAAGATCTAAACCCTGGAACCTGCAACATCCATTCCTAACCCTGCTCTATCCACGTCTCCGAAATGGCCACAACATCGAAGTCCCAGGTACCTATCCATGCTGCAAGCTCACCTACCTTATTCTGGATACTCCTGGCGTTGAAGTAGACACACTTCAAACCAGCTTGCTGTCTGCCAGCACACTCCTGTGACGGTGAAATCCTGTCCATGTCCTCCCTACTCTCATCCTCTTGTTTGCTGGAACTACACCACAGGTTCCCATGCCCCTGCTGAGCTAGTTTCAATCCACCTGAATAGCACTAGCAAATTTCCCACCCAGGATATTAGTACTCCTCTGGTTCAAGTGAAGACCGTCCTGTTTGTAGAGGTCCCACCTTCCCCAGAATGAGCCCCAGTTATCCATATACCTGAAACTCTCCCTTCTGCACCATTCCTGCAGCCACGTGTTCAGCTGATATCTCTCCCTGTTCTTTGCCTCGCTATCACGTGGCACGGGTAACAAACCAGAGATAACAACTCTGTTTGTTCTAGCTCTCAAGCTTCCACCCTAGCTCACTGAAATCCTGCCTTATATCCCTATCCCTCTTTCTACCTGTGTCAACCGCCCAAATATATTACCTCACTTACTCAACCGTCCCGTGTCTGCTCCTGCTCGACGCCCACTCCGCCTATTCACGAGGTCAGTTTTTAAAGGAGAAGCTTACCTTCCCAGGCTGCCCTCGCACCTCCTTCCGGACTCCTGCCGCTGAAACGACTGAAAAGCTACCATAACTCTACATTTCAAAGTCATTATGAAAAGGGATAGTGATAGCACAGATATTCAGTGTCTAACTTGGGGCAAGGTCAATTTCAATATCATTAGACAGGATCTGACAAATACACTAGCTGAGAGTAGTTACTTGTAGGTAAGTCTACATCTGGAAAATGGAAGTCTATTAAAAGTAGTATAGTGAAATTTAAGGGGCAATGCATTCTTGTAAGAGTGAAGGGCAAGGGCAGTAGGCCCAGGGAACCCTGGATGTCAAATGATATCGAAAGTATGGTGAAAAATAAAAAGGAAGCATATGTAAGATGCAGTGTTTTAAAAACAAAGAAGGCCCTTCTAAAGTGCAGAGAATGTAGGAGGTTGCTGAAAAAGGAAATAACTCGGGCAAAGAGAGGCCAAGAAATATCTTTGGCAGATGGGATCAGGAAAAACCCAAAGGCTTCTTGTAAGTATTGTAGTGAGTGTATTGAGGTCAGCCAGGTGGACATCACAGAATATGAATTCCCTGATTGGGGCTGTTAATCTGGTCCAATCAAGGAGCCCTGCCTGACAAGTAAGAACATGAGTGCCAGACATACTGTTCACTGAAAGCTGGCTCTAAGAGAGCTGGATCAGTGTCAAGGATTTTCCGTGTGGAAATAAAGAGTGACTTGGTGATGAGATACCGGCCTCTGTGGACTTATTTCAATTATATTTTGGATTACCAGGGAAAGGATGAAACCTATTAGAGACCAAAGGTTTAAATTGTGCATGGAGCCAGTGGACGTGTGTGAGGTCTTTAATGAATCTTTCTCATCTAAATTCATAAAGGAGAAAGACGTTGTAGTTGGGGATTTCATTTGGGACAGTAAGGATTTGGAACACGTTAAGATTAACAAAGAGAAGGTATTAGATGTTTAATGAGCATACAGATGCACAAATCCCCAGGACCTAATGAGATGTATCCTAAGCTGCTATGGGAGGTAAGGAAGGAGATTGCTGGGCCCCTGGGAGACATATTTAATAGCTTGCTGGCCGTAGGTGAAGTGCCAGATGTCTGAATAATAGCTAATGACATTCCTCTGTTTCAGAACAGGCCAGGTAATTACAGCCCAGTTAGTTTGGCTTGAGTGGTAGGGAAACTATTAGACGAAAAAGGCTGAAGGACAGTATTAATCAATAGTTGGGAAGGCAGGGATAATCAGTATGGGTTTGTTAGAGGAGATCCTATCTTACTAATTCAATTGAATTTTTTGAAAAGGTGGCTACATTATTTGATGAAAGTAGTGTAGTTCATATGGTTTACATGGCCTTAAGCAAGGCCTTTGATGAAGTCCCATGTGCAAGGCTAGTCCAAAAAAACTGCCCATGGGATCAAGTTGGCAAAAATTGATTCAAAATTTACTTACAAATAGGAGACAAAGAGTGGTGGAAGGCAGTTTTTGTACTTGGCATCTCTGATCAGTGGTGTACTACATGGTTCAGGTGCTGGGACCCTTGCTGTTTGTTATATACATTGACAGCTTGGATGTGGGTGCAGAAGGTAGAATTAGTAAGTTTGCAGATGACATGAAAAGTGGCAAGGCTATTGATCGTAAGGAAGGGTCTCAGGCCACAGCGTGATATTGGCCAGCTGGTAAGTTAGGCAGAGCAACGGCAGATGGAATTCAATCAAAGAACAAAGAAAATTACAGCCCTGCAAGCCTGCGCCGATCCAGATCCTCTATCTAAACCTGTCATCTATATTCCAAGGATCTGTATCCCTCTGCTCCGTGTCCATTCATGTATCTGTCTAGATACATCTTAAATGTCACTATCGTGCCCGCCTCTACCACCTCCGCTGGCAACGCATTCCAGGCACCCACCACCCTCTACGTAAAGAACTTTCCACACATATCTCCCTTGAACTTTCCCCTCTCACCTTGAAATCATGACCCCCTAGTAATTGACTCCCCCACTCTGGGAAAAAGCTTCTTGCTATCCACCCTATCTATAGCTCTCATGATTTTGTAGACCTCAGTCAGGTCCCCCCTCAACCTCCGTCTTTCTAATGTAAATAATCCTAATCCACTCAACATCTCTTCATAGCTAGCGCCCTCCATACCAGGCAACATCCTGGTGAACCTCCTCTGCACCCTCTCCAAAGCATCCACATCCTTTTGGTAATGTGGTGACCAGAACTGTACGCAGTATTCCAAATGTGGTCAAACCAATGTCCTATACAACTGTAACATGACCTGCCAACTCTTGTACTCAATACCCTATCCAATGAATGAAAGCATGCCATATGCGTTCTTGACCACTCTATCCACCTGCATTGCCACCTTCAGGGTACAATGGACCTGAACACCCAGATCTCTCTGTGCATCAATTTTCCCCAGGGCTTTTCCATTTACCACATAGGGCATATCCTCGTGAGTGCAAGGTAAAGCCACAGATGGAATACGGAGTGTGATGACCAGAGCTGCACAATCAAAAGGAAATGATTGCACCGGAAAGGGTGCAGACAAGATTCACCAGGATGTTGCCTGGGATGGAAAGTCTCATTTATGAGAGACTGGATAGGCTGCGTTTGTTTCCCTTGGAGTACAGGAAGCTGAGGGGAAATCTGATTGAGATATACAAAATTATAAACAATATAGACAGAGTATATTGTGAGAATTGTATCCTCATGGCAGATGTATTTAAGACCAGAGGGTATAAGGTTAAGATGACCAGTAAGCATTCAGAAGAGATCTAAGAAAGAATTTTTTCACCCACAGGGTGTTAGAAATATCGACCGTGCTGCCCGAGAGGGTGTGGAGGCAGATACCTTTGCAACAAGAAAGAGGCACCAGAATGAGTACTTAAAATGACAGGGCATGGTAGGCTATGGACCTAGTGCAGGTAAATAGATGACTGTATTCTGATGTTTGGGGTTGGCATAGATATCGTGGGCTGTAGGGACTGTTTCTACGCTGTATGATTATGATAATTAGGACAGTGGATTACAAAATTACAGACAATGGCCTAGATTTATGGTTAGCAACAAAGTGATAATTTTTCTGAGACTAATTTTTCTAGATATCATCTTTTTCCAAAATCAGGTTGAATCATGGAATCCATAGTGAGAGATCAGGCCATTTGGCCCATTGAGTCTGCATCAATCCTCCAAAAAGCAACTCACCCAGACCCAGCCCCTATCATTGGTAAGCCTGTATTTCCCATGGCTAATCCACCTAGCTTGCACATCCATGGACACAACGGGCAGTTTAGCATAACCAAGCCATCTAACCTGCACATCTGTGGACTGTGGAAGGAAACCAGAGCACCCAAAGGAAACCCACACAGACACAGGAGATTGTACAAACTCCATACAGACAGTGGTGAATCAAACCTGGCTCCCTTGCGCTGGGAGGCAGCTGTGCTAACCACTGAGCCACCAAGCCGCCCCTCTTAGTGTTCCTAAAGGAAGAGTGCTGAATTAGGAGAAGGCCAACTATAGCAAAATTTGGCAGGAGCTGGGGAGTGTGGATTAGGAGCAGCTGTTTGAGGGTAAATCCACATTTGATATGCGGGAGGCTTTTAAAGAAAGGTTGAGTAGAGTGCAGGACAGACATGTCCCTGTGACAATGAGGGATGGAAAGGGCAAGATTAGGGAACCATGGATGACAGGTGAAATTGAGAGACTAGCAAAGAGGAAAAAGGAAGAATACATAAGGTCTAGGCGAATGAAAACAGACAAAGCTTTGGAAGAGTATCGGGAAAGTAGGACCAATCTGAAATGAGGAATTAAGACTGCTAAAAGGGGTCATGAAATATCTTTAGCAAACAGGGTTAAGGAAAATCCCAAAGCCTTTTATTCGTACATAAGGAGCAAGAGGGTAACTAGACAAAGGGTTGGCCCACTCAAGGACAAAGGAGGGGAATTATGCGAGTCAGAGAAAATGAGTGAGATTCTTAATAAGTACTTTGCGTCGGTATTCACCGAGGAGAGGGACATGACGGATGTTGAGGTTAGGGATAGATGTTTGATTACTCTGGGTCAAGTTGGCATAAGGACAGGGAAAGTGTTGGGTATTCTAAAAGGCAAGAGGGTGGACAAGTCCCTAGGTTCGGATGGGATCTATCCCAGGTTACAGAGGGAGGCGAGAGAGGAAATAGCTAGGACCTTAACAGATATCTTTGCAGCATCCTTGAGCACGGGTGAGGTCCCGGAGGACTGGACAATTACTAATGCTGTCCCCTTGTTTAAGAAGGGTAGCAAGGATAATCCAGGTAATTATAGACCGGTGAGCCTGACGTCAGTGGTGGGGAAGCTGCTGGAGAAGATACTGAGGGATAGGATCTATTTACATTTAGAAGACAATGGGCTTATTAGTGATAGGCAGCATGGTTTCGTGCAGAGAAGGTCACGTCTTACCAACTTGATAGAATTCTTTGAGGAACTGACAAAGTCGATAGATGAGGGAAGGGCTATGGATGTCATATACATGGACTTCAGTAAGGCGTTTGATAAAGTTCCCCATGTTAGGCTAATGGAGAAAGTGAAGTCGCATGGGGGCCAGGGTGTACTAGCTAGATGGATAGAGAACTGGCTGGGCAACAGGAGACAGAGCGTTGTAGTGGAAGGGAGTTTCCCAAAATGGAGAACTGTGACCAGTGGTGTTCCACAGGGATCTGTGTTGGGACCACTGTTGTTTGTGATATACATAAATGATCTGGAGGAAGGTATAGATGGTCTGATTAGCAAGTTTGCAGATGACACTAAGATTGGTGGAGTAGCAGATAGTGAAGTCGATTGTCAGAGAATGCAGCAGACCATAGATAGATTGGAGAGTTGGGCGGAGAAATGGCAGATGGAGTTCAATCCAGGCAAATGTGAGGCGATGCAATTTGGAAGATCCAATTCAAGAGCGAACTATGCCCCAAATGGAAAAGTCCTGGGGAAAATTGATGCACAGAGAGATCTGGGTGTTCAGGGCCATTGTACCCCGAAGGTGGCAATGCAGGTGGATAGAGTGGTCAAGAAGGCATACGGCATGCTTTCATTCATCTGACAGGGTATTGAGTACAAGAGTTGACAGGTCATGTTACAGTTGTATAGGACATTGGTTTGACCACATTTGGAATACTGCGTACAGTTCTGGTCGCCACATTACCAAAAGGATGTGGATGCTTTGGAGAGGGTGCAGAGGAGGTTCACCAGGATGTTGCCTGGTATGGAGGGCGCTAGCTATGAAGAGAGGTTGAGTAGATTAGGATTATTTACATTAGAAAGACGGAGGTTAAGGGGGGACCTGATTGAGGTCTACAAAATCATGAGGTATAGATAGGGTGAACAGCAAGAAGCTTTTTCCCCCAGAGTGGGGGACTCAATTACTAGGGATCATGATTTCAAGGTGAGAGGGGAAAGTTCAAGGGAGATATGTGTGGAAAGTTCTTTACGCAGAGGGTGGTGTGTGACTGGAACGCGTTGCCACCGGAGGTGGTAGAGGCGGGCACGATAGCGTCATTTAAGATGTATCTAGACAGATACGTGAATGGGCAGGGAGCAGAGGGATACAGATCCTTGGAAAATAGGCGACAGGTTTAGATAGAGGATCTGGATCGACACAGGCTTGGAGGGCCGAAGGACCTGTTCTTGTGCTGTAATTTTCTTTGTTCTTTTGTTCTTGTGCCGAGACAAGGGAATCTGGAGGTGCTCGCAAAAATGATTTCATCTGACAGGGTAATCAGCCAATAACATTAAATTATTCCCACAGACAGTAAGCCAAAGGTAATATTTACTTATTAGGGTCCATTTTTAATCAAATTTTAGAGTGGAACAAATCATTCAGGGCATAAACACAGATGACACACAGAAGTCGAACAATCATGAATAAGCTTTGAACACAGTTTAGAAATAGGCCACATCCTTTATCATAATTGATCAATATAACATTGCACAAATATAAAATTAATTTTCCAGTATGAAACAAGGTTTTCAAAATAATTGTGTACGTGTGAAAGAAATTAGTTACAACTCAGTCCACAAGGTGCTAACTTAGAAAGATTTTTGTGATATACCAGATAGTCATCTCAAATCCACCAGTTGCAGCTTGGTCAGTAAATTTGCATGGTTTGCAAATGACTGGATGTTCTTTGTCTGTGTAGCTCAATGTTAATCAAGTGTGATATTTAATCATGAAATTAGTAAGCAATGTTACCTGCAACTTAAAATGCTAAAAGACCAAGAAAGGAATATTTCTGCATTGACACTTGTTTAAATAAATGCAAGAAAGATTGAAGTGCCCACAAGTCTTACATATCAGATAGTACGACTGTCCGCGAACCATTGGAAAGGTTCACAATGCAGCAAGCACAAGGTGTGATTCCCACTCGCTGCCATACAATATTCGATATGTTGATACCTCTGCTTTGAAAATCATCTGTAATGAAACTTTGCCAAAACAAATGACAAAGTCAGGAGACAAAAAGATTGGGAAAATCTGGAGTTATTTAGCAGATTTTGAAATAAAAACGAAAACGCAGGCTTATGTAACTGGTTACAAAAACCTCTTTACCATTGAGGACATCAGTTCCGTTTGTTCAAACACTGACAGCGACATTTGAAGGCAAAATTAAAATTAGTGGTAGTTAACGCCTTACCTAGTTGCTGATACCCATTTCAATCTTAGTAACCTGTGCACATAACTTTCAGTTGAAATGTTTTTAGTCTTGCCCTAACTCTTCTCTTCTCGTAGAGGGAATCTATTCTATATTAGATTTGTTTCAACATCATCTTGGATTAATATAGTGCCTTAACACAGTAAAATGTCTGCGATTTCCATGACTAAAAAGTTAACATTCTGCTTTTGATGTTGTGGTATTTTAAAATACAATTTTATTTGGAATACTGTACATTAGGGATAGATTGAAAGAGGAATCTTTGCATCAATCTTCCACTGAGATCCTTCAGAGGTATGAGGAAGATGAAGTGAAGAGGATTTGATCAGTTTATCGTGGATCATTTGGCAGATACTATACTTATAAATATTCAGTGCAATAGAATTATATTTAGGTAAGAAATATATAATTAATACAAAACAACCATTTTAAATGCTGATTTGAAAAACTGATACTTTTAACTGATTGTAGCAGCTGCCATAAGTCAAGATAAAACTGGTAAGCACTTGGAGGTGTATACGATAGTCAAGTTAACCAGCACACATTTATTAAACTCTAATTATGTTTGATAAACCTAAGAGTTTATTTGAAGTGTGTAACTGGGTAAATGTAAAGAATGCAAGTGATTAAATACATATGGACTTTCAAACCATAGTTGATAAGGTGTGTCAGAAAAATGAAGGCACGTAAGAGAAAACCTAGAAACGTAGTTAACAAATTAGCTGACAAACGAAAAGCAATAAATTTGAGCTAAATTGGAATAGTTTCGATTGGAGGTGCACATACACCAGAGGTCACTATTCTGCCCACTGTCTCCAACAACTACAGCAACATTCCTTTGTGCTCAGTATGACTCCAGCCACCAGAGAGTTTTCCCTCCAATTCTCGCTGACTCTAGTTTTGCTTGAGCTCCTTGATGCCAAAGTTGAGTTTGATTGGTTATGACACAGCCATTCTTGGTTTCATTTCTCAGGCAATCACCCATTGCATTTCAACCGGTTTCAACAGGTAACACAAAAAAAAAATTTGCTCAAAACAATCACACCACAAAAAACACAATTTTTATGTCAATTCTTCCATGCACCATTGATATTGCAACTAAAGGAACAAAACATACTCCGAAACAGTATGTTTTAACATCTATAGCAAATCAGTTGCTCTTCAAAATCCTGCAGCAATTGCAATTAGTCCAGCCTTACAGAAATCCCATCTGCAAGCACAAATATTTTCCAACTATCTAATGCTCTTTATTTTGCCTTTATTATTTTTCAGCCACCAAAACTTCACAATGACAAACACGTCTGCATCTAGCTCCTTTTCATGACTGTTTCATGGTCTCCACTTCATTTCAAGTTACAGCCTCTAATTATATATCTCTCATTCCCAATATTGCAAGAATGTTCTCTTGCACAATTGAACAGTCTTTCTCTGATACATAATTGGTTTCTGATATTTGAGTCACTTCTTGACCCACCATCAGTATTTGCACCATGCTTTTTTTTATTTAACTCTCCACCCTTTTTAACTACATTTCACCACTGCATGGACCTCCTTCTTGGCCATTGTTCTGAATATCCAACAATATTTCAACTTGCCAAAGCTTTTCCTGCATATCACACAATTAACGTGCCACCATTCACAAGACTTCTCTGGAATATTTGGCATCCGAATACCAACTCTGGGCAAATGGACTTTGGATGTGATGGCTGTCTCTCTGTGCATCATGATCACTCATTATCACTATCCAACCCTCTACCTATTCTATTCTATTCTATTCATCAAGACCTTCATCACAAAATACAACAGCATTTCACATACAAGGTGCCTTACTGTACTTTTATCAGCTGCTTGAATTCTGAGATTTTGTCAATGATTCTGAGTAATTGAGAGGAATGAACATTTGATTGCTTGGTTTTATCAGGATCTATTCCCCTGGCAAGATCTTTTCATGACCTGGAACTCTCTTTTATAATACATCAAATTTTCTTAATTAAACACTATCTCAGATGGTACTAAACAATGCCCGAGAAGTCTCAAATTTCTCCAAGATCACAACCTTGATGAAAGGCAATCCCCACGCATATGAAGTATTCATTCGTGTGAAAAACAATGGAACTATAGTAATACCTTCTAGAAGGAGAGGGCTATCACAGACCACATGACCGTTTGGGATTTCATCCAAAGACTGACTGGCGGGGTCTATATGCTCCTTCCATCCAAAGAGAATTATTTGTACAAACTACCTATGCAATGACAGTTTTTGATTTGCAGTCTGGTTAGTAGTTATAATTTTGTGCAGCACTTCATCGATAGCCACATGATTTATTTCACAAACTCATTGATAGAAGAATTTCTTGTTGTGATTTACATGACCACTATATTGGTATTTTTACACTGGCTTCTGAACACATTTATAATGGAAAAGCGTATGTCAATCAGAAACTTCACTGCTGTCCCAAATCCAGTTGCTATTCATTTCTCCATGATAATGGCTATAATAATGTTTTATCTTTACTAAGAATTATTGAATAAGAACTAAATCTAGTTGCTAGATTAAGAAAGTGGAGAATGAATATTTGTCTTTGTCTCAGAATTTCATGTCTATAGCAGTAACTTTTTAAATCTTTGATAAGTCACGTCAGCAGATTACTTTAAGATAACTTACTTTTCTTTCTCTGGTTCTTATCACTTGACACCTTTATTAACTGTGTACGTGATGAGAATCATCAGATTTTATTAAAGCAATTGTTACGATTTCTATGGAGAGATATAATTTCTAAGAAAGGAAGGAAATCACACACTGCCAGCAGGAAGAAAACTATTGGCCAATATTTCACTTAAAATGCTTACTATAAACCAAATGAAATCAATAAAATTCAAACATTAATTAATTTGTGATAAATACTTCTGCTCTTTTCTATACCAGCAACAGTATAAAGATTGCCAAATAGAAAATTATTTCATTCAGAAAGAATGTTGTTTGTTTTCTCTTTATACAAATTCTCAATTTGTTCTGAACTGCTATACATAAAATACTGGCTGATGGAATTCTACTTTCTACTTACCCTATGCTGCTTTTTTGTGCACTCTCATGAAACCAGAGGATGTGTGTGTATTTCTTGGAACATAATCATGTCAGCATCATGAAATCAATTAACTCCCTTTCAGAATACTTTCTATCCCACATTGGTCTTAAAACGGACATTACACAAACTAAAATTCATGACTTATAATTCCAAATCCACCTGGACCCTTTCCTCTGGCGTCACACTAGCATTCTATCTCTATATTGCGAACTGTTGACGTTACATCAATCGCCTTAAGTTCTTTGCTCCCTTCACCCAGCCTCCATCTGAACCTGTTGTACTCCATTCTCTCAGGCTGAATCCTAACTTCACTGGCCAATGTGAAGTTTGTAGTTTATACTGGAGCATTGCAGAGATGTGACAAATCAGTTTGCAAGCACTCCCCATGATGAGAAAGAAATGCTAAGGACTTACACTGTGCTGAATCTCTCCCAAAACACAGCTTTCCCAACACTCCTATAAGTTCCTGTTCTTCCAGATGACGACAATGAATGAAACTTACAGCTCCTCCCAAGATTGCACTCAATGTGCATCAAATCATTTAATTACACCATGGCCTCTCCACATTGTCTGCAATGATATCATGAACAGTTAGAACTTTTGATATATTGAATGAAAGCACAGAAGTGAATGCAAAAGTGATATTTCATCAAACAGTAGTGCTGCACATAGATTTTACACACACACACTCGCAATATGATTTCAAATTCTTTCACCTTCCTTGTTCGAATGTTACAATGTCATGCCACCTCAATGGCCGCAGCTGACTTCTGGAAGCCTGTAGACTGGACTGTCATCTTGCCTCAGATAATGTTTGTAGGTAGCCTCTGGTAGGCCCAGAGTCTCGACAGACTAATTATAAAGGGCCACTCCCTTTGTGACCATGGTTACCCACATGGCCCAAGCTATGCCTGCCTCTTTGTGGGTTACGTGGAACAATCCCTCTTCCATACCTACACTGGCCCTAATCCCCACCTCTTCCTCCGTTACATTGATGACTGTATTGGCGCCGCCTCGTGCTCCAACGAGGAGCTCGAACAGTTCATCCACTTCACCAACACCTTCCACCCCAACCTGAAGTTCACCTGGACATCTCTAACACCTCTCTCTCCTTCCTGGACCTCTCTGTCTCCATCTTGGGTAACCACCTAGAAACCAATATCCATTTCAAGCCCACCAACTCCCACAACTACCTAGAATACACCCCCTCCCACCCACCTTCCTGCAAAAATGCCATCCCCTATTCCTAATTCCTTCTCATCAGCCACATCTGCTCCCAGAATGAGGCATTCCACTCCCGTACATCTCAGATGTCCTCGTTCTTCAAGGACCGCAACATCTCCCCCGCAGTGGTCGAGAACGCCCTCGACCGTGTCTCCCACATTTCCCACAACTCATCCCTCACACCCCATCCCCTCAATAACAACCAAAAAAGAATCCCCCTTGTCCTCACGTACCACCCCACCAACCTCCGGATCCGACGCATCATCCTCCGACACTTCCGCCATCTGCAATCAGACCCCGCCAAAGACACTTTTCCCTCCCCACCTTGTCTGCTTTCCGGCGAGACCACTCTCTCTGTGACTCCCTTGTCCGCTCCACACTCCCCTCCAGCCCCACCACACCCGGCACTATTCCCTGCAACCGCAGGAAGTGCTACACCTGCCCCCACACCTCCTCCCTCACCCCCACCCCAGGCCCCAAGAAGACTTTCCACATCAAGCAGACGTTCACCTGCACGTCTGCTCATGTTGTATACTGCATCCGCTGTACCCGTTGTGGCCTCCTCTACATCGGGGAAACCAAGCGGAGGCTTGGGGATTGTTTTGCAGAACACCTGCGCTCGGTTTGCAATAAACAACTGCACCTCCCAGTCGCGAACCATTTCAACTCCCCCTCCCATTCCTCAGACGACATGTCCATCCTGCGCCTCCTGCAGTGCCACAACGATGCCACCCGAAGGCTGCAGGAACAGCAACTCATATTCAGCTTGGAAACCCTGCAGCCCAATGGTATCAATGTGGATTTCACAAGCTTCAAAAATCTCCCCTCCCCCTACCGCATCCCAAAACCAGCCCAGCTCGTCCCCGCCCCCCTAACCTGTTCTTCCTTTCACCTCTCCCCTCCTCCCACCTCAAGCCCCACCCGCTAAACTCATCCCGCCCCCTTGACCTGTCCGTCCTCCCTGGACTGACCTATCTCCTCCCTACCTCCCACCTACACTCACCTTTACTGGCTCCATCCCCGCCTCTTTGACCTGTCTGTCTCCTCTCCACCTATCTTCTCCTCTATCCATCTTCTATCCGCCTCCCCCTCTCTCCCTATTTATTTCAGAACCCCCTTCCCCTCCCCCATTTCTGATGAAGGGTCTAGGCCCGAAAAGAAAAATAGGACTTAGCTTAATAAAAACGAAATAATTAAAACTGGGCAATACCATTCAGGCTTAGATCAGTTTAACTCAATTCATTTCTATTCAGCATCAATCCAATATTACGTATTGTTTTTAAAGCATCTTTCCTGTACAAGAAGACAGTATTGTAGTCTTTTGATCACCTTATTCTGCTTTGAAATCTGTATGAAAGGATTAAGATGAATGGATTTAGTGGATTAAGATCATGTTGATATACATTACCATGGCAATTATCCATCCATCAATTTTAAACGAACCAAATATCACATGACTGAAAAAGGGAAGTACCTTAAAGCACACAGAAACGTCATCAGTGCAGCCTCCGATGAAGCGGCAGTGTTTTTTCTGGCCTGGTTTTTAAACGCTGCAGTCCATTGAGCTGGATTGCCTTACTTCCGGTTTTCCTTCATAGTGGAGTGAAAATGGGGTCGAGTTCTGTGTGTTTATTAATGGCTTTCTTTGTGGAGTGCCAAGCTTCTAGGAATTCCTGTGCCTGTCTCTGTTTAGCTTGTCCCAGGATTTTGGTGTTGTCCCAGTCGAATTGGTGGCTCTCCTTATCCATGTGGATTGAGATGAGTGAGTATTGGTCATGTCTTTTTGTAGCCAGTTGGTGTCTGTGTACCCTTGTTATTAGTTTCCTTCCTGTTGTCCAATGTAGTGTTTCTCTCAGTCTCTGCAGGGGATCTTATAGATGACATTGGTCCTGTCCATGGCGGGGAGTGGGTCTTTAGTTCGGGTGAGCTGTTGTCGTAGGGTTGGTGTGGGCTTGTGTGCCACCCTGATGTGCAGCGGTCACAGGAGTCTTGCGGTTAGTTCCGATGTGTTCCTGATGTAGGGTAATGTGATGAGTGTGTCGAGGCGTGTAGTATCTTCCTGATGTTGTTCATGTAGGCATCTTCTACCCAGTTTTTTGGATATCCATTATCGTTGAAAACCTGGAAGAGGTATTCTTCTTCCTCTTGGCATAGTTGTGTTGCTGCCCGTTTAAATAGTGTTCGCGCGCAGCTTCGTTCGTGTGTGTTGTAATGGTTACTATTGAAGTTCAGTACCTGGTCTGTGTGTGTGGCTTTTCTGTGTACTTTCATTTGGAGATCCCCATTTGTCTTGCGCTCTACCATGACATCCAGGAATGGGAGCTGATTGCTCTTCTCCTCCTCTCTGGTGAATTTTATTCCGGTGAGGGTGTTTTATTTTAGTTTGTGTGTTTCCTCTAGTTTGGTCTGTTTAATGATGATAAAGGTGTCATCCACGTAGCGTATCCATAGTTTTGGTTGGATTAGCAGAAGGGCTGCCCTTTCTAGTCTTAGCATCACTGCCTTTGCTATGAGTCCGGAAATAGGTGATCCCATGGGTGTCCCGTTGATTTGTTCGTATGTTTGGCCATTGAAAGTGAAGTGGGTGGTGAGGCATAGGTCCAGTAGTTTGAGCATGTTGTCTGTGGAGATGGTTTCACTGGGGTCTTGCTCTTGTTCCAGTAGTGCTGTCATTGTTTCCCTTGCTAGTGGTATGTCTATTGATGTAAATAGGGCAGTGACATCAAACGATATCATGGTGTCCTTGTCGTCTATCCTTATGTCTTTGATGGAGTTGAGGAATTCTTGGTCTGAATGGATTGATGGGGTGACTTGTTGACTAGGTCCCCGAGTCTCCGTTGTAGTTCCTGGGCTAATCTGTGTGATGGAGTGCCCGGTAGGGAGTCTATGGATCTTAGGGGTACTTCTGGCTTGTGCACTTTTGGGGTGTGTTGGTTCCTTCGGGTTTCATTCTTAAGAAGTCAGCTTTGTTGATCTGTCCTGTTTGTTTCAATCTTTTTAGCGTGTAGAGGATTTTGTTGCCTAGTTGCGGTGTCAGGTCAGTCTGTATTGGCCGGTATGTGTTTTCTTCAGCGAGCAGTGCCTGTGCCTTGGAGATGTAGTCCCTTTTATTCAGTATCACTGTCATGCGCCCTTTGTCTGTGGGTAGTGTTGTGATGTTCTTGTCCTTCTTCAATCCTTCTAGGGCTTGTATTTCCAATGTGTTGAGTTCGCTCCTTCTGGTCAGCGTCGGGATTACTGTCAGTCTTATTGTTTGTTGTGTTTCTTCGTTGATCTTGTTGGTCCTTAGTGTGGCTTCCAGCCAGGAATTCCGTTTTGTTGGCGTCCCTCTAGTTGTAGTTCAGTCCTTGGGTGAGAACGGCGTTTTCCATGTCTGTCAGTTTCCTCTCAGAGGTTTCTTATCCAGGTGTCTAATCTGTTGTTGTTGTTTTTGTGGGTAAATGTGGCTAGCTTGTCTTGAAAGGTCTGTCTTTTCTTGGCTCTTGTGGTCTGTTGGCTGATGTTGATGGCTCGTTCCACGTCCGTTGTCCAGTCTTGATTGGTAGCTTGCAGGAATAAAGTTTTTTGGCGAGTAATTTCTCTGTTGTATCTGTGGAGCCGGTTGTGTGCATCATTTACCATTACCCTTACCATCTTGCGGTCGTTTTGTTCTGCTGTTTTGTGGGCTTGTGGGTTGTTGATGGGTGGTTTGTATCTCACACTGCGTGAAAATACCTGGTTCAATTCGACTAGGACAACACCAAAATCCTTGGACAAGCTAAGCAGAGACAGGCACGGGAATTCCTAGAAGCCTGGCACTCCACGAAGAAAGCCATTAATAAATACATAGAACTCAACCCCATATACACTCGGCTATGAAGGAAAACCGAAAGGGAGGCAATCCAGCTCAACGGACTCCAGAGTTTAAAAACCAGGCGGGAAAACACACCGACGCTTCATCGGAGGCTGCACTGATGTTACCCAGCATGGTAACAAAACGTCTGTGGAACAACAAACCAGCTGGATGAGCCAACCAACCTCAACACACACAACCCGAGCTGCCAATCTACTCCAAAACCTTACAGCATACAGAGACAATTTTAGAAGTATATAATGTTGATGCAAAGATTCGAAAATACATAGTTACACAACAGAAAACAATGGTTTAACTTACTCTGAAACATGTCCAGGTGCCAGTGAGCCCATGAATCCACATTGAGCACCAAGTAGTGCCAGAACTGTACATGAATTGGAAGCATTTCCACCCCGTTGCCATATCTGAGACAAACATCTAAAAATTAAATCCATGTGAGAATTGGAAGTAAGTTATACAATTTCAAAAAATGTTTCTACTGTTAATAGAATTTCTGTATTAAATGGATTCTAATTTTTTTTCTCTTCACTCATGGAATCTGGGCGTTGCTGGCTGGGACAGCATATATTGCCAGTCCCTACGTGCCCTTGAGATGCTGGCATGAACTGCTGCCTTGAACCACTGCTGATGTGCTGTAGGTCGACCCACAAAGCCATTAGGGAAGGAATTCCATTATTTTGACCCAGCAATACTAAATGAATGGTTATATACTTTCACGTCAGGCTGCTGAGTGGCTTGGCAGAGAACTTGCAAGTAGTGAGGGTGCTTAGGGTCTTCAGTCAATTTCTACAGTGTACCTCGTACACATAGCTGCTTCTGATCATCAGTCAAGGGAGCGGATGTTTGAAGATGTTGTGCCAATGAAATGCTTTGCTTTGCCCTGGATGCTGTCAAGCTTCTTCAATGTTGTTCGCCCAGCTCTCATCTATACAAGTCTGCACTGACATATTTTGCACTTCCATACTAAAACAGTCATCACTTACAGGATCTGTATCCCACTATTCCTTTCTTATTGAATGCTGCTATTGTGTCTGCTTCTACTACCTCTTCTGCAGCAAGTTCCAGGCACTCACCACCCTTTATGTGAAAAACTTGCCCAGCACATCTTTTTTAAACTCCATCCACTACCCCCTCCCGCACTTTGAACCTGTGTTCCCTCGTAATTAACCCCTCCACCCTGGGAAAAAAGCCTCATACTTTCCACTTTATTCATGCCATTCACAATCTTTTAAACGTCTATCAGGTCTGCCCTCAAACACCTGCATTCCAGTGAAAATAAACCCAGTCTATCCAACCTTTCTTCACAGCTAAAATCTCCCAGACAAGGCAACATCCCAACAAACCTTTCCTGTTCCCTCTCCAAAGGTTCCACATTCTTCTGGTAGTGTGGTGACCAGAATTGTATGCAATATACCAAATGTGGCCTCACTAAAGTTCTATAAAACTGCAGCATAACTTGCCTATCCTTGTACTCGATGCCCCTTCCAATGAAGACAGGCATGGCATTGGCCTTTTTTAGTACCTTACCTACCTGTGCAGCCACCTTCAGTAATCTGCAGACCTTCACACCCAGACCCCTCTGCATGTCAATACTCCTAAGGGTTCTGCCATTCACTGTATAATTTCCACCTGCACTTGACCTTCCAAAATGCATCACCTCACATTTGTCTGGTTTAAACTCCAGCTGCCATTTTCCTGCCCATGCTTCCAACTGATTTATGTTTTGCTGTATCCTCTGACAATCCTCCTCACTATCCACACCTCCACCAATCTTTGTATCATCAGCAAACTTACTAATTAGACCAACCACATTTTCCTCCAAGTCATTTATGTAGATCTCAATCAGCAGAGGTCCCAGCACTGATCCCTCTGGCACACCATTAGTCACAACCCTCCATTCCAAAAAGCATCCTTCCACTGCCATGCTCTGTCACACATGAATAAACCATTTCTATATCCATCTTGCCAGCTCACCCCTGACACCATGTGATTTCATCTTTGTGTACGAGTCTATCATGAGGGACCTTGTCAAAGGCTTTACTAATGTGTATGTAGACTACATCAACCACTTTTCCCTCATCAATCATCATCGTCACCTCCTTAAAAAACTCAATCAAGTTGGTGAGGCATGACACACCACCTCACCTCCCCCCACCCCCACCCCACTCCCACCCCCAACCCCGTCCTCTCTCCCAATCCCCCCCAACACACATGCACGTACACAATTGCTATTAAGTCCATTTGCTTTTAAATGTGCATAGATCTTATCCCAGAGAATCTTTTCTAATAATTTCCCTATCATTGATGTGAGGCTCACAGGCCTATAATTTCCTAGATTATCCATGCTAACCTTCTTAAACAATGGGACAACATTGACTACTCTCCAGCCCTCTGGGACCTCACCTGTGGCTAAAGAGGATACAAAGATGTCTGTCAATGCTCCAGCAAATTGTTCTCTTGCCTCCCTCAATATTCTGGCATGGTTCTTATCAGGACCTGGAGACTTATCTTGTTTAATTTTTTTTTAAGACGCTCAACACCTCTCCCTTTTTAATAGCAACTTGGCTCAGACACTCCCTTCCCCGAGATCATCCTCCGCCAATTCCATCTCTTTGATGAGTACCAACACACAGCATTCATTTAGGACATCTCTTCTGGGTCCAAACATAGATTCCCTCCTTTCTCCTTGAATGGGCCAACTCTTTCCCTGGCTACATAGAACATAGAACTGTACAGCACAGTGCAGGCTCTTCGGCCCAATGTTGTGCCGAACTTTTACCCTAAACCTAAGTTCTATCTAACCTCCACCCCTACCTTATACTATCATCCATACTCTTTTCACGTATGTACAAAAAGGCTTGGGATTCTGCCTAGTCCTGTTTGCTAACAACGTTTCATGACCCCTTTTAGCCCTTCTAATTTCTTGTTGGAGTTCTTTCCTACTTTCCTTATATACTTCAAGGGGTCATCAGTTCCCATCCTCCTAGACTTTATGTATGCCCCCTCTTTCTTTTTGACCAAGGTCATAACATCCCTGGTCATCCAAGGTTCATGTAACTTGCCACTCCTTTCCTTCATTCTTGCAGAAACGTAGGAAGTGGAATGGATTTTGGGAGTCAGGAGGTAAGTTGTTCACTGCAGGATTCCTAGCCTCTGACTTGCTCTTCTATCAACTGTATTTATGATGGAAGTTAATTTTCTGGTCAATGGTAACTCCTAGAATGCCAATAGTGGGGGATTCAATGATGGTAATGTCATTAAATATCAAGGGATGAGTTGGATTCTCTCTTGTTGGAAATGTTCATTGCCTAGCACTTGTTTGATTTGTCACTTGCCACTTGTTAGCCTAAGCCCATTAGTAATGAGATACTCCAACATTAAGGGAATTCTGTATTGTTAAAGGCGCCTTTCAGAAGAAACATTAAACTAAGTGGATACAAAAGGTATCATGACACTACTTTTTCAAAAAAAACAACAGATTAAGTCCTTGCAACGTCCTGTCCAAAATCCATATTCAGCCAACATCAGTCAAATAAATTACCTGCTCATTTTTTTAAAATATGACAATATATTGGATAAGAAACAAGAAATTATATGTTTGACTGAAAGAGATAACTGAACAAAACAAACTTTTGTGGATTTCTAGGAACTTTGTGGGAAAGCAGTTCTGAAACTGTTCACATGTAAAGTAATTAAAATCAGAATTAATTTGAAAAGTTAGCTAAAATGATTACAATAAAATTACAAAAGTTTGCAAAAACTCTGAAAACTTTGCACAAATCATTGATGACATTATTTACCGTGTGTCTGTATCTTCAACAGGAAATTTATCAACCACATTAATTATGTCCAAACAAACTAACCCAACACACAGGATCTGTCTCTCTTTTTCTGTCATTCTGTAATAACATATGGAACAATATTGTCATTAATTGTCACATCGTTCAAGCAAAGTTCTACGGAGCAATCATAATCATTGGTAACCTGAAATCAAAACAAAGAATACACAGCACTTATCATGACATAACATGAGCGAATATTTCAGCAGGTACTGTTGCATTTTCAAAATTTTCTGCTTAAAGTCAGTAAGATTCAGAATCCACACTCACTGAAATCACAAAGGCTTTCTGTGTCACAAGCTCAATTGTTACTTTTTGTGGAAACAATGTTTAACTTAAAAGCATACTGCCTTTATAAAATAGCAAACTGTTTCTCAACTGCAAATACAGAGACCTGGATTTGATTCCAGCCTCGGTCTGTATGGAGTTTGAACATTCTCTGTGTCTGCTTCTGTTTCCTCCAGGTGCTCTGGTTTATTTCCACAGTCCATACATGTGCAGTTTAAGTGGATTGGCTATGCTAAATTCCCACTGGCCAAATGGCCTGTTTCCACACTGTAGCGATTCTATGATATAGTACGGGGGAAAAAGTACACAGCCTTGTGGAGCACCCGTATTGAAGATTATTGTGGAGGTGGTGTTGTCACCTTCCTTACTGATGTGGTCTGTAGGTCTGGAATTCAAGGATCCAGTTGCAGAGGAGAAGCAGAGTCTCAGGTCTCAGAATTTGGAGAGGAGTTGGTGGTACTCACATATGCTTGTTCTCCTCGTTCTATTTGGTAGAAGTTGCAGGTTTGGAAGGTGCCCACAAAGAAACCTTGTTAAATTTCTGCAGTGCAGATACACACTGCCACCACTTTATATTGATGAAAGGACTGAATGTTTAAGGTAATGGAGCAAATGCCAAGCAAGCAGATTACTTTTTCCTCCATGGTGTTAAGCTGCTTGAGTATTGTAGGAGCTTAAAAGATGGTGCAAGTTACTCGCATTGTTGGACATGTCACTTGTTTCTGCCACACATCTCCCCACAACTTATTTCACTTCCACAGCCAGAAGACTAGGTTGTCTCAGAGACAGTAGGAACTGCAGATGCTGGAGAATCTGAGATAACAAGGTGTAGAGCTGGATGAACACAGCAGGCCAAGCAGCAGAGGAGCAGGAAGACTGACGTTTCGGGTCTAGACCCTTCTTCAGAAAACTAGGTTGTCTGTCTGGTTTTACACCTTTTTGACTTTATTGTAGCAGTTTGCTGCAACAAAGTGGCTAACTTGTCCATTTTAGTTGGCAGTTAAGAATAAACCACGTCTGAGTTTGGTGTTACATGTAGGCCATGTCAGGTGAGGACTGCAGATTTCTTTCCTAAAAGGCTTTATTGAACCGGATGGGTGTTTACAACAATCATTGTTTCACAGCACCATTACGGAGACTAAAAGTTAATTTCAGAATTCTGGAAGTTAACTTTTAAGTTCCACCAGCTGCAATGGTCAGTTCTGGTCAACGAGGACGAACTATATCCTCACGGTATTACCCTGGGCCTCTGGATTATCAGTTTAGGAAACATTATTGCTAAGCCAGTGCCTGTTCTCAAGCATTTTAGCCTTTAAGTCCTAGATATCACTTTTACTGCTCTATGAATTACGATTAGAGTCGTCCATCACTGACTAAACATAAACCCCTTATTAACTGTGGACCATTCATAACAGCAAATTCTGAGCCCTGTGAACATTAATCTGCTAAAAAAAAATTGTAGTTGTCCAAGTTCACACTTGGCCTCCTTGTTACCAAATACATCTTTTTTACAACCGCCTACATCACCGATTGCTCAATTTCTCCTTCCCATTTTGGGACATCATGGGTTTGCACAGAAATCTAATTACATTTGTTCAGTAACTGCCTGTACACAATCTTCTTATATTGAATTGCTTCTCAAGTACTTTGTTACTATAGTTTATTTTTGCTCTTTAACTCACGTTAAATCTAATTTTATAACATGTTTGCCATCTAAATGTATACTTGCTTTTTTTCCTCCCATAATTGTGGGAGGTTATTGTATAACTATTTTGTAAAAATCAGTTTCCTAAACAACTATTTGCTAGAGGTGATGAAAGACCAGAGGGCACAGCTCACTGTGCACTTTTAATTACACATATCAAAAATAAAGTCCATGCATATCAATCTGTTCTGACGCTGTAGAATGTAATTCAATATTTACCCTGCAACATTCACCATCTCAGAGTCCATCTACGTTAGATATTTATTTTCATAATAATGATTTTCTCTCCCTCCCAAAGTTGAACTATGAACATGACAATCTGAGAACGTGGCAGCATGCCCAGTTAGTAAACCTATTGTAAAACTAAGCCATAAACAACACAAAAAGTCTAAAGTTTGTTCAGTCGTTGGGGTTTAGTTAGCTGACTTCAGCCTGTAGACAGTACAGGAATTAAAATTACTGTCAGCCTTCTGGTCGAAGAATCGGAAATCAAAATCGTCACTCTTGTTCTTAACTGCTCTCAAACAATCCAGACGGAAATTGTTTGTGACCTATGAGGTCAGAATTAAGCTGAACTAATTATGAATAATGGCATAAAATCTCCATTCCAGAGTGCACTGTATAATGGTGACAAATATGGATGGCTTCTCAGACTCAATGGGCATTTATTTAGATGATATAGTGTACAGGTTAAATTAAATCTGCATCAACCATAGAACGTGTTGCTAATTATGGCAGAAATATTCATGAATTGATTTTAAAAAGTGTTTTAACCACATTAACACATTCCATCGCTAAAAATAGCTAGTTTAAAACTGATTAATTTTTTTTCCTAATGAGCAGATTTCTTACTAGCAATACACATACACAAATCCTGTTATTCTCAAAATCTTTAATACCGCTCGGCAAGATGCAGGAATGGTGCAGAAGAAAATGACTGAATAGGATTTAACAAGTAGTTCCCAACTTTTTTTTGGAGTGAAACACTGTATGTCCAATAAATTTCCAAGTATATAATCAGATGCATCTGACACTAATTTACGTTCTACACTGAAATAAATTATTTCTTGAGTGTTAAAAGGTGCAGTTAAAACAGTGAGAAATTGAATATTTTTTTGCAGTCTTGTCAACTGAAAGTTTCGACGAGTCCCTTTGTTATAGTTCGAAAATACAATTACCAGCGCTGAAAATTAACATGCTCAATGCCAGAGTTATTCATCTCCATCATTTAGCATTTCCCTCATCTTGAAATCACTGTTTTGCTTTAAAAAGCTGTAAATCAGGTGAAAATTACAGCATACATAAAATAAAGTTACTCACAACATTAAAGCACAAGATAATTATCTCCAGATGAATAATAGTATAGACAACACACACAAAATGACAAGCAACCAGAACTCACCTTCCGCCTGCACAGTAAATACCTCACTTCTGAGCTCCGTTACTATAGTTGATACAAACAATGAAAATTCTAATGAACAAGAAGGGATGCAGAAACAACTGAAATTATTTCATACTTCCCACACAGCACCATCTACCGACGAAAGCCCTACACTTCGGCTGAGTGGTTTTCACTTCTGAGGTTGAGTCTATGAATATTTTCCTTCACGGTGCTTTTTCGTTTGAGTACAGCGAGTCTCCTTCATATTTATGTCAGCACAGGAAGTCTTAGAATATAAAAAAAAAGTAGAGCATTGCCGAAACAGAAAACAGCTACAGGGTGCAGAGTGTCTAGGTGCAAGAATCATAGAATCCCAACAACGCAGAAAGAGGCCATTTGGCCCATTCAGTCTGCTCTGGTCGTCAGAAGAGTGACCCTGCAACCCTTCTTTCATCATAGCTAATGCACCTAACCTGCACATCTCTGGACACAACAGGGCAAATTAACATGGCCAATCCACCTAACCTACACATTTTGGAGGAAACTGGAGCATCCACTGGAAACCCACGCAGACATGGGGAGTGCACATAAGCTCCAGACAGCAGTCAACCAGGGCTGCAATTGAACCTTGGTCCCTAATGCTGTGAGGCAGCAGTGCTAACCATTACGTCACTAAGCTGCCCAGCACTATTCTAGTGCTTGACTGACAAAACATTAGTATGCAGGTACAAGAAACAATTAAAAAGGCAAATTTGTGGATTTGTGATGAGAGGAATTTTGTATAAACACAAAGATGTTCTGGTTCAGTCGTACAGGACATTGTTAAGCCTATATCTCAAGTACTTGTGTGTAGTTTTGGTCTCCCTATTTAAGAAGAGATGTAAATTTGTTGGAGGCAATCAGAAGTGTTTTACTAAATTGATAGCTGGAATGAGCACCTTCTTTATGAGGGAAGGGTGAAGAGCCTGTTTTCAAGGGAGTTTAGAAGAATGACGTGTGACTTGATTAAGTTGTATAAGACCCTGGCCAGTCTTGACAAGATGTGGAAAATTTATATTTCCTCTTGTGGGTGAGCCCAGATCTAGGGGGTTACTGTTTTAATATTAGGAGTCACCTTGCCACCCAGGTTGATAGTGCTGTTAAGAAGGCATACGGTGTGTTGTTTCATTGGTAGAGGGATTGAGTTCCGGAGCCGTGATGTCATGCTGCAGCTGTACAAAACACTAGTGCAGCCTCACTTGGAATATTGCGTACAGTTCTGGTCGCCCCATTACAGGAAGGATGTGGAAGCATTGGAAAAGGTGCAGAGGAGATTTACCAGGATGTTGCCTGGTCTGGAGCAAAGGTCTTATGAGGAAAGGCTGAGGGACTTGGGTCTGTTCTCATTGGAGAGAAGAAGGCTAAGAGGGGATTTAATAGAGACCTACAAAATGATCAGAGGATTAGATAGGGTGGACAGTCAGAGTCTTTTTCCTAGGATGATGACGTCGGCTAGTACGAGGGGGCATAGCTACAAATTGAGGGGTGATAGATTTAAGACTGATGTCAGAGGCAGGTTCTTTACTCAGAGAGTGGTAAGGGCGTGGAATGCCCTGCCTGCCAATGTAGTTAACTCAGCCACATTAGGGGCATTTAAACAGTCCTTGGATAAGCATATGGATGATGATGGGATAGTGTAGGGGGATGGGCTTAGGTTAGTTCACAGGTCAGCGCAACATCGAGGGCCGAAGGGCCTGTTCTGCGCTGTATTGTTCTATGTTCTATGTTCTAATATTCAGTCACTTTCGGACAGATGAGGTAAATTCTTTTCTCAGATGGAATTTTTGCCTCAGATAATGGAGGAGGCAGAGCCATTGAGTATTTTTAAGGTTGAGATAGATTTTTGTTAGGCAAGCAAACGAAAGGTGTTCAGGGCCAGGTGGAAATGTGGAATTCAAAGCACAAACTGAACAGTTGTGATCTCATTGAACAGCAGAGCAGGCTTGAAAGGAAAAAATGGCCTACTTCTGCTCTTAATTCATCTGTTTTTATATACTTATTACTCAATAGTAATTTTCAATATCTAGATAAGCTCTCAGAATAAATACTTCCTACTACCATTTCAGGTTCCAGCCAGGAAGAACTGCATTTACATTGCTCTGGCAATACTTGTAGCTATATTGCTCTGCAAAACGATGTTCCCTGGAATGAAAGTTGCCAAAGAGTTAAAAATGTTAGAGGAAATTATTTGTGGTCTATTAAAATTTAAACCAAGATTAGATAAGGTTAAACTCCCATTAACAGACGTGGCAAACTGAAAATGTCAGTAACATTTACAGATCCATATATATATCAGCTCAATAAGGAATACACAACTAAAACAAATCCCCGAATTAAAGCCATTTGCTCTCCTTTGCCCAGAAAATCAAGTGTTACAAACTTGGGCAATGATTTACAGAACAACTCAAACTATACACTTCTAATGCTGAAGCACACTTTCCCTTCTCATAAATCTTTAGCATTCATTTCCCCTCCCTGTCTTCTGTCACTGATGGTTCATCTCTTCTGTGCCACACAGATCCAGAGGGGACAGGGACACCTGGCATCTTTTGCACGTCTGGCTGATTCGAACCTTTTCACATGTACATAACAAGTGCATCATACAGCCCATAGGAAATCGGATGGCCATGCACATGATCAATACCCACGTATCACAAATCACAATATTAGCCATACAGCGATCCCTCAACACATCTTTAGGAGGTTATTCTGATTTTGTTTTGTAATCTTCTAATGTCATGCCACTTCTAATTTTATTAGATTGTGTTTGTGTTCAACACTGGCTGCTGTGCATCTGAAACCTTGTAGGCAGTTAAAATAATCAGAAGAAAAAAATCATTAATTAGTGAGGCTAAGTAAATTACCCAAAACCCATTGAAATGGCACAAACGCCGGGCAGAATATTGGATCCAGCATTCTGCCAGTTTAGCCCTTAAGGCCATATATGTAGGAGCTGAAGTAGGCCACTCAGTAAATTGAGTTTGCACTGCCATTCAGTTAGATCATGGCTGATCTGATAATCGTCAGCTCCACTTTCCTGCCTTTTCCCCACAACCCTTGATTCACTTACTGATCAAAAATTTATCTCTCTAAGTCTTGAATATAATCAACAATCCAGCCTCAATAATTCTCTCTGATAAAGAATTCCACAGATTTGCTACCTCTGAGAGAAAAATATTGTTACAATCTCTGTTTTAAGATTCCCCTACTCTGAGATTACGCCATCTGGTCCTAGATTGTCCCACAATGGGAAACAACCTCTCTGCATCTACCCCTTCCAGCCCCCTAAGAATCTTGTGTCTTTCAATAATGTCACCTCTCATTCTTCTAAAATCCTAGCAAGAACAAGCCCAACCTTCTGAACTTCCTCTCATAAAAGAGTCTCTCCAAACCTAAATCAAGCTAGCAAACCTCTCCAGACTGCCTTCATTGCCATTTTATCTTTCTTTAGAAAAGGGGCCTTATATTACAAGTTCCTGACTTCAGATGGGGGAATCATTTCTCGCCTCTCATTTTTGTTTCCTTTGAAGCAAAACAGCCAATATGAGGATGTCAGTCTACTGTGACAACATCCACAGTAAAACTTTTAAGTACCAGAAAGTAATGATAATTATAATAATCAGCATTAGTACTGCCAGAATAGCAACAGCCTTTAAGACTGCTGGGTTACATTTTACCTAACTCTCCACCATGACACACTGTATTCGCTCTTCAATTTCATCTTACTATTTAGTATTTTGTTGCAACACTTTGATAAGATGTTTCTGCTTTGTGTATTCCTTTCTGTCATTGATCAGAGATTCGGGAACTGGGAGCTGGATATTACAGACAGGAAAGAGATTATAGGGTTGGCTCCCATTTTCTTCCTCTTCACCAAAGACAGCATTTCAAAATAAAGAAAACATGTTTTGACCCAATGACAGTGGTAGTTATCAGACTAGTGAATATTTATTAAGTCTTAAAATTTGGAGTGCTTCTTGTCATACTTGCTTTTCCCCAGGGTTGAAAATGATGCAGGCCTTATAGTTTCTCTGGTCCATTGAATTAAAGAATCTGGAAGTTCAGGATCAAAAAAACCAATGTTGCCAGAAATTGTTGGAAGAACTCAGCAGCTTGTGTGGAGAGAGAAACCCATTTAACATTTCAGATCCAGTGACCCTTCTTCAGAACTGATTATAGCTGGGATTCATAGAATTCTTACAGTCTGCAAGCAGGCCATTTGGCCCATTGTGTCCACATTGGCTGTCCGAACAGCATCCTACTCATACTCACCCCCACCCTATCCCTGCATTTCCCATGGCTAATCTGTCAAGCCTACATATACTTGGACACTATGGACAATTTAGTCTGGCCAATCCACTTAACCTGCACATCTTTGGACTATGGGTGAAAAGCAGAGGAAGCAGACGAAACCTGCACAGACATGGGGCAAATGTGCAAACTCCACACAGGTAGTCATAGAGTAATACAGCATGGAAACAGGCCCTTAGGTCCAAACTCGTCCATGCTTACCATGGTGCCCACTCGCTAATTCCAATTGCCCGCATTTGGTCCATATCCCTCTTAAACCCTTCCCATCCAGGTACCTACCCATACGTGTTTTACATGTTGCTATTGTACCTGCCTCAACCACTTTCTCTGGCAGCCCGTTCCATATACGTACCTCTCTCTGCATGAAGAAGTTGCCCCTCAGGTCCTTCTTAAATCTTTCCCCTTTCACCTTAAACCTATGCCCTGTCATTTTCAATTCCCCATCCTTGGGAAAAAGACTGTATGCATTCATCTTGTCTATACCTCTCATGATTTTATACACCTCAATAAGGTCACCCCTCATTCTCCTACGTTCCAATGAATAAAGTCCTATCCTGGCCAACTTCTCCCTATAACTCAGGCCTACTAGTCCTGGCAAAATCGTTGTAAATCTTCTTTGCACACTTAACAGTTTAACTATGTCTTTCCTATAACAGGGTGACCAAAACTGGTCACAATACTCCAAGTGTGACCTCACCAATGACTTGTACAACTGTAACATAACGTCTGAGGATGGAATTGAATCCCAGACTCTGGCACTATGAGGCAACAATGTTAACCACTGAACCACCATGCTGACCATTGGGAATGGCTTGGAGATAGGGTGAGAGAAGGGGGAGAATAAACGATAGGCGAAGATGGAGCCCTGAGAGAGAAAACAGTTGTGGAGACAAAGAAATGTGTAAAGGTCAGCCTGGGAGGATGAAATGCTGCCAATGGGAACAATTAGTGGATCCAATGTTCTGGTTGTGAGGAGAAAGGAGGTAAGCAGGCAGATGTTACATCTGCGATTGCATGGGAAGCAGCTGTCAGGGTGGGGGGAAATGTTGGGAGCAGAGGAGGTGTGGACCAAGGTGTCTCAGAGACAATGGTACTGAAAATGTCTAACAAGGGAGGGAGGGGAATATCTATCTGGTGGCAGGATCCTGCTAGATGTGGTAGAAATAGCAGCTGTGCTTTGGGTATGGATTTTGGAGGGATGGCAGGTGAGGACGAGGAGGACATTATTTCTGTACTGTGAGGGAAAAGAAGGGGTGAGGGCTGAAGTGCAGGACATGGATCAGACACAACTGAGGGCCCTGTCAACCAGAGTGGTGCAGAATCATCAGCTGAGAAAGAAGGTGGACCTATTGTCGAATTTGACATCATTGGAACAGATGTGATGGAGACAGAGGAACTTGGAGAATGGAATAGAGTCTTTACAGAAAGCAGAGTGTGAAGATGTATAATCAAAGTAACATTGGGAATCAGTGGGTTGTAGTGGACTTTGGAATATCCCAGGAAATTGAAACAGAGATGTTGAGGAAGACAAGGGAGGAGTCAGAGATAGTGTCATGGAGAAGTTTGCTACAACTGTTAATTTTCTTCTACAAAGTTGTTAATCTTAACTAGTTATGCACTTCAGTAACCTGTAGTACAGAGTTTAAGATTATGCCAGCATTGAAGAGACATTTGCTGGAAACATTGATTTTATTTGTGCAAACTTGCTTGTCTGATCAGGTTATGCACTATACAAAAATTATAAGACTATATCAATATTTTGGAGAAGTTTGCTGGAAACAAGCACGGTGGGTCAATGATTAGCACTGCTGCCTCACAGTGCCAGGGCCCTGTATTCAATTACAACCTCAGGCAAAGGTTGCATGTTCTTCCTGTGTCTACATGTGTTTCTTCCTAATTATCCAATTTCTTCACATAGTCCACAAATGTGCAGGTTAGGTGGATTGGCCATACTGAAACTGTCCATAGTGTCCAGGAATATGTCAGATTAGGTGCATAGCCATGGTAAATGAGGGGTTACAGGATATGGTAAGAGGCTGAGTTTGGGTGCAATGCTCATCGCAGGGTTGGTGTGGACTCAATGGGCCAAATGGCCTCCTTCCATACTTTAGGGGTTCAATGGTTCTATGTTGATTTTCGTTTGTGAAGTTGTTTATCTCACTGTGTTATGCACTTTATTAATAAATACAACAGAATAAAAGAATATTTCAGCACTTTGGAGAAGTTGGCAAGAATTGTTGATTTTGAGTTGATTTGATTTGATTTTGTTGTCGTGTGTACTGAAATACACTGAAAAACTTTGTTTACGAGCGGTACAGGCAGATCACAGCAAGCAAAGGATGCACAGAACAAAAAGACTTCGAGGCATCCAGAGTAAATTATTTGAGGCTAGAACTCATTCAACATTCCGATAACGGCCGGAAAGAAGCTGTTCCTGAACCTGCTTGTGTGTGTGCTAAGGCTTCTGCATCTTCTACCTGACAGAAGAGGTTGTAGGAGGTCATTACCAGGGTGTGATGGGTCTTTGATGGTGTTGGCCACCTCTCCGCAGCAGCAAGCCGTGTAAATAGAGTCCATGGATAGAAGGTTGGTCTGGGCTGTGCACTCCACCATGTGTAGTTTCTTATAGTCCTGGACAGAGCAGTTGCCATGTCAGGCTGTTATGCACCTAGATAGTATGCTTTCAATGGTGCATCTGTAGAAGTTGGTGAAGGACCTTATGAACATGTCAAATTTCCTGAGCTGCCCAAGGAAGAAGAGGCATTGTTATGCCTTCTTCGCTGTTGTATTTGTCGGGAAGTCCAGGACAGGTTGTCGGTTATTGTCACTCTGAGGAACTTGATGCTGTTCACTCTCTCAGCCTCAGTTCCATTGATGTAGATGGGGGCGCATTCTCCACCTGTCTTTCTGAAGTTGATGATGAGTTCTTTAGTTTTGCTGACATTGAGAGAGAGATTGTTTTCATTGCACCATGTCAATAAGCCCTCTTATCTCCCTTCTGTATTTTGACTTGTCGTTGTTAGATATCCGCCCCACTACAGTGGTGTTGTCAGTGAACTTGTAGACAACGTTTATTTGAAATTTGGCAACACAGTAGTAAGTTTACAGGGAGTACAGTACGGTAGGTGGCTGAGGATGCATCCCTGGGTGGGTAGTTGGGGGCTTCGGTTTTGAGTATCATTGTGGAGATGCTGCAGTTACCTAGCCTCACTGATTGTGGCCTATGGGTCAGAAAGCTGAGGATTCAGTTGCAGAGGGAGGAGCCAAGACTGACGTCACGCAGTTTTGAGATCAGTCTAGAGGGATAATGGTGTTGAAGGCGGAACTGTCGTCAAAGAATAGGAGTCTGACATAGGTGGCTTTGTTGTCCAGATGTTCCAGGGATGACTGCAGGGCCAGGGATATGGCATCCTCTGTGGAGCTGTTATGTCAGTAGGCAAACTGTAGTGGATCGAGGCAGGTTGGGAGACTGGAGTTGATGTGGGCCATGACCAGCCTCAAAGCAGAGCTATTGGGTAGTAGTCATTAAAGCACACTACATATGTTTTCTTGGGTATGGGGATGACGCCTTTCTTGTGCAAACTTGCTTAACTCAAGGGTTATGCACTTTAGTTATAGATACAACAAATTATAAGAATGTGGTAATACTTTGTAGAAATTTGGTGGTAGTGGAGATTTTGACATGCCAAGGTGTTTATCTCGCTGAGATATACACTGTGGGAGCATCCCGATCAGTTTTTAAAAAGTTTGAAAGAATTGGATGTTTTACTATTCAAAGTTGCTTATCTCATTGAGATATGCACTTTAGTATGATCCTCATTAGTTTTTAAGACATTTGATTGCATTGAACGTTTTGCTGTAAAAGTTGCTTATCTCACTGAGGTATGCACTTGATCCATATATGCATACGGCCCATGTCAGGTTTTAAGAAGTTTGATTGACTTAGAGACTTTGATACGGTCATGTGCTTATATCTGTGAGGTGTGCACTTTGGAATGTTCAGCATCAGATTTTAAGGTGTTTCATTGACTTAGAGATTTTGATGTGCAAAAGTGTTTATCTCAGTCAGAGAATTAGCATCAGGTTGATAGAATGTTGGGGATAATGGAGATCTTGCTGTAACAAGGTGATTACCCCACTGAGACATGCATTATATCTTATGACTTTTCAAAATGTTTGATTGAATTGAATGTTTTGCTGTTCAAAGCTGCTTGACTCACTGAGAAATACACTTTAGTATGATTCTCATTAGATTTTAGGAAAATTAATTGCATTGAATGTTTTACTGCTCAAAGTGTCTTGTCTCAGTGAGATATGCACTTGTGGGGACATCAGCATCAGGTTTAAAGAATTTTGGTGGTAATGGAGATTTTGATGTGCCAAGGAATTTGCCCCACTGCGATATGCTTGCATATGCTGCTTATCTCACTGAGATGTGAAATTTGGTACGGTTCTCAATAGATTTTAAGACACTTGATTGCATTGAATGTTTTGCTGTTGGAAGTTGTTTATCTCTTTGAGATATGCAGTTTAGTGTGGTCCTCATTAGATTTTCAGAGGTTTGATTGAATTAGACTTTTCAAAGTTGCTTATCTCACTGAGATATGCACTTTACTAAGATCTGCATCAGAGGTTAAAAGGTTTGATGGACTCGGGGATTTTTTTCTAACTGTGTGCTTACCTCACTGAGATATGCACTTTAGTATGATCTACATCAAATTTTAAGAAGTTTCATGGCCTGAGATATTTTGATGCATATCCCACTGAGATATTCACTGTAGGAGCATCTGCATCAGATTTTAAAAAGTTTGATTGAATTGAATGTTTTTGTCGCTCATAGTTCCTTACCTCACTGAGATGTGCACTTTAGTATGATCTACATAAGTTTTTAAGATGTTTCATGAACTTTGAAGAACTAATTTGCTTATCTCACTGAGATATGCACTGCAGGTGTATCTGCATCAGATTTTAAAAAGTTTGATTGAACATAGAACATAGAACATTACAGCACAGTACAGGCCCTTCGGCCCTCGATGTTGCGCCGACCTGTGAAACCAATCTGAAGCCCATCTAACCTACACTATTCCATTATCATCCATATGTTTATCCAATGACCATTTAAATGCCCTTAGAATTGACGAGTCTACGACTGCTGCAGGCAAGGCATTCCATGCCCTTACTACTCTCTGAGTAAAGAATCTACCTCTGACATCTGTCCTATATCTATCACCCCTCAATTTAAAGCTATGTCCCCTTGTGCTACCCATCACCATCCGAGGAAAAAGGCTCTCACTGTCCACCCTATCTAATCCTCTGATCATCTTGTATGTCTCTATTAAGTCACCTCTTAACTTTCTTCTCTCTAACGAAAACAGCCTCAAGTCCCTCAGCCTTTCCGCATAAGACCTTCCCTCCATACCATGCAACATCCTGGTAAATCTCCCCTGCACCCTTTCCAATGCTTCCACATCCTTTCTATAATGCGGTGACCAGAACTGTACGCAATACTCCAAGTGCAGCTGCACCAGAGTTTTGTACAGCTGCAACATGACCTCACGGCTCCGAAACTCAATCCCTCTACCAATAAAACCTAACACACCGTACGCCTTCTTAACAACCCTATCAACCGGGGTGGCAACTTTCACATGGACACCAAGATCTCTCTGCTCGTCCACACTACCAAGAATCTTACCATTAGCCCAGTACTCTGTATTCCTGTTATTCCTGATTGAATTCGATGTTTTGCCATGCAAAGTTGCTCATCTCACTGAGAAATGCACTTTAGTATGATCCTCTTTAGATTTTAAGAAACTTGACGGTATTGGATCTTTTGCCATTCAAAGCTGCTTATCTCACTGAGATATGTACTATACTATGATCTGCATCAGATTTTAAGAGTTTTGATGGATGTAAGGATTTTTATGTGGCAATCTGTTTATCTCACTGAGATATGCACTTTCATATAATCTGCATAAAATTTTAAGAAGTTTGATGGACTTAGAGATTTTGATGTGCCAATGTGCCTCTCCCATTGAAGATATGTACTGTAGGGATAGCTTCTTCAGATTTTAAGAAAAGTTTGATTGATTTTGACGTTTTGCTGTTCAAAGTTGCTTATCTCACTGTGATATGCAATTTAATATTAGCCTCATGAGATTTTAAGATCCAAACTTCTGAGGAAGGGTCTCAGTCCCAAAACATTAATTCTGATTTCCCTTCACACGTGCTGCCAGACCTTTTGAGCTTTTCCAGCAACTTCTGCTTTTGACTCTGGTTTATACCATCCACAGTTCTTTGGATTTTATTTAGACTTTAAGAAGTTTGATTGAATTGAATGTTCTGTTGTTCAAATCTGCTTGCCTCACTGAGATATGCAGTTTAGCATGATCATCATTAGATTTTACAAGAATTAATTGCATTGAATATTTTGCTGTTCAAAGTTGTTTATCTCACTGACATATACACTTTAGAATGTTCTGCATCAGATTTCAACAGGTTTAATTGACTAAAAGGCACCCCCTTTGATTCTACTGACACCCCTCAAAGAGAATCACCCAAAAAACTTAAAAGATACCACTGGGGGTCTCTCGGGTATTGGAGGAGATTGCGGGGAAATGGCTCGTATTAACAGCCTGTTGGCAACTGCACTTTATAAAAGAGAAAACAACATACACATCTAGAACAAAACCAGAATTGAAATTAAGGATCATATATGCCATGGTGGTTATTTAGTCTCTACTTCTCCTGTTTCGCAAGATGTCCATTTGATATGGGAGGCGTGAATCCAGGCTTTCTTTCCCTGGACCTTGACAGCTAACTGGGTGATCAGTAGTGCTTGTTATGATCCCTCCCACTTCGCATCCAATGGTTCCTCGTGGACCTTCTTCACAAGCACCCACTCGCGTAGCACGACGTCATGCCCACCCTCTGGGGGGTTCTGTCTTCCTGTGAGGAAGCAGAACTTACAGCATTGGTTAGGGCTTGACAGTAGGACAATAGAGCGCCACTCATGAGATGACAGTTTGCCCTCCGCAGGTCTATTGTTCCGGGTAGGGACATTGATCTCCCTGTCACTATTTTAAACCAAAATGCATATAAAGGCACTATAACTGACCAGGGTGGGAAAAAGCAGAATAGAAATGTGGTAGTAATAGGGGACTCAATGATCAAGGAAATAGATAGCATCCTGTAAAGCCACACACAAGGATCCCAAAGGCTGTGTTGTCTAGCTAGTACCAGAGTATGGCATATCTCAGCACCTGTAGAGGAACTCAGAGGGAGAGAATAAATACACTTCATGTTATCCATGCTGGAACAAATAACATTTAGAGAGGAACTCCTCCCCAAAATGAGGAAGTACTCTCTAAACAGAAGGGCATAAGAGGGAGGTGCCAAAAAGGGATCCACAAGAAATGCAAGCAACCCAAATGTAGATACAACAGAACAGAGCAGATAAACATAGGAAAGACATTGATGAAAAGTAAATACAATTATAGAACCAGAGTTTAATACGATGGCTGAAGTAAAAAAATGAGTTAAATTAGTTAAAATTCATTACAACAACACAATGTGCATAATCAAACAGCAGGTCAGGAGGCAATCATCTACTGGAAGGAACCAGATATAGTAGGAATTACTGAGACATGGAAAAATAATAATCAGGACAGAGTGAAAACTGACAGACTAAGACTTTCTTAGAAAAGACTGAGATAAGGGACAGACAGCTGGAATAGCAATGCTTCTCAGAATCACATGGGAGTGGAAAATAAAAACAGGATAATAGAGTCCTTATAGATTGAGAAAAGATAATAAAGGATCCATTACCCTAATAGGTGTCCCTTACAGACTACCTATTTGTAGAAGGGAGGGGGCGAGAGGAAAAAATATGCAAAAGAGTAAAAAGAACTCCAAAATAATCATGGGGAATTTTAACTGCGCAACTTTTAACTGTACAGAAGAAGGGGTGAGAGGGGATAAGAGAACAGAGAATCTATAATGTGTGCTTGATTCCTACTCATCAAATATGTAAAAACTTCAACACAGGAAGATTCATCGATGGGGAACAAATTAGTGCAATGAAGAGAAACTGAGGAACATCTAGGCAACAGTGACTGTAATATAATATTCTTTTGTTGATATATTAGAGTGGATAAAAGTATGACAAAGGCCAAATTAGTAGATTGGATAAAATCTGATTTTGAGAGGCTGAGAATACAGCTTGGGAAAATAAATGGGCAACTATTTTGGCAAACTGTTATTTAGAAGAACATTTAAATAGTGTTCAGAGTGCAGGAAAAATGTATTTTGCTAAAAGGAATGAACATACAAAGGGAACAACTGAGCATTAGGAAAAAAAAATGTGTATATTAAGAATGTAGATGGCAGAGAAATACAGGGAGACGAAATTTGGAGAGAAGTCAAATAATTAGGTAGGCAAAGAGAAATGATCAAGGAATGTGAAACTAAACAGTGAAATACTTTACAGGTACATCAGTGTGAAATAGAAGATGGTGACAGAAATAAGACTGTTAAGGACATAGTAAACCAAAAGGTAATGACAGGATGAGTAGAAATTTTGAGTAACTATTTTGTTTCTGTGGTTACCAAATTGATAAAATGGGTAGACTTGACATTGGTTGATAAGATGAACAAGAAGATAATGCACAAAGTTTTTTAAAAAATGCATTTATCAATCTGAACAAAGTTGATAAATAGATAGTAGATAGAGTCATCCAGCACTGAAACAGGCCCTTTCAGCTGAACTCAGCCTTGCCAACCAAGTTTCCTAATCTAACTAGTCACATTTGCCTGTTTTTGGCTCACATCCCTCTAAAGCTTTCCTATCCATGTACCTATCCAAATGTCTTTTGTACCCACCTCTACCACATCTTCTGGCAGCTTGTTCCATATACTCACCACCCTCTCTGTGAAAATGTTGTCCCTTGGGTTAGTTTTAAATTTTTCCCCTCTCAGCTTAAACCTGTGCTGTCTGGTTTGAACTGCCCACCCTAGGGAAAAGACCTTGGTTAATCACCTTATTTATGCCCCTCATGATTTTGTAAATCTTTATAAAGATATAATAACTGGTTGGATAAAGTTGTAGAGTCAGCAGTGTCAGACAGGTAATGCATTTCCTATTTTTGAGAAACTGAAACTATCAAGGAATGTGAAACTAAACAGTGAAATACTTTTACAGGTACTTCAATGTAAAATAGAAGATGGTAACAGAAATAAGACCATTAAGGACATAGTAAACCAAAAGGTAATGACAGGACAAGTAAAAATTTTGAGTAACTATTTTGTTTCTGTGGTTACCAAATGGATAGAATAGGTAGACTTGACATTGGTTGATAAGATGAGCTAGAAGTTAATGCACGAAGTTTAAAAAATAAATGCATTTAACAATCTGAACAAAGTTGATAAGATCCTGGTAGACAGAGTCATCCAGCACCAAAACAAGCCCTTTCAGCCAATCTTGGCCTTGTCGACCAAGTTTCCTAATCTAAACTAGTCACATTTGCCCACCTAGGGAATGACCTTGACTATTCACCTTATATATGCCCCTCATGATTTTGTAAACTTTTATAAAGGTATAATAGCTGGTAGGATAAAGTTGTAGGGCCAGAGTAGTGTCAGATAGGTAACCTAATTCCTATTTTTGAGAAAGACAACAGAATGTGCCCAGAAACTATAGATGAGTAGGCTTAACATCAATTTTAGGACAAATTCCTGATTTCTTTTATTTTGTTAAGAGATGGGAAAATAGACCATTTCGAAATTAGAAATGACAAAAAATAAGCCAGCGTGAATTTGGATTTTTTTTTAGAACTAACATTAATGATTTATTTGAACCATGAAACTGACACAAAACACATTATTTTAAAAAAAGTCAAAAATACATTTGCAGATTTCTTAAAACAATTTACCACCTGAAAGAGTGTAGGATTCTACACCCGTTTTGCTTACATTTTGGGCAGGTATCATTGAATGACTGAAAAGCACAGAAAGGCAGCCATTGACTTTTCTGTGCTAGCTGCCTACGAGAATAGCTCTGTTAGTCTTAATTCTCACCGTTTCCCAATAGCTCATGTTTTGTTTTCAAACAATTACTCAATTTCCTTACAAAATTGATAACTGAATAAATTACCATTGCACTCCTTAGACAATACCTTCTAAGTCTGCAACTTCTATTACCTAAAAGAACAAGGGTAGCACAAGAAAGGAAACCACTTATACATTTCCCTCCAGATGACAACCATCCTGACTGACAACTGCATGGTATATCTATATAAACTGCAGTAGTACAAGAAAATGGTACACCATCACTTTCCCAAGATCATCCCACGACAAAGAATTGTACTTTCATGTGGAGGAAAATGGTAGTGAGGCAAAAAATAAAGTGATCGGATAATCTGAAAACTGGGAAGCAGGAACTTACCAAACTTTACCTAGCCTATCAATAAAAATGTCTGGTTAAAATGCATTACAGGGAGCTGATAACAATCCAGTTAAATAGCATTAACAGTTACAGTCATTGAGTCATAGTAATACAGCATGGAAACAGGCCATTCAGCCCAAACTAGTCCATGCTGACCATTCTGCCCACTCATTTGGCCTGCATTTGGTCCATATCCCTCTAAACCCTTCTCATCCTTCTCACCTTTCGAAATGTTTTTTAAATGTTGCTATTGTACCTGCCTCAACCACTTTCTCTGGCAGCCCAAACTATATACGCATCAGACATTGCTCCTGAGGTCCTTCTTAAATCTATCTCCTCTCACCTTAAACCTATGCCCACTCATTTTCAATTCCCCATCCCTGGGAAAAAGATTGTATGCATTCATCCTATCTATGCCGTTCATGATTTTATACACCTCAATAAGGTCACCCCTCATTCTCCTATGTTCCAAGGAATAAAGTCCTGTCCTCACCAATTTCTCCATATAACTCAGGCCTACTCATCTGGCAACATCCTTGTATGTGTTCTTAGCATACTTTCCAGTTTAACTATGTTTTCCTATAACAGGGTGACCTCGCCAACGACTTATACAACTGTAACACAACATCCCAATTCCTATACTCAGTGCCTCTACTAATGAACGCCAGCATGCTAAACGCCTTCTTTAACACCCTGTCCACCTGTGCCGCCGCTTTCAATGAACTATATACTTGAATTCCTCGGTCCCTCTGATCCACAACACTTCTCAGGACCTTACTATTTACTGTATAAATCCTACCTTGGTTTGAATTCCCAAAGTGCAACACCTCACACTTATCTACATTGAATTGCATTTGCCAGTCCTCAGCCCACTTACCCATCTGATCAAGTTCCCTGTGTAATTTTTGATAACCTTCTTCGCTATCAACGATACTTCCTAATTTTGGGGTTGTTCTGGGGAAGAGAGTCAATTGGACTCAAAACATTAATTCTGTTTCTCTCTCCACAGACGCTGCCAGATCTGCTGAGATCTTCCAGCAGTTTATATTTAAATCAGATATCCAGTATTTCACTTATTAACAATTATGGTGCTCTCTTTTAATTTGTCAACTTAGTCCATAAACGTGGAACTTGTCCAACCCCGTCTGTGTAACAAAGATGCAAGATGACATATCAGAACTGGATACAAACCAGAAGGAAGCACAAGCTTCATTGTTTCCTCATTATATTCCAAATTCTTGGTTGGTACATCTGTAGCTTTCATTTCAATATCTTCCCCATCTTTGTGATCAGGATAATCATCCCACTGTGCACAGAGAGGCAAAATGAGAAAGTTAGCAAATATATTTACAATAGTCTCTTGTACTGGAATGTGATTTGATTTCACTATTAGTCTTTCTACTTTGCTAATAAAATACAAAGAAGTGACAGAAAGCAGATATTTACAGGGTAGTTTATTCATCTTGCCATTTTCAACACTTTTCAAGCCCAGTTATCCTGTTTTGATTTCTATAGTGCTTATGCGCTGTGGAAGTATGTTTGACAGGTGACAAGATGGAATATTGTGATTTAGGCCTTAACTGATTATGTTTTGTTAGACTTCTTTGACACCATGTGGGCCAATGGTTAGAAAGATAATACTTTTAAATAGAAATCATTAAGTGTGTGAAGACAAAGTTTGCTATTTGGGAATAGGAAACAAAACATGCGGGAGGTGCAGAAATTCAAAGCAGGACAAAAAACCTTAGCATCAAGGTTACTGTTGGCCAGACACTATTTGTTCTCATCACCCATTAATATGTTCAAGGTACTTGCAGAAGGGGACAAAATGTTGGAGATGGAATGGTAGTTGCAAAGATATAAGGGTTAAGGGTGGAATTACAGCTGAAGGAAGGATAGATAGTGTTTAAAGCAATTAGCCATTATAATGTCAGCAATCACAGGGAGCTGAAGTGGATATTAATGGGCATAAGAACATAAGAAACAGGAACATAAATGAACCATACACAGCCAATCAATTCTGCATGCCTTCCAAAAAGATCATGGCTGATCTTGTATTTCAATCGACTCCACTCTGGTCCCCTATCCCTGGGTTTACAGAGACACCACAAATCAGTCCATATTGGCCTCAAACATATTCAATGTTGGTCCATCCAGGGTAAAGAATTCCAAAGAATCTCAACCATTTTGGAGAAGAAATGTGTCATTTCAAGTCATAAGTCATCAGCCCCAATCCTAAAATTTTGTCCCCTTGACTTAGATTTCCCACCAATGGAAAACGTCTCAGTTTCTGCTCTGTCAAGTCCGATCATAATCTTAGCCATTCCCAATTTTTCAAACCCTGAGAGCATATACACAATTTAATCAGCTTTTCTTCATAGTACATAGTGTTTTCATCCCAGGAAAGGACTTAGTGAACCTTCGCTGTACTTATGGTTCTTGAGTAGATTTGTAGCTCGGGTTGTGGATGCTGTGGTTGGTTCACTCGCTGAGCTGGTTCATAGTTTGCAGACATTTCATTACACTGCTGGGTAACATCATCAGTGCAGCTTCCTATGAAACCTACATCAACCCTACGCCAACTACTAACAAGAACCAAAGACCCTTTACCCACTATGAACAGAACCAACATAATAAACAAGATTCCATGCAAGGACTGCGACAAACATTACATTGGACAGACAGGAAGAAAATTGGCTATGCGAATACACGAACACCAACTAGCAACAAAAAGACATGACCAATACTCACTCATCTCCACACATACAGACAAGGAGAACCATTGGTTTGATTGGGACAACGTCAGGATCCTAGGACAAGCCAAACAGAGATAAGCATAGGAATTTCTAGAGGTCTGGTTCTCCACCAAGAAGGCTATCAATAAACAAATATACATACACCACTGCAAAGAAAAACTGGAAATGAGGTAATCAACTTCAACGGACCCTAGAGTTTAAATAGCAAGCAGGAAAATACAACAGCGCTTCATCAGAGGCTGCACTGCTGATGTTACCCAGCAGGGTAATGAAATGTCTGCAAACTAATGAACCAGCTTGGCGAGCGAACCAACCATAGCCTTCACTGTACTGTCTCCAAAGCAGTTATATTGTTCCTTAAATACAAAACCCAAATTGAGCACAGTGTTCCAGGTGTAGTTGCCTCAAAGACCTGTAACATTTGTAACAATTTGTAACAATACTTGCTTACTCTTTTATTTAAGTCCCCTTGCAAATAAAAGGCTAAACATTTCAGGAGAATGGGCAACCACAGCAGAAGTTAATGGGATGTGTACCAACCTTAGAAAAATAAGGTGATTACGCAAGGTTTAAAGTGCATGCGACAGCAGGTTGAGAGTTAAAGAGATGGACAAACCAGTTTAAAAAAAGCAATAAGAAGCAGAGGAATCTGCCAAAGCAGCTGAACAAATCACCCTGAAGAAGAAATTCTCAATATCCCCACACTTTCTTGTTTGAGAAAAGCAAAAGCAGAGGAATTCTTTTTTAAAAGAGTGCTTTTAGCAAAAAGAAGCCCAGACTTCTGTCTGCCAAACAAGATGATTGCTGAGTTGTCAAGGGTGGCTTGACAGAGTTAAGTCAGGTTCAACATAGAATGTCAAGATCAAAATAATTATAGGTATCCTCCAAGTTTGTTTCTCTTGCCCAGAACAGCATAGATGGGTAAACAATGGAAGGAAAACAATGGACGATAGGCAAAAATTATCTGGGGATGAAATCATCAAATCAAATGAGAGAGCATGCCTGTCCTATGACCTGTGCTGAGCTTCCCAAAGTGAGGGTCATGACCCTAAATAGTAAAAAGCGAAATCATGGGGTCCCACGTTTTGCAAGAGTACGCTGTAGGCATAGCTGTACAAAACAGCTAGACTGCTTTGGCTACTATTGTGGGAGATATCCTGTGAGAGGAAAATAGCAACAGCCAAATTTGTTGCACCACATCTGGCTGTGCTGCACAGGAGAGGAGGTACAAATGTAGGAATGACATCATAATTGGTGAGATGGTCAATTTTAAGGGAAATAGACAGACATTTCTGTGGCTACAAGCAAGTCTCAGATGGTATGTTAATTCCTAGGTGCTAGGTTCAAGGATGTCTCAAGAGTGGCTGCAGGACATTCTGGAGTGGGAGGGTAAACAGCCTGTGATTGGGATAAACGTCAGTACCAACGAGGTTCGTAATCAAAGCAATGAGATCCTAAAAGCAGGACATAGGGAGTTAAAATGCAAGTTAAAAAGTAGGCCTCAAAGGTAGTCAAAGTAGAAATGGCAAGTTTTATGGGATGAGTACTTGGATCGAGATACGTTAGACAAAAAGGAAGGGTTTCAGATTAGTGGGACATGGTTCTGGACAAGGTGGAACCAGTACAAGCCAGATGGGCTGCACCTAGACAGCACCGGAAGTGAAATCCTAGGGGAAGTATTCACCAGTATGATTGGAGATGGTTTAAGCTAAAATGGCAGGGGGCTGAGACCTAACTGTGATATGCAACTTGCCAAATTTCTTTGGATTCCACGGGCTCTTACCTTTGTTATTAGGCCCACGATGTTGTGCCGAACTTTTACCCTAAACCTAAGGTCTGTCTAACCACCACCGCCACCTTATACTATCATCCATATGCCTATCTAATAGCTGCTTAAATGCCCCTAATGCGGTCGACTCCACTACCATCTCCGGCAATGCATTCCAAGCCCCAACCACTTTCTGAGTAAAGAACCTACCTCTGATGTCTCCCCAATATCTACTTTCTTTCACTTTAAAACTATGTCCCCTCGTAAAAGCTACCTCCACCCTAGGAAAAAGTCTCTGGCTGTCCGCGTTATCTATACCTCTGATCATTTTGTACACCTCTATCAAGTCACCTCTCATCCTTCGTCGTTCTAAAGAGAAAAGCCCTATCTCTCTGAACCTTTCCTCGTAAGACCTTCCCTCCATTCCAGGCAACATCCTGGTAAATCTCCTCTGCACCTTTTCTAACATTTCCACATCTTTCCTGTAATGAGGTGACCAGAACTGGACACACTACTCCAGGTGTGGCCGAACCAGGCTTTTGTATAGCTGGAGCATAACTTCACGGCTCTTGAACTCAATCCCTCTATTGATGAAAGCTAACACAACATACGCCTTCTTAACAACTCTATCCGCCTGGGTGGCAGCTCTCAGGGAACTGTGAACATGAACCCCAAGATCCCTCTGCTCCTCCACACTGCCAAGAATCTTTCCGTTAACCCTGTATTCTGCTTTCAAGTTTGTCCTTCCAAAATGAATCACTTCACACTTTTCAGGGTTAAACTCCATCTGCCACTTCTCAGCCCAGCTCTGCATTCTATCAATGTTCCTTTGTAACCTAGAACAGCCCTCCGCACTGTCCACAACGTGACCCACCTTTGTATCGTTCGCGTATTGAAAGGCTTGCTGAGTTCCAAGAAAACTGTATCAAAAACTTTGCCGTTTTGGGCCTAGACCCTTCTTGAAGGGTCTAGGCCCGAAACATCAAGTTTTCCTGCTCCTACGATGCTGCTAGACCTGCTGTGTTCATCCAGCCCCATGCTTGTTATCTCGGATTCTCCAGCATCTGCAGTACCTTTTATCTCAAAAACTTTGCCCTTGTCTGCACACCTGGTCAGCTCTTTGAAAAATTTAATAAAGTTTCTCAGACAAGACCGCCCCTTAACGAAACCATGCTGACTGTTCTTGGTTAATCCTTAATAAAAACCAAAAGAACTGCGGATGCTGTAAATCAGGAACAAAAACAAATTTGCTGGAAAAGCTCAGCAGGTCTGGCAGCATCTGTGGAGGAGAAAACAGAGTTAACGTTTCGGGTCCGGTGACCCTTCCTCAGAACTTCTGAGGAAGGGATACCGGACCTGATACGTTAACTCTGTTTTCTCCTGCACAGACGCTGCCAGACTTGGTTAATCCCTGCCTCTCCAAATGCAAGGTCAGAAATCACACAACACCAAATTATAGTCCAACAGGTTTATCTGAAATTGTAAGCTTTCAGAGCACTGCTCCATCGTCAGGTGAACTCTCTCCAAATGCAGACTCATTCTGTCCTTCAGCTTAGAAAGACTGGCCTGCAGCTTCCTGACTGATCCCTTGCTGAGTTCTTGAATTAAGGTACCACTGTCCTCCCGTCTTCTGGCATCTTTGTAAGTGCAAATTATACTGTAACAATACACTTATTCCGAATGTGAATGAGAGATGCCTGTACTGAGAAAAGTTTCCAGGCTTTCGGTGAAATGTAAAGCAGATATTTGTTTGGATAAAATGTACACAAAATTCCTTTCAGTGGAGTAAATACATTTAATGCTATTTATGACAGTTATAACTTATTCAGGTACTTTGATAACTCTCTGTTGTCATCATTATTTAAACAAAAGGAGGTTTTGTTTTGGAAATTATGACCATTAAGTTTTGCTCGCAAGTAGGCTGCTTTCTTGTGCATTCACCATAGAGAGAAACAAAGAGATGACACACTGAACTGGAAATAAAGACACACAGAAGATCAACATACTGAACTGGAACAGCGAGAGACTGATTGACAACACATCGAACTGGGAATGAATACAGACAGTGAGACAATATACTGAACTGGGAATAAGAGGGAGATAAACTGACAACACACTGACCTGGGACGTGAGAGGGACAGAGAGTGTGAGTGTGTTGTCTCGTCACTCTCTACTCCTAGTTCAGTGTACTGTCACTCCATCTGTCTGCATTTGTAGTTCAGTGTATTGTCACTCTGTCTCTCTGTATTGCCAGTTCAGTGTGTTGTCTCTGTGCCTCTATTCCCTGTTCAGTCTGTCTCCATCCCCAGTTCAGTTTGTTGTCTCTCTGTATTATCAGTTCAGTGTGTTTTCATCTTTTGTCTCTATTCCCAGTTCAGAGTGTTGTCTCTTTGTCTCTCTGCATTCCCAGTTCAATGTGTGGTCTGTCTACCTCTCTCTAATCCCAAGAGAGTGCAGGGTGACCACTTCTCCCTACATACTATCCAGGAGACTTGCAGTCTCGTGGACGCTTTACAGTGTCCCCAGCTACTACTCCAATTCAAAAAAAAACTTACTTCTGGGAGAAACGTCTTGCACATGTTTTGATCCTGGGCACTGCCCAACCTTTCCCACCGAGCAGGAACAGCACATCTTGAGCTGTGTTCTCTGATTGATCGTCTCTCGCCTTTCCAAGGTCAGTGTGTGCTCTGATTGTCTCTCGCCTTTCCAAGGTCAGTGTGCTGTCACACCGTATCTCTGCATTGTCAGCTCTGTGCCTTCTCGCTCTTTTTTCCCTCTCTGCGTTGCCAGTTCTGTGTGTTGCCACTCTGTCCCTCTCTGCACTGCCAATGTGGGAATGCCATCATAATTGGTGAGGTGGTTAATTGTAAGGGAAATAGATAAATATTTATCTATGGCTACAAGCAAGACTCGAGGATGAAATGTTATCTCCTGGTGCTAGGGTCGAGATGTCTCAAGAGTGGCTACAGGACAGTCTGGAGTGGGAGGGTAAACAGCCAGTTATTGGGATAAGCATCAGTACCAATGAGACAGATAATAAAACAGGATGAGGTCCTAAAAGCAAGATAGAGGGAGTTAGAATGCAAGTTAAAAAGTAGGCCTCAATGGTAATCAAAGTAGAAATAGCAGGATTTACCAGATGAATACATGGAGATATGTTGGACAAAGGGGAAGAGTTTCAGATTTGTGGGACATGATTCTGGAGAAGTAGGACCAGTACAAGCTGGACAGGCTGCACCTAGACAGCACTACAACTGCGATCCTAGGGAGTATGTGTCAGTGTGATTGGACAGGGCTTAAACTAAAATGGCAGGGGGCAGGGAACCAAGTGTGAATGCAAATTCCCTTGGATTCTATCGGCTTTTATCTTTGCTATTAGTCTCCAGTGCAGGACCTTATCAAAAAACTTGTTGTTACCTAGGAAAACTGTACCAAAAACATTGCACACCTCTTCAAAACTTTTAATCAAGTTTGTCAGATATAACCGCCCCTTAACAAAACCACGCTGACTATTCGTGGTTAATCCCTGCCTCTCCAAATGCAAGGTCAGAAGTCACATAACACCAGTTTCTCCTGCAACAAGTTTATTTGAAATTGCAAGCTTTTAGAGTGATGCTTCTTTGTAAGGTGAAGTCTCTCCAAATGCAGATTGAATCTGCCCCTCAGAATTTCTTCCAATGTTATCCCCACAGATGATATTAGAATGATTGGCCTGGAGTTTCCTGATTCATCCCTTGCTGAGTTCTTGAACAAAGGTACAACACTGGCTATCCCTGAGTTTACTGGCATCTTTCCAAGTGCAAATTATACTATAGCAATACATTGTTCTGAATGTAAATGAGAGATGCCTGTACTGAGAAATTTTTCCAGGTTTTTGGTAAAATGTAAAGCAGATATTTGTTGGTATAAATTGTATCCAGAATTATTTTCTTTTTATCAGTGACGTGAAGACATTTATTACTATTTATAACAGTTATAACTTATTCACTTACTTTGATAACTCTGTTGTCGTCATTAATTGTACAAAAGAAAAGTATGGTTTTGGAAATTATAGCCATTAAGGGCCAGGTTCCACTCACACACAGGTAGTTTGCTTGTGCAGAGATAATAGGTACTGCAGATGCTGGAGAATCTGAGATAACAAGGTGTGGAGCTGGATGAACACAGCAGGCCAAGCAGCATCATAGGAGCAGGAAAGCTTGATGTTTTGGGCCTGGACCCTTCATCAGAAATGGGGGAGGGGAAGAGGGTTCTGAAATGAATAGGGAGAGAGGGGGAGGCAGATAGAAGATGGATAGAGGAGAGGATAGGTGGAGAGGAGGCAGACAAGTCAAAGAGGCGGGGATGGAGCCTGTAAAGGTGAGTGTAGGTGGGGCGGGTAGGGAGGAGATAGGTCAGTCCAGGGAGGACGGACAGGTCAAGGGGGTGGGATAAGGTTAGTAGACAAGAAATGGGGGTGGGGCTTGAGGTGGGAGGAGGGGATAGGTGGGAGGAAGGACAGGTTAGGGAGGAGGGGACGAGCTGGGCTGGTTTTGGGATGCGGTTGGGGGAGGGGAGATTTTGAAGCTTGTGAAATCCACATTGATACCATTGGGCTGCAGGGATCCCAGGCTGAATATGATTTGCTGTTCCTGCAGCCTTCGGGTGGCATCATTGTGGCATTGCAGGAGGCCCAGGATGGACATATCGTCTGAGGAATGGGAGGGGGAGTTGAAATGGTTCGCGACTGGGAAGTGCAGTTGTTTGTTACGAACTGAGCGCAGGTGTTCTGCAAAGCGGTCCCCAAGCCTCCGCTTGGTTTCCCCGATGTAGAGAATGCCACAACGGGTACAGCGGATGCAGTATACCACATTGGCAGATGTGCAGGTGAACATCTGCCTGATGTGGAAAGACTTCTTGGGGCCTGGGATTGGGGTGAGGGAGGAGGTGTAGGGGCAGGTGTAGCACTTCCTGCAGTTGCAGGGAAAAGTGCCGGGTGTGATGGGGCTGGAGGGGAGTGTGGAGCGGACAAGAGAGTTGCGGAGGGAGTGGTCCCTCCGGAAAGCAGATAAGGGTGGGGAGGGAAAAATGTCTTTGGTGGTGGGGTCGGATTGCAGATGGCAGAAGTGTCGGAGGATGATGCGTTGGATCCGGAGGTTGGTGGGGTGGTACGTGAGGATGAGGAGGATTCTTTTTTGGTTATTATTGCAGGGACGGGGTGTGAGGGATGAGTTGCAGGAAATGCGGGAGACACGGTCGAGGGCCTTCTTGACCACTATGGGGGGGAAGTTGCGGTCCTTGAAGAATGAGGACATCTGAGATGTACGGGAGTGGAATGCCTCATCCTGGGAGCAGATGCTGCGGACTTCCGCCATCTGCAATCCGACCCCACCACCAAAGACATTTTTCCCTCCCCACCCTTATCTGCTTTCCGGAGGGACCACTCCCTCCACGACTCCCTTGTCCGCTCCACACTCCCCTCCAGCCCCACCACACCTGGCACTTTTCCCTGCAACCGCAGGAAGTGCTACACCTGCCCCTACACCTCCTCCCTCACTCCAATCCCAGGCCCCAAGAAGACTTTCCACATCAGGCAGATGTTCACCTGCACATCTGCCAATGTGGTATACTGCATCCGCTGTACCCGTTGTGGCCTCCTCTACATCGGGGAAACCAAGCGGAGGCTTGGGGACCACTTTGCAGAACACCTGCGCTCAGTTCGCAACAAACAACTGCACCTCCCAGTCGCGAACCATTTCAACTTCCCCTCCCATTCCTCAGACGATATGTCCATCCTGGGCCTCCTGCAATGCCACAATGATGCCACCCGAAGGCTGCAGGAACAGCAAATCATATTCAGCCTGGGAACCCTGCAGCCCAATGGTATCAATGTGGATTTCACAAGCTTCAAAATCTCCCCTCCCCCAACCACATCCCAAAACCAGCCCAGCTCGTCCCCTCCTCCCTAACCTGTCCTTCCTCTCAACTATCCCCTCCTCCCACCTCAAACCCCACCCCCATCTCCTATCTACTAACGTCATCCCGCCCCCTTGACCTGTCCGTCCTCCCTGGACTGACCTATCTCCTCCCTACCCCCCCGCCACCTACACTCACCTTTACAGGCTCCATCCCCGCCTCTTCGACTTGTCTGCCTCCTCTCCACCTATCTTCTCCTCTATCCATCTTCTATCCGCCTCCCCCTCTCTCCCTATTTATTTCAGAACCCTCTTCCCCTCCCCCATTTCTGATGAAGGGTCCAGGCCCAAAACATCAAGCTTTCCTGCTCCTATGATGCTGCTTGGCCTGCTGTGTTCATCCAGCTCCACACCTTGTTATCTCGTTTGCTTGTTCATCCACCTCTCGAGAACAAGTGGCCCAAATGGATTCTAATTCTGTGATGGTGGGTGTGGTAGATAGTGGGTCTTCTTCCCCAAACAGATCAGAAGTGTTCACCCTCTGAGGGGAAAAAAAATCCTCATCTAAATGAGCAACGTCATTTTTAAATGATAACTCATAATTCTCGATTCTCCAACTAGAGGAAACATCTTTTCCACCTACACCTTTTCAACTCCCTTCAGGATTCTATGTGCTTCATTAAAGGCATCTCTGGCTCTTTTAAGCTGTACGGGATATGGGCCTAGCCTGTCTAGAATTTCCTCCTAAGGCAATCTGCTTAGTCCAAGCATTCGTCCAGTAAACCTACTCTGCCTCCAACACATTAGCGCAAGTACAGTGCCTAGCATTCAATTCCACTCAGAATAAAACATGACACTCTTAGCTTTCCTGATTACTTGCTAAATCTATAGATTAACCTTCTGTGATTTGTGAACTCGGACGCCCAGGTTTATTTGTGTCTCAGAGCTCTACAACCTCATCATTTAGATAATAATATATGTATTCACCTCACTGATGAAAACAGAATAATTTGGCATACAATTTCTACAACAATTTATAATTTACCTGAAATATGGAAAAATTTCTCAGTCCTGGCATCTCTCATTTACATTCAGAACAAGTGTATTGTTACTGTACAATTTGGATTGGAAAGATCACGGAGGACTGGAGGACAGCCAGTGTGGTACTGTTATTAAAAAACTCAAGCGATAAATCAGGAAACTCCAGGCCAGTCATTCTAACTTCAGTAGTGAGGAAATTATTAGAATGATTCTGTCTCTCAGAAATTAATCTGCATTTAGCGAGGCAGGGCTTAACTGAGAACAGTCAGCATGGTTTTGTTGAAGAGTGGTCATGTCTGACAAACTTGATTAAATGTTTCAGGTGTGCAGATGAGAGTGATGTTTCTGATAGTTTTCTTGGACCTCAGCAAGACTTTGGATAAGGTCCTGCGTGGGAGACTAATAGCAAAGGTACAAGCCCATGGGATCCAAGGAAATTTGCCAATTTGTATTCACAGTTGGTTCCCAGCTCCCTGCCATTTTAACAATCTCTAATCACTCTGGTGAATGCTCCCCCTAGGATCTCAGTTCCAGTGCTGTCCACGTGCAGCCTGTCCACCTTGAACTGGCTCCACCTTCTGTCGACCCGGTCCTTGTGTCTCCGGAATCTGAAATATTTTCCTTTGCAACACTCTCCAGCCATGTAGTCATCTGATGAATGCTGCTATTTCTATTCTTGACTACCTTTGAGGCATGCTTTGTATTTTATATTCTAACTCCCTATATCCTGCATTTAGGACCTCATCCCTTTTATTACATATGTCGTTGTTATTGATGTGTATCCTGATAACTGACTGCTTACCCTCCAACTCCAGAATGTCCTGAAGCCGCCCTGAGGCAACCTTAACTCTAGCACCCAAGAGGTAACATTTCACTGCTGGAGCCTTGCTTGTAGCACCAGAAATATCTAACTTTTTTCCTTACAAATCGACCACTTCACCAAATGGCATTCCCACATTTATACTTCTTCTCGCGTGCAGCACAGCTAGCTGTGATGCAGCCAATTTGGCTGTTGCTACTTTCTAACAGGATGCTCTCCCCACAATGGTATCCATATACCAGTATACTTGTATTGCGGGGGTATGTCTACATGGTTCTCCTGCATTACCTGCCTAGTCATCCTACTCTGCATGGTGGTTATCCATTCCTTCTCTGCCTGTGGAGTCTTACTCTGTAGAGTGACCACTTCTCTGTACATGCTCTCCATGAAAGTTTCAGACTGGTGGGTGCTTGACTGTGTCCCCATCTACTATTCCAGTTTGAAAACATGAGCTCTGGGAGACACCATCTGCACAAATTATGATCCTGGGCACTGTCCAAATTTCCACACAGAGCAAGAAGAGCACACTACAGCCTTGAGCTTTCCTGTCATGTCTTCCTCCTTTAAATCAAATTCTTAAGATGGTTCTCAAAATCAAGTAATATTTAATTACTTGGGGGCTCTTCTTCTCTGGACTATTGCCCCGAAAAAGTATAAACCTAGAATAGTTTAAGATGCGACCTGGCTATGATAAATTGGGAAATGCTACTTAATGGGATAAACAGGATGGTGGATTGGCAAAGTCAAACATTTGAACAGCGAACGGATAAACTGTGACATTTGTTCATTTGGGTCTGGCACAAAAGTTAATAAGCAAAAGTGGCTAATGAACAGGAGGAACTGAATGAAATCAGTACTATTTTGGAAAATGTGCTGGGGAGGCTGCTGGGATTAGAGGAAATAAGGGAATGGGTGACCACTAGGCAGTCCAGAAACAACAGATGGGTGCTACGGGAGTCCCCAGGGCTCCCCGATATCAACATGGCAGAAAGAATAATAAAGAAACATGATCTAAATGGTGATGTTGTATACCTGAGTTGCAGAGAAATCTGGTTTCCTAGTACCCTAATCACAAAAGGTTAATATGTAGGTATAGCAAGAAATCAAGAAGGCTCATGATGTTATGTTTTATTGTCAGGGGAACGGAATGCGAGAGGAGGGAGGTCATGGTCCAGACACACAGGATGTTGGTAAGATCACATTTGGAGTGCTATTTGTAATACTGGTCACTGTACATATGTTAATGTGTTGGAAGCAGAGTAGGTTTACTTGACTGATACCTGAAATGAATGGATTGCCTTCTGAGGAAAGGCTAGGCAGGCAGGCCAGTATCCTGAGGTACCAGCACCTTCATCAGCTTCCAAAATGGAATACTGGTTAGTGTGTGGGACCCATGCAGTACCCACATGTTCTTTCTGGACTCTGGTGATCACCCATTCCCTTTTTTCGTCTGGGCCCTTGAGCTGCAGTGTGACCACATTTCTAAATGAGCTATCCACATAACTCTCAGCCTTGTGGATCTGCCACAATGTCTCCAACTGCTGCTCAAGCTCTGAGTCCCGGAGTTCCAGTTTCTGCAGCTGGGAGCACTTCCTGTGCGGTCGTCTGATAGCTGGCAGCGTCCAGGACTCCCCACGTGACAAGCAGCGCAGTCCACTCGGCTGGCCTGTCCTGACAGCTCTTAAATTTACAGTTAACACCTTAGACTAAAATTATTAACTTATTTGTTTGACTTCCTACTCATAGAATAGAATCATAGAATCTGTCCATTGTAGAAACAGGCCCTTCGGCCCAACAAGTCCATACCGCCACTCAGAGCATCCCACACAGACCCATCCCCCTAATCTACACATCCCTGAACACTACAGACAATTTAGCATGGCCGATCCATCTAACCTACACATCTTTGGATTGTGGGAGGAAACCAGAGCACCTGGAGGAAGCCCACGCAGACACGGGGAGAACGTGCAAACTCCACACAGACAGTCGCCCGAGGGTGAAGTTGAACCTGGGTCCCTGGTGCTGTGAGGCAGCAGTGCTGACTACTGAGACACTGTGCTGCCCCAACTCTTTCACTAAGCTCATGAAAAGGACAACTGTAACTAAGTTTCCACTGCTCTAAGTCTCTAAGATAAGAAAGGCTTAACCAGCAATTGTCAGGTGGTCAATAGTCACCAGTCGGGAGCCTATCTCCCGTTTTGAAGTTATGATGTCAACAGATCTTCACGGCGTTCCTACAATTTACCTGTTACTGTGTCCATTCCCACATCCCAGTAGCTGCTGATACTGTTGCTCCAAGCCCTGCAAAGACTAGGCTTGAATCTGCACCATGCTAGATCTATAGGCTTGCCAGCTATGGTCTCCCCTCTCCAGGCATTATGAATAAATGTCCGATAAAGTCAGGAGTCACATGACCAGGTTATAGTGCGACAGGTTTATTTGAAATCACAAGCCCTCAGGCCACTGTTCCTTCATCAGGTGAAAATTCAAATTGTGATTTCAAATAAACCTGGTGGACTATAACCCGGTGAGGTGTGACTTCTGACTTTATCAGACAATTATTCCTGAGCCCTGGAGAGAGGTCACAGTAGCCGGCAAGCCTATAGATCTACCATGGTGCATATTTGGGTCTAGTCTTTACAGCGTACCTCGCTTGGAGCAGCAGCCGCCATGATGCAAGGATGGATGCAGTAAAAGGTGAACCACAAGAATTCTGCGGGAATCTGTTGATATCATAACTTCAAAATGGGTGAAAGGCTCCGGACTGGTGAGTTCATGAGTTCTGGGCACCTGACCATTACAGGTTAACTCTTACTTGTCTTACAAATTTAAAGCAGTGAAAACTTACTTACAGTTAACCTTTTCATAGGAAGTTGTCCAACAATTCTAATCTAAGGTGTTAGTTCTAAATTTAAGAAATGCCAGCTGAGTGGAATGTGTGGCTTGTCACATGCCAGGTGTCCTAAATGACCACATGTGCAGGAAATTATCCCAGCCGCAGAAACTGGGACTCCGGGTCACGGTAGGTGTGAAGTGAGAAAAAACTTTTTCACACAGTGAGTATTAGGGTATGAAATGCACTGCCTGAAATGTGATGGAGGTAGTTTCATTTGAGATATTCAAGAGGTCTTTGGATGAACATTTGGATAGAAATAGTCTGCAAGGATATGATGGGAAAAGGCAGGAAAGTGGCACTAAGTCATGATGCTCATGTGGACAGCCAGGTCATTTAGGAGGCACAATAGACCAAATGGCCTCCTTCTGCTCTATGACAATTCTGCAACCATCTGAGAAGGTGGGAAAGACGGGAGTTGTTTCAGTCATTTGCACCAATTACATCAAATTCAATAGGATCACCTCTAATATATTTTAAACTCCAAAAAATGGTGTAGGGAATCTTCTTTGTATTGCCTTGTCTGTAAAGAGGCCCGGATAATCCATTGATCAGAAAGGTGTTGGAGCAGGATCAATTCAAGTTGTGCATTTCGACTGTGCAGAAACTTGATGTAGTAGATTCCATGGGAATTTCCTGAGATTCTAAAATTTCCAACGGACAACTGTCCTGCAACTGGAAGCTTCTGAAAAAGCCCCTTATTACATCAAAAACTTCTGAGGGTCCAGGGTAACAAGTTCAGACTCACTTAAGCTCAATAGTTACTCAGGAAAGTTAGAGAATAAAAAACCCAATCTAATTTATGGGTAACTATTAAACAGAGCCAGACCTCAATCCTAAAATTCCCCTTCCCAACGATATCTCCCTAGCCCTTATACCCCTGTCAATCACTCTCCAACCAAACATCACTTCCCTGCCTCCTTCCACCCTACCAACTTGACTTGATTACACCCCGTCTACTCTCCATCTCTCATTCCTGCCATGATCTGTTGACTCTCAGATCACCAGACTTGACAAGCCTCTGACCTGTAATGACATTTCTAATACCCTTCCCCCCCAACCCCATTGGTCTGACCCCATCCTCAGATTTTCCCTACTGGTGTGAATCCCACCCAGATGCAACACCCACCTTCCTCCTGACTCCTTGGACACTGTGACTCACTCTGGGACAGACAGCAGCCCTTTACGTTGGACTGTTTGTACCTGAACAGAGCTGCGACTAAGTTCCTTGCAGCATTTTGTTTGTACGGTTGGAGAAGGTTTAAAGTAAATCTGCAGGGGTTTGAGATTCAGGTGTTAATATCAGAGAGGAGTAGCAGGTTGTAAAAAATACTGGGAGAGCCCAGGATAGCTACCATTAAAGTAGAGTCATACAGTTATACAGCATGTAAACAGACCCTTCAGTCCAACTCATCCATGCTGACCAGATGTCCTGAACTGATCAAGTTCCATTTTCCAGCATTTGGCCCACGTCCCTCTAAACTCTTGCTGTTCATATACCCCTCTAGATGTCCACCTCCACCACCTCCTCTATACATGATCATTCATACATGCACCACCCTCAGCAAGAAAAAGTTGCCCCTCAGGATCCTTTTAAATCTTTCCCCTCTCACCTTAAACCTATGCCATCTAGTTTTAGACTCCCCTACCCTGGGAAAAAGATGTTAGCTTGTCACCTTCTCCATGCCCCTCATGATTTTAAAAACCTCTGTGAGTTCGCCCCTCAGCCTCCAATTCTCCAGGGAAAATAAACCAAGCCTTTTCAGCCTGTCCTCATAGCTCCAAACTCCAATCCTAGTAACATTCTTGCAATTTCTTCTGAAGCCTTTCAAGTATAAAAACATCTTTCCTATAGCAGGGAGGGATGAACTAAACAGTATTCTAGAAGTAGCCTCAGCAATGTTCTGTACAGCTGCAACATGATGTCACAACTTCTATACTCAATGCACAGATCAATTAAAGCAAGTGTGCCAAATGTCTTCTTTGTTCCTTTTATGAGCTGGAATAGTTTCTCTTTATCTACTCTATCCTGCCTGCTCATAATTTTGAAAACCTCTCTATTAGATCTATTCTCATTCTTTTTGTCTCCGAGGAGAATGGTCCCCTGGTCTTCAATCAATCCTCATAACTAAAGTTTCTCATTCCTGGAACTGTTCTTTTAAATTTTTTCTGCACTCTCCCCAGGACATTCACAGCTTTCCTATAACGTGGCATCCATAACCATGAACAATTTTCCAGTATAGGTCATGGAAGTGTCTTTCCCCAGTTCAATATCACTTCCTTGATGTTCCATGAAAACTGTGCCAGCAGTATTGCTCACATATAGGTAGAAAACAATGCAAAAGGAGATGAGAAGTTGAAGCTTTTTATATGAAATGGGAAGAGGATGCTGATTGGCTGGGCCATCATTACCATGGAGATGCAGCAAAATCAAGCTAGCTGTCAATCTTAATTCTCAGACCAGACAGGTAGACTCTCATTCGTCAGGGTCTCACCATGGGGATGCAGCAGAGTTTGGTTGTTTCCATGATGCCTTTCTTATTAAAGAAGTGCAGTGTACGTACATATTTCTTTTGCCTACATAAACCAGGGTCCTGTGCAATTATACATGTAGCTTCTAGCTCATGCACAAATGCATCACACTGTGATCCCAGCTGATGATTAAATTAGTTTCCAGTTTAACTCCTAGCATAGTTCATATTGTTTAATAAATGATTTCCAAAGCTGAATCACTTCTAATGGTGGATATTCTTTTCTGACACTTACAAGCATGGGCTGGTTGAGCACAGGCAGCCTGCTGCCAGCAGAGAACGGTCAAATGGACATGTTATGTGATATGGTCCACCAGTCGTCAGGATGTAGGGCTTACATATCTGGCATCTCACCAGCACCAAAACTGATGTCATGTTATGTGTTTGTGAATCACTTGTTTGATTCGTGTTAAGGTGATAACCTGCCTAGTGATGTACATGATAGAACTTGTTCTCATGGCTCACTACACCCCACATATATGGGTTATCCCACACACACAAAAGTGATGTCCCTTTTATGTTCTGTAGTATACATGACTGACTCTGCACAGCTTGAATTGGTGAAATGGCTATGTGAAGTTGTTGCAATCATGTCCAAATCAGTTTACCACATGCACCATGAAGGATTCCTTCATGTTCACTAAGACCATATAAAGAGCTACATGTTGAGAGCAATAGCATGCCCATGTGCTTTGTCGACATTGCCAGCTTATTTGTGAGTAAACCATTTAAATGAGCCATTGAAATCTAGACATACCACCTGTGTCTGATTCGATGGTCATCAAACTCATGAACTTAGCAACTTGTGCAGTTAACTTTAGTTCCAATAACACCATGCATGCCCAAATAGATGGTGTTACCATGGAATAATCTCTAGATCAAACTCCAACTAATATCTTTTTGGTAACCATGCAAAACACAACTTTGAGGGTATGACAATTAGCCTCTATCCCATTGCATACTTCCAACAGTAGATGACAGGTTTGCAATATTTGAATCTGCACTGAAGAATTTCTTATGATCTCCATCCTGGACTCAGGGTTACCACTGAAATGGAGTACCCTTTCCTTGATATATTCATTGGGAACTCAGCCAAATTGTTTCTCAACTCTTTTTTTGCTGAAAGGCCAGCATACATGTTAGGATACCTACACTCTCACAACATAAATCTTATTGGCACTAGTAATAATCGCAATCAATCTACACTCTAAATTGGTGTAATAAACCTGAATTACACCAGAAATAATACCTGTCATTCTACACTCCGACACAGAGCGAAAAAAACACTGTTACACCAGTAATAGTAACTGTAGTAACCAGTAACACAAATCAATCTACCCTTTAACACACTGTAATAAAGCTTTATTATTAATATACCTTAACAATTTACACTGTAACACAGGGTATTGAAGCTCTCCTACAACAATAAACCCTATCAAACTGTACTCTCACACAGTGTAATAAAGCGCTGTTACTCCTGTACACAACACACTATAACAGTTCTGTTACACCACTAATAAGCCCTATCAATCTAAGCTCTAACACAGTGTGATAAAACGCTGTTACAAGAGCAATAAATCTGATCAATCTACTCTCTAGCAGAGTGTAATAAAGCTCTGTTACACCAAAACTATATTGTATCAAATCTATGTTAGGGTTTGGATCGATAGGTTTTATTTGTGGTGTAATAGAGCTTCATTACACTGTGCTAGAGGGTAGATTGACCGGATTTATTGCTGGTGTGACAGCGCTTTATTGCACGGTGTTAGAGTGTAGATTGATAGGGTTAATGTTGATGTAATAGAGCTGTATTACACTGTGTTGAAGTGAAGATTGATTGGGATTTTTACTGGCATAACAGAGCTTTATTACACTGTGTTAGACATTAGATTGATAGGGTTTATTACTGGTGCACCAGAGCTTTATTATACAATTAGAGTGTAGATTGTTTGGATTTATTATTGGTGTAACAGAGTTTAATGACACTCTGCTAGAGTGTAGATTTATAGGAGATAAAAGGTACTGCAGATGCTGGAGAATCCGAGATAACAAGGCGTGGGGCTGGACGAACACAGCAGGCTAAGCAGCATAATAGGAGCAGGAAAACTTGACGTTTCGGGCCAAGACCCTTCATCAGAAATGAGGGAGGGGAAGAGGGTTCTGAAATAAATAGGGAGAGAGGGGGAGGCGGATAGAGGATGGACAGAGGAGAGGATAGGTGGAGAGGAGGCAGACACGTCGAAGAGGCGGGGATGGAGCCAGTAAAGGTGAGTGTAGTTGGGGGGGTAGGGAGGAGATAGGTCAGTCCAGGGAGGACGGACAGGTCAAGGGGGCGGGATGATGTTAGTAGATAGGAGATGGGGGTGTGGCTTGGGGTGAGAGGAAAAACAGGTTAGGGAGGTGGAGATGAGCTGGGCTGGTTTTGGGATGCGGTTGGGGGAGGGGAGATTTTGAAGCTTGTGAAATCCACATTGATACCATTGGGCTGCAGGGTTCCCAGGCTGAATATGATTTGCTGTTCCTGCAGCCTTCGGGTGGCATCACTGTGGCATCACAGGAGGCACAGGATGGACATGTCGTCTGAGGAATGGGAGGGGGAGTTGAAATGGTTCGCGACTGGGAGGTGCAGTTATTTGTTGCGAACTGAGCGCAGGTGTTCTGCAAAGCGGTCCCCAAGCCTCCGCTTGTTTCCCCGATGTAGAGGAAGCCACAACGGGTACAGCGGATGCAGTATACCACATTGGCAGATGTGCAGGTGAACATCTGCCTGATGTGGAAAGTCTTCCTGGGGCCTGGGATTGGAGTGAGGGAGGAGGTGTGGGGGCAGGTGTAGCACTTCCTGCAGTTGCAGGGAAAAGTGCCGGGTGTGGTGGGGCTGGAGGGGAGTGTGGAGCGGACAAGGGAGTCGCGGAGGGACTGGTCCCTCCAGAAGGCAGATAAGGGTGGGGAGGGAAAAATGTCTTTGGTGGTGGGGTCTGATTGCAGATGGCGGAAGTGTCGGAGGATGATGTGTTGGATCCGGAGGTTGGTGGGGTGGTACGTGAGGACGAGGGGGATTGTTTTTTGGTTATTATTGTGGGGACGAGGCGTGAGGGATGTGTTGCGGGAAAGGCGGGAGACACGGTCGAGAGTGTTCTCGACCACTGTTGGGGGGAAGTTGCGGTCCTTAAAGAATGAGGACATCTGAGATGTACGGGAGTGGAATGTCTCATCCTGGGAGCAGATGCGGCGGAGGCGAAGGAATTGGGAATAGGGGATGGCATTTTTGCAGGAAGGTGGGTGGGAGGAGGTTATTCCAGGTAGCTGTGGGAGTCAGTGGGCTTGAAATGGACATCGGTTTCTAGGTGGTTACCCGAGATGGAGACAGAGAGGTCCAGGAAGGAGAGAGAAGTGTTGGAGATGGTCCAGGTGAACTTCAGGTTGGGGTGGAAGGTGTTGGTGAAGTGGATGAACTGTTCGAGCTCCTCGTGGGAGCATGAGGCGGCACCAATGCAGTCATCAATGTAATGGAGGAAGAGGTGGGGTTTAGGGCCAGTGTAGGTACGGAAGAGGGATTGTTCCACGTAACCTACAAAGAGGCAGGCATAGCTTGGGCTCATGCGGGTACCCATGGCCACCCCCTTTGTCTGTCGGAAGTGGGAGGAATTGAAAGAGAAGTTGTTGAGGGTGAGGACAAGTTCGGCTAAGCGGATGAGGGTGTCGGTGGAGAGGGATTGGTCAGTTCTGCGGGACAGGAAGAAGCGGAGGGCCTTTAGGCTATCTGCATGGGGAATACCGGTGTATAGGGACTGGATGTCCATAGTAAAAATGAAATGTTGGGGACCAGGGAATTGGAAGTTCTGGAGGAGGTGGAGGGCGTGGGTGGTGTCACGGATGTAAGTAGGGAGTTCCTGGACCAAGGGGGTGAAAATGGAGTCTAGGTAGGTGGAGATGAGTTCGGTGGGGCAGGAGCAGGCGGACACAATGGGTCGACCAGGGCATTCAGGTTTGTGGATTTTGGGAAGGAGATAGAAGCGGGTGGTACGGGGTTGGGGAACGATGAGGTTGGAGGCGGTGGGTGGGAGGTCACCTGACGTGATGAGATTGTGGATGGTTTGGGAGATGATGGTTTGGTGCTCGGGGGTGGAGTCATGATCCAAAGGAGCGGTAGGAGGAGGTGTCAGAGAGTTGGTGCCTGGCCTCAGCAATGTAGAGGTCAGTGCGCCATACTCCGCCCACCGCTGACGCCGACGCAACTCCGCCCACTGCTGACGTAACTCCGCCCACAGCCAACGCCGACAACGCTCCGCCCACTGCCTCCACAGCCAGCAGCTCCAGAGGAGACAGCAACACTGAGCCCTGCTGAGTCTTCACCATCCCCCCAGACCTCCACCTTACTGAGGACGAACGGTCAGTCCTCAGTAAAGGGCTCACCTTTGTCCCCCTCCACCCACATATCAACGAATACCGCTCACACTTGGATATTGAGCAGTTTTTCTGCCGCCTCCGCCTCCACGCTTACTTCTCCAATCGCAAATCTAACCCTCCCTCTACTGACCCCTTCTCCCACCTCCAACACAAGCCCTCCTCCTGGAGACCACCCCAAGGCCTCCTACCCTCCCTCGACCTCTTCATCTCCAACTGCCGTCGAGACATCAATCGCCTCAACCTCTCTACCCCTCTCAAACACTCCAACCTCTCCACCGCAGAACGTGCAGCCCTCCGCTCCCTCCGCTCCAATCCCAATCTCACCATAAAATCCGCGGACAAGGGAGGGGCAGTCGTAGTATGGTGCACTGACCTCTACATTGCTGAGGCCAGGCGCCAACTCTCTGACACCTCCTCCTACCGCCCCCTGGATCATGACCCCACCCCTGAGCACCAAACCATCATCTCCCAAACCATCCACAACCTCATCACGTCAGGTGACCTCCCACCCACCGCCTCCAACCTCATCGTTCCCCATCCCCGCACCGCCTGCTTCTATCTCCTTCCCAAAATCCACAAACCTGAATGCCCTGGTCGACCCATTGTCTCCGCCTGCTCCTGCCCCACCGAACTCATCTCCACCTACTTAGACTCCATTTTCACCCCCTTGGTCCAGGAACTCCCTACCTACGTCCGTGACACCACCCACGCCCTCCACCTCCTCCAGAACTTCCAATTCCCCGGTCCCCAACACTTCATTTTTACTATGGACGTCCAGTCCCTATACACCGGTATTCCCCATGCAGATGGCCTAAAGGCCCTCCGCTTCTTCCTGTCCCGCAGAACTGACCAAACCCTCTCCACCGACACCCTCATCCGCTTAGCCGAACTTGTCCTCACCCTCAACAACTTCTCTTTCAATTCCTCCCACTTCCTACAGACAAAGGGGATGGCCACGGGTACCCGCATGAGCCCAAGCTATGCCTGCCTCTTTGTAGGTTACGTGGAACAATCCTTCTTCCGTACCTACACTGGCCCTAAACCCCACCTCTTCCTCCATTACATTGATGACTGCATTGGTGCCGCCTCATGCTCCCACGAGGAGCTCGAACAGTTCATCCACTTCACCAACACCTTCCACCCCAACCTGAAGTTCACCTGGACCATCTCCAACACTTCTCTCTCCTTCCTGGACCTCTCTGTCTCCATCTCGGGTAACCACCTAGAAACCGATGTCCATTTCAAGCCCACTGACTCCCACAGCTACCTGGAATAACCTCCTCCCACCCACCTTCCTGCAAAAATGCCATCCCCTATTCCCAATTCCTTCGCCTCCGCCGCATCTGCTCCCAGGATGAGACATTCCACTCCCGTACATCTCAGATGTCCTCATTCTTTAAGGACCGCAACTTCCCCCCCACAGTGGTCGAGAACACTCTCGACCGTGTCTCCTGCATTTCCCGCAACACATCCCTCACGCCTCGTCCCCACAATAATAACCAAAAAACAATCCCCCTCGTCCTCACGTACCACCCCACCAACCTCCGGAACCAACACATCATCCTCCGACACTTCCGCCATCTGCAATCAGACGCCACCACCAAAGACATTTTTCCCTCCCCACCTTTATCTGCCTTCCAGAGGGACCACTCCCTCCGCAACTCCCTTGTCCGCTCCACACTCCCCTCCAGCCCCACCACACCCGGCACTTTTCCCTGCAACTGCAGGAAGTGCTACACCTGCCCCCACACCTCCTCCCTCACCCCAATCCCAGGCCCCAGGAAGACTTTCCACATCAGGCAGATGTTCACCTGCACATCTGCCAATGTGGTATACTGCATCCGCTGTACCCGTTGTGGCTTCCTCTACATCGGGGAAACCAAGCGGAGGCTTGGGGACCGCTTTGCAGAACACCTGCGCTCAGTTCGCAACAAACAACTGCACTTCCCAGTCGCGAACCATTTCAACTCCCCCTCCCATTCCTCAGACGACATGTCCATCCTGTGCCTCCTGCAATGCCACAGTGATGCCACCCGAAGGCTGCAGGAACAG
>JAHRHZ010000176.1:1440447-1475010 GCA_024137785.1 Ginglymostoma cirratum
TACTGGCTCCATCCCCGCCTCTTCGACTTGTCTGCCTCCTCTCCACCTATCCTCTCCTCTATCCATCCTCTATCCGCCTCCCCCCTCTCCCTATTTATTTCAGAACCCTCTTCCCCTCCCCCATTTCTGATGAAGGCTCTAGGCCCAAAACGTCAAGTTTTCCTGCTCCTATGATGCTGCTTGGCCTGCTATGTTCATCCAGCCCCACGCCTCTGTAGATTTATAGGGTTTACTCTTCGTGTCGGAGAGATTCATTACCCTGTGTTGCAGTGTTTATTGGTAACATAGATCACTGGCGTAAGAGTGCTTTATCACATTGTGTTCCAGTATAGATTGATAGGGTTCTTTACTGGTGTAAGAGAACTTTATTCCACTGTGTTTCAATGTGGATTAATAAGGCAAATTACTGGTGTAACAGAGCCTTTTTACACTATGCTGGAGTCCAGATTGAGTGGGATTATTACTGGTGCAACAGGGGTGGACTACATTGTGTTGGAATGTAGAATCACAGGGATTATTACTGGTGTAACAGAGCTTTATTATACTGTGCTAGAATGCCAATTGAAGGGAATTATTACTGGTGTAACAGAGCTTTATGACAATGTGTTTGAGTGCAAATTGACAGTGTGTATTACTGGTGCAACACAACCTTATCACATTGTGCTTGTGTGTAGATTGAAAAGATTTATAACTGGTGGAACAGAGCTTTATTACACTGCGTTAGAGTGTGGATTGATAGAGTTCCTTATTGGTGCTACAGAGCTTTATTTCACTGTGTTATAATTTTGATTAATTGGGTTTATTACTGGTGTAACAGAGGTTTATCTCACTGAGTCACAGTGCAGATTAAAAAGGTAAATTACTGGTGTAACAGAGCTTTATTACAGTGTGTTAGAATGTTGATTGATTGGGAGTATTACTGGTGTAACAGAGTTGTATTACATCGTATTAGAATGTGGAATAATAGTGACAATTACAGGTGTAACAGAGGTTTATCATACTGTGTTAGATTGTAGTTTGATAGCAATTATTACTGGTGCAACAGAGCTTCATTACACTGTGTTGGCATGTGGATTGAGAGCTTTCATGAATGATGCAGCAGAGCTTTATTACACCGTGTTCAAGTGGAGATAGATAGAGTTTGTTATTGGTGCAATGGAGCTTTATTTCACTGTGTTACAGTTTTGATTAATTGGGTTTATTACTGGTGTAGAAGCTCTTTATCCCACTGTGCTGGAATGTAGATTGAAAAGGTTTATAACTGATGTAACAGAGCTTTATTACACTAGATTCTTGGAAGTGCAGGTGAAGTGTTGATTCACCTGGAAGGTTTGTTTGGGACCTTAGATACTGGGGGGGGGAGAAGGTAAATGAGCAGGTGTTACACCTTCGCTGGTTGTAGGGGAAGATGCCATCAGGCTGTTGGTAGGTGTTGGGAGTGAAGGGAGAGAGGACCAGGGTGTCCCGGGGGAACAGTCCCTGCAAAAGGAGGGCCAGGGAAGGGAGGGGAATATGTGTTTGGTGGTGGCATCTGATGATCTTCCGGATGTTGATGCTGGTGGAATGGTAGGTAAGGACAAGGGGAGCCCTATTGCTGTTACGGGAGGGAAAAGAGGGGGTGAGGGTGGAACTGCCATAAATGGGTTGGATCCAGTTGAGGGTCCTGTCAACAATTGTGCTGGGGAATCCTTGGTTGAGGAAGAAGGTGGACATTTTGGAGGCTCCCTTGTTGAAGTTAGCTTCATCTGCAACGGAGAATGAGGAACTGAGAGAATGGCGTGGAGTCTTTACAGGAATCAGGGTGTGAGGATGTATAGTTAAAGTTGTTGTAGGAGTCGATGGGTTTATCATGGATGTTAGTGGCTAGTCTATTGTAAGAACTAGAAACAGAGATGTCGAGGAAGGGACGGGAGATGTCAGAGATAGACCAGATGAAAGTGAGGGCAGGGTAGAAATTGGAAGCAAAAATCGATGAATGTTTCCAATTCCGGACAAGAGAGGGAAGATGCGCCGATGATATCGTCGACATGGGCTGTTAGGGTGCAGATTGATAGGTTTTATTACAGGTGTAATAGAGCTGTATTAAACTGTGTTAGATTGTAGATTGATAGGATTTATTACTGGTGTGGCAGAGCTTTATTAGCCTGTGTTTGAGCGTAGATTGATAAGGTATATTTCTGTAGTAATAGAGCTTAATTCCACTGTGTTAAGGTGTAGGTTGCTGGTGTGGCAGAGCTTTATTACATTGTGTTAGACAAGGATTATTAATGATGTAACAGAGCTGTATTACATTGTCTTAGAGTGTGGATTACTAGGTTTATTGCGGATGTGACCGTGCTGTATTTCGCTGTGTTGAGGTACAGATTGATTGGGATGATTAATGGCATAACAGAGCATTATTACACTGTGTAAGCATGTAGATTGATAGAGTTGGTGACTGACATAACACAGGTTTAATACAATTTGGTAGACAGTAGATTGATGGCATCTATTACTGATGCGACAGAGCTTTATTACATAGTTTTAGAGTGTAGATGAAAGCAATCATTAGTGGTATGACAGTCTTTTATTACACTGTGTTTTAATGTAGATTAGTAAAGTAAATTACTGGTGTAACAGCTTTATTACACTGTGGTGGAATGTAGATTGATTGGGAATGTTACTGGTGTAACACGGCTGTAGTACACTGTGTTACAGTGTAGATTGATAGGGTTTATTATTGGTGTAGCAGAGCTTTATTGTACTGTGATACAGTGTCAATTAGAAAGGTAAGTTACTGGTGTAACAGAGCTTTATTGTACTGTCTTAGAGCATAAATTGATTGGGATTAATACTGGTGTTAATAAAGCTGTATTACACTGTGGATTGATAGTGACAATTACTGGTGTAACAGAGCTTTATCACACTGTCTTAGAGTGCAGATTGATAAAGGTATACTATGAGTGTAGCAGAGTTCTATTACACTGTGTCTGATTGTAGATTGGTAGTGTTTATTACTAGTGTAACAGAGGTGTATTACAATGTGTTAGAGTTGAGGTTGTTAAGGTTTATTAATGATGTAGCAGAGCTTTATCACACTATGTTAGAGTGCAGGTTGAAAAGGTGTATTACTGTTGTAACAGGGCTTTGTCACACTGTGCTAGAGTGTAGATTGATAAGGTTTATAACTGGTGTAACTGATCTCTATTACACTGTGTTAGAATGTAGATTGATAGGGTTTCTTAACTGGCGTAGCAGAGCTTTATTACACTGTGTTAGAGTGTACATTGATTGGTATTGTTACTGGTGCAACAAAAGTGTATTACACTGTGTTAGAGTGTGGATTGATGGTGATTACTACTGGTGTGGCAGACCTTTATCACACTGTCTTAGAGTGTAGAATAATAGGGTTTGTTTCTGGTGTAACACAGATTTATTGTTCTGTGTTAGGGTTTGATTGATAGGTTTTATGACTAATCTAATAGAGCTTTATTACACTGTGTTGGACTGTAGGCTGATACGCTTATTCCTGGTGTAACAGAGCTTCATTGAACTGTCTTACAGTTTAGATTAATAAGGTAAATTACTCATGTAATACAGTTTTAACACACTTTTAGAGTGTAAATTGATAGGGATTATTATTGGTGTAACAGAGCTATATTAAACTGTCTTAGAGTTTAGAATGATAGGGTTTGTTTCTGGTGTAGCAGAGCTTTATTGCCCTGTGTTAGGGTGTAGATTGGTAGGGTTATTACTGATGTAGCAGAGCTTTATTACACCTTGTTACACTGTGTTAGATTAATAAGTTAAAGTACTGCTAAAACAGAGCTGTATTACACTGTGTTAGACTATGGATTGGTAGTGTCTATTACAGAGTGTAATGGAGTTTTATCAGACAGTGTTAGAGCATAGATTGATAAGTATGCTACTGGTGTAACAGTGCTCTATTACACTGTTCCCAACTGTGGATTGATAGAGTTTTTTACTGTTATAACAGAAGTGTAACAGACTGTGTTAGAGTTTAGATTGATGCAGTTTATTACTGGTGTAACAAATCTTTATTATACTGTGATGGAGTGCCAATTGAAAGGGTTTACTACTGGTGTAAGAGAGATTTGTGACACTGTCTTAGAATGCAGATTGATAGGGTGTATTACTGGTGTAACAGAGTTTTATCATACTGCCTTAGAGTGCAGAATGACAGGCATTATGTCTGTTGTAACACAGCTTTATTGCCCTGTGTTAGGATGTAGATTAATCTGTTTTATGACTGATGTAGTGGACTGTTTTACACTTTCTTAAACTGTCGATTGATGAGGTTTATTGCTTGTGTAACAGACCTTTATTACTCTGTGTTAGACTGTAGATTTATAAGGTTCTTACTGGCAAAACATAGCTCTTTTTTCACTGTGTTAGTGTGTCGTATGGTTTCATTACTGGTGCAACAGAGCTTTATTACACTGTGTTAGAATGTAGATTGATAGTGAATATTACTGGTGCAACAGAGCTTTATCACATTGTGCTGGAGGGTAGATTCATGCGGTATACTACTAATGTAACAGAGCTCTATTCTCTCTGTCCAACTGCAGATCAATGGTGTTTATTGCTGGTGAAGCAGTGGGGTATTACACAGTGTTATAGTTTAGATTGATAGGGTGTATTAGTGGTGTAGCAGAGCTTTATTACACTGTGTTGGACTGTAGATTGATAGGGATTATTACTGATGTAACAGAGCTTTACTGCAGTGTGTTACAATGTAGATTAATAAGGTAAATTACTGGTATGACAGAGCTATATTACACTGTGTTAGTGTTTGGGTTGATAGTGATAGTTACAGGTGTAACAGAACATTATCACACTGTGTTCAAGTGTAGATTGATAAGGTAAACTACTGGTGTAACAGAGATCTATTACACTGTGTTTGATTGTAGGCTGATAGGGTTAATTACTGGTCTGACCGACATACATTACACTGACAGTGTTCATTGATAGGGTTTATACTGGTGCAGCAGTGTTTTATTACACTGTTTTACAGGGTCGATCAATAAGATAAATTACTGGTGTAACAGAGCGTTATTACATTGTGTTAGTGTGTAGAACAATAGGGATTATTACTGGTGTAACAGAGCTGTATTATCCTGTGTTAAAGTGTGGATTGATAGTGGTTATTGGTGGTGCAACCGAGTTTTATCACGTTGTCTTAGTATGTAGAATGAAATGATTTATTTCTGGTGTAACAGAGCTTTATTGACCTGTGTTAGGGTTTAGTTTGATGGGTTTTATGGCTGATGTGACAGAGCTTTATTACACTGTCTTAGACTGTAAATTGATATAGTTTATTATTGGTGTAACAATTTCATTACACTGTGTAACGGTGTAGACTTATAGGTTTATTGCTGGCAGAACAGAGCTTTCTTACACTGTGTTAGAGCATCGATCGATAGGGATTCTTACTGGTGTAACAGCATTTTTCACTGTGTTAGTGTGTAGTGTGATAGGGTTTCATGACTGGTGCAACAGACCTTTACTCCACTGTGTTAGAGTTTTTATTGATAGGATGTATTACTGCTGTGACAGAGCTTTATCACACCGTGTTACAGTGTAGATTGATAGGGATTATTACTGGTGTAACAGAGCTTTATCACAAACTGTTAAGAGTGCAGAATGATAGCGTTTATTTCTGGTGTTACAGAGTCTTATTGCACTGTTACGATGTAGATTGATTGAAGTAACACTGTGTTAGAGTACGGATTGAAGGGGTGTATTACTGTTGTATCAGAGCTTTATCACACTGTGCTAGAGTGTAAATTGATCAAGTTTATCACTGGTGTAATAGAGCTTTATTACACTATGTTACAGTGTCGACTAAAAAGGTAAATTACTGGTGTAACAGGTTTATTGTGCTATTTTAGAACATAGATTGGCTTGGTTTTTTACTGTTGTAACAGAGCTGTATTACAGTGCGTTTGAGTGTGGATTAACAGTTATTATTACTGGTGTAAGACAGCTTTATCAGACTGTCTCAGTGCAGAATGATAGGCTTTATTTCTGGTGTAACAGAGCTTTGTTGCCCTGTGTTAGGATGTAGATTGATAGGTTTTATGACTGATGTAACAGAGCTTTTTTACACTCCGTTAGATTGTAGATTGATAAGGTTTATTATTGGTATAACAGAGCTTAATTAAATTGTGTTATGGTGTAGGTTGATAGGGTTTATTTCTGGTGTAACAGAGCTTTATTACAATGTGTTAGTGTACCGATTGATAGGGTTTCTTAATGGTGTAACACAGCTTTTATCACTGTGTTAGCATTTTGAGTCATAGGGTTTAATTTCTGGTGCAAAAGATCTTTATTACATGGTGTTAAAGTTTAGATTGATGAGGTTTATTACTGGTGTAACAGAGCTTTATTGCCCTGTGTTACTTTGTGGATTGATACGTTTTACTACTTGTGTAACTGAGCTTCATTAGACAGTGTTAGCCTGTAGATTGATAAGGTTTATTACTGATGGAACAGAGCTCAATTAAACTGTGTTATGGTAGAGTCTAGTTTTGTTAGGTTTAGTGCTGATGTAGCAGAGCTGTATTCCACTGTGTTAAAGTGTACTTTGATTGGGTTTATGACTGGTTTTTACAGAGCTTTGTCAAACTGTGTTAGAGTGTAGGTTGATAGGGATTATTACTGATGTAACAGAGCTTTATTACACCGTGTTACAGTGTAGATTAGTGAAGTACATTACTGACATAACTGAGCTTTATTACACTGTCTCAGAGAGCAGATTGAAGAAATGTACTACTGGTATAACAGCGATTAATGACACTGAGGTAGAGTGCAGATTAATACGATATGTTACTGTTGTAGCAGAGCTTTATCACACTGTGTTAGAACGTAGATTGATCAGGATTACTACTGGTGTAACAGAGCTTTATTACACTATGTGAGAGTGTTCATACATAGAATGTATTAATGGTGCAGTGAATTTATTACACTTTATTACACTGTGTTACAGTGTTGATTATTAAGGTAAATTACCACTGTAACAGCATGTTATTGCCCTGTTTTAGAGTGCAGATTAACTGGGTTTATTACTGGTGTAACAGAACTTTATTACAGAGTATTTGAGTGTAGATTAATAGTTATTATTAGTGTAACAGACCTTAATCACTCTACCTTTGAATGTAAAATGATAGGCTTTATTTCTGATGTAACAGAGCTTTATTACTCTGTATTAGTGTTCAGACTGATAGGGTTTCATTTCTGGTGCAATAGGTCTTTATTGCACTCTGTTAGAGTTTAGATTGAGGTTTATTACTGGTTTAACAGAGCTTTATTAGAGTGTAGACTGAATGGGTTTATGACTGGTTTAACAGCACTTCATCACACTATGTTGGAATGTAGATTGATAGGGATTATTACTGGTGTAACAGAGCTTTATTGCCCTGTTTTCTTGTATAGGTTGATAGGTTTTATGACTGATGTAACTGAGCTTTATTACACTATACTAGAGTGTACATTGATAGGGTTTATTTCTGGTGTAGAAGAGCTTTATTACACTGTGTTAGAATGTGGATTAGTACTTATTATTACAAGTGTAACAGGACTCTATCACGCTGTCTTAGAGTGTAGATTGATAAGGTCTGTTTCTGGTGTAAGAGAGATTTATTACACTGTGTTAGAGTATACATTGATAGGGATTATCACTGGTGTAATATAGCTGTATTACACTGTATTAAAGTGTAGATTGTTAGGGATTATTACTGGCATGACAAAGCTTTATAACACTGTGTTAACATGTAGGTTGATAGGGTTTATGACTGTTGTAACAGAGCTTTATTACACTGTGTTAGACAGTAGAGTGATAGGGTTTATTACTGGCGCAACAGAGCTTTGTGATAGTGTGATAACAAGGTGCAGAGCTGGATGAACAAGCAGGCCAAACAGCATCAGAGGAGCAGGAAGGCTGACATTTTGGGCCTAGACCCTTCTTCAGAAAAAACTTTGTGATAGTGTGTTGAAGTGCACATTGATGGGGTGCATTACTAGTGTAACAGAGCTTGATCACACTGTCTTAGACTGTAAAATGATAGGCTGTATTTCTGGTGTAACGGAGCTTTATTGCTCCGTGTTAGGATGCAGATTGATAGCCTTTACGACTGATGTAGCAGAGCTTTATTGCGCTGTGTTAGACTGTAGATTGATAGGATTTATTACTGGTGTAATAAAACTTTATCATACTCTGTTAGAGTGTAGATTGTGTTGTGAACTTGATATAGTACTTATGTATGCCAAAAAAACTGCAGATGCTGGAATCCAAGGTAGAAAAACCAGAGGGTGAAAGAATACAACATGCCAGGCAGCAGCTGGAGGAAAGGAACAGTCAACATTTTGGGTATTACCCTGCTGGAGAAAGCAGACAACAGTCCAGAAGATTTATCCTGGCTGTACTTTCGAGAGATTAAGATCTAATTTTTTTCATTAATTTCATTTATAGAAGTGGGACTTATATTTATTGGAACAGCATACCATTAGAATTTTGTTTTATTCGGGAATAGGTGGTAGTTAAGAGGGGGTTCTTCAGTTTGTTAGTAGTTCTGTTAATTCGTTCACTGTTAGAGTTAGATAAATAAATTGTTACTTGTTGATTATAAAGTGAGTATCTGGGATTTCTTTCAGTTAACCACTTTTTTATAACAGTTTGGAGTGCGTGAGGCAGCTTATACCACTTTTCACACTTCCTTTAACAGACTACGAGGTGAGGCAAGCTTCTTGGGGTGTTTCAGTTTTAATTATCAGAAAGGTGTGACCAATCCTTTGTAACAGATTGGGGCCTCAAGTCCACGATCTGGCCAGTTTGTGTATGGGATCTGAATGGATCTGAATAGATTTGGACAGATTTAAATAGTCTTGGGGATTAGCGTCTGAAACCTTTAAATAAAACTTAGCTGAGAAGTGGAAAATCTGTTTAATTTCTATTACTTGTGGTTGGTTAAATCAAAAGTGGGGGAAATGGCTCTTAACATTGCTAAAGAGGTTCTGGGGTTTGAAGATGCGTCCCAAATTTGCAAAGAAAGTTTAGAAATACAGAGGAAGATTATACTTTTAGACTTAGCAAACTGGCTAGAATTGTGTTTAACTTGGGATAAGAGGAAAGCTGAAGGTGTAAAGGTGTTAGTCAAGCATTTTGATCTACCAGGAAACAGACAAGTTCAGCGGAGTTAGAAAAAAATTAAATCGCAAATAAGACAATTGGAGTTAGAAAGGGAAAAGGAGAGAGAAAAAACAAAGAATGTTCAAGTTAGAAAAAATGAAGTTGGAACTTGAAGCAAAACAGACTTCAAATGGCAGGAGGATAAATACAATATAGAAGTGAGAATGAGCAAACTCATCAAAGCCAACAGCCTGATAAGGATATATACAAATATGTCAAAACATTACCAACATTTGTTGAAAATGATGTAGGAGCCTTTTTCATTTCCTTTGAGAAATTGGCCAAGGCAGATGAACTGGCCAGAGGATATGTGGGTAATGTTAATTCAGACCAAGTTGGTAGGCAGGGTTAGTGAGTGTTTGCAGCGTGGTCAGAGGAGTTGTCATGAGAATGTGAAGTAAAACAGGCTTTGTTGAGTGACTACGAATTGGTAATAAAACCATAGAGACAACGGTTTGGAAATTTAAGAAAGAAGCCAGGTCAGCTTATGTTGAATTTGAAAGAATTAAACATAGCAACTTTGATAGATGGGTGATAACATTAAAGATGGAAAAGTCATACAAGGATCTTAGAGAGATTATTGTGCTGGAGGAGTTCAAAAACACACTTGCAGAAATGATAAGAACTCATATTGATGAACAGAAAGTTAAAACAGCAAGATGAACTGCAGAGTCGGCAGATGAATACACATTAGTGCAAAATTGAAACCTAGCTTCTGACAGCAATTTCATTCCATGAGGGATAGAAATTGGGAAAAAGGGAGATCCTTCAATGAAAAACAAAAATAATAGATCATACTGGGAACAGTTTACCACATGTGAATAAAGAAACCCAAGAGGGTGAAAAAGAGGCGAAAGGCCTCAGGTGTTTCCACTTTAATAGAAGGGGACATACAAAGTGACAATGCTGGTGGATTAAGAGAGGCACTGAGAAAAATGATGTGGTAAAAGAGGCTAAACCAGTGGGATTTGTTGAGGCAGTGAAGTAAGTCCCAAGAGAAGACAAGGATCTGCTGAGAGTGCTCAGCCTGGTCACGGGCTGGAAAATAAGATAGTCTCCAATCTCTTCAAAGACCTCACCTCTGTGGAAAAGGTTTAGTCAGGTAGAAAAGGGGGAGAATGTAAAGAAGTTATAATATTGAGAGATACGGGAGCTGGTCAGTCTCAAATAGTAAGTAATAATATTTGCACTCCTGAAATGTTACCCAACAGAGTGATATCTGTGGAATAAATGGAGGGAGATTTTGTGTTCCCCTGTGTAAGGAAAGGCTGGAAAGTCCAATCAAGACTGGAAAAGTGAAAGTGAGAATGATTGAAAGAGTGTCAATTTCAGGATACAATTTGCTCTTGGAAACGACCTAGCTGGATCAAAGGTGGGAGCGATGCCCCTTATATTGGAGAAGCCGAAAGAAAACTGGGGAAACTGAAGAGTTAATGGAATTATTCCAGACTGTCTGGTGACAAGATCCCACAATCATAAATTAAAGCAAGAAAGAAAAACCAAAGAGAAAGATGAAGGAGTTGACAGTTACCTGACACCCTGTTTGATGAAATGGTAAAGGAAAAGCCTAAGCAGGTAGAGGATCAGGCAGAGGTGTTTAGTTCTGAAAGACAAATGGAGTCACTACTTAAAAGATGAGACAATAAAAGACTTGTATCATAAAGCCAACTTGGAAAAGGAATCAGAATATATTCCAGAATGTTATTACCTTATGGATAGCATCCTAAGGCAGAAATGGAGATCTTGGCAGTTTAGTGCAGAAAGGAAATGGGCCGAAGTTTACCAGATTGTGTTGCCGGTAGCATAAAGTCAGGAAGTATTATGGGTACCATGTGAATTACCCTTGTAGGAAGTCATCTAGGAGTGAGAAACACTAAGGCCAAGGTACATTTTTATTGGCTTGGATTACATACGGATGTGATTGAATTTTGCTGTACCTGTCATACGTCAGATGGTGGGAAAGTAGCAGGCAGTAATAAAACCAGTGCCTTTGATGCCAATTCCCATGTTTGAAGAACCTTTCACATGGGTAATGATTGATTGTGTAAGTACGCTCCCTAAAATCAAAATTGGAAACCAGTATTTGCTAACCACAATGGATGTGTCTAGCATATTTCCATAGACAATTCCATTACGGAATGTCCAAGCAGAAAAAGTTGTGGAAGAGTCACTTGCTTTCTTTACCTAGTATGGACTACCCAGGGAGATTCATTCAGACCAAGGGTCCAATTTTATTGCCAAATTGTTTCAGAAGGTCACGGGTATTGTAGGCACTCAACACTTTAAATCAAATAAGTACCATCCTGAATCCCAGGCAACACTGGAAAGATGGCATCAGACCCTGAAGACCATGCTGTGGGCTTATTGCCAGGATTACCCAAATGATTGGGATAGAGGTATCCCATTTATATTATTGGCTAGTAGAGATGCTCCAAATGAATCAGCTCAGTTTACACCATTTGAATTGATATACGGACACGAAGTAAGAGGGCCTTTAAAATTAATTAAGGAAATGTTGATGGGTGTGAAATCAGAGCTCTCACAGTTGGATTATGTGTCTGAGGTAAGAGACAGATTAAACAGAGTCGGTGAATTTGCTAGACACCATTTGAAGATGGCGCAGCTTCTAATGAAGCAAGAAGCAGATAAAAAATCTAAAATGTGTACGTTTGCTCATGGGGATAAAGTATATGTGTTGTTACCAGTGGTGGGAGATCCCTTCAAAGCAAGGTTTAGTGCTCCCTATCAGATTGAGAAGAAGTTAAGTCAGGTGAATTATCTGGTAAAGATGCCAGATAGAAAAAAATATCAGATATGTCAAGTGAACATCCTTAAAACTTACTATGACAGGGAAAGGGAACTGGAGAAACAGGCATTAGTTACTGCCCCACAGAGTCAGGAATCAAATCCAGATGATTTAGTTTTTGATGTGCCTCAGAAAAAATTAAATAAAGAGGAAGTCCTCAAAGAATGGGAGAGGATGTAAGCTAAGCTATCTGTCTAGGGAACAGAGAACGGAATTGAAAAGCTTGTTGCAGCACTGTGAGGACATATGTAGAAATAGAATGGGGAGGCCTAATATTATAGTACATTGATGTAGGGAATATTGTTCCCATAAAACAACACTCCTACAGGTTTAATCCTCTCAAAGCAGTACAGTACAGAAGGAAGTGGAAGTGATGCTCCAAGAAGATATCATCAAACAGAGTCAACGCGAATGGAGTGTTGGTTCACAAACCTGATGATATTCCATGATTCTGTGTAGATTATCAGAAGTCAATGCCGTGACTAAATCAGAGTCATACCCTATTCCAAGGCTGGAGGACTGCGTGGAAAAAGTTGGACAAGCTACTTCCATCACAAGACTTAAACTTTGTCTACAGATGTTAAACTCTGTCTACATAGATGATTTAGTGATCTTTAACCACTCATGGACAGATACAATGAGCATCTGGCAGAGCTCTTTGAGAAATCGCAGAAGGCAAAGTTGGTCATAAGTTTGGCAAAGACCGAATTCGTGAAGGCAGAAGTGACCTTCTTGAGACACAAGATCAGACATGGAAGGATGACACCGAGGAATGTGAAAACGAAGGCCATCGAGGAATTTCAAATCTGCCCTGAAGAAGGAAGTGCTGCAATTTTTGGGACTGAGTGGATTTTACAGTAAGTTTGCACCAAACTTCAGTAGCATGATGGCACCGCTGATGGATTTGCTTAAGAAAAACATGAAATTTCAATGGACAGAACAATGCCAGGAGGCATTTGAGAATTTAAAGGCAGTGTTAACCATTGCACCAGTTCTAGCCAAACTTTTCAAAATCCTTTGAAGTCACTATTGATGAAAATGATGGAGGGATTGGAGCTATGTTATTACAGGAGGATGATTGTGGAATTGAAAGGACAATCGGTTATCTTTCAAAGAAACTCCATATTCACCAGAGAAAATATTCAACCATTGAAAAGGAGTAATTGAGTTTGCAACTGGTCATACAACATTTTAATGGTTATACTGCAATCAATATGTCAGAAATGTTTGTGCATACTGATTGCAATCCTTTGGCATTTTTGGAAAGATTTAAGGACAAGAACACCAGACTATTTTGTTGGAGTCTTATGTTATAAGCATTTAATTTACAGATTGTACATGTTGTGGATCGTGAAAATGTTATTGCAGATATGTTATCGTGGGTTTAAAAGGAAAATGCGTATATAAAATAGACATGGTAGTATGAAATATGTAACTCTAGATAAATGACCTATGTATCTAGTAATAATAATTTTAAGATTTAGAGAGAAATGAATGAAATCATCTTGTCATAATGCTGGTTCATTTTTTCTTACGGGGGGACCTGTTGCAAAGTTGGTATAGTACTTTTGGTTTGGAAGGCAGGACGTTAGAATTTGTTTGAAAAATGATAGGGGAGAAGAGTGCGTGGTCCCTTTAAAAAGCGTGATTTGTTTTTAGCTTTGAGATTAAAAAACAGATGTCTGCCAGCAGCAGCAGATGCAGAGAGTTCTTGAAATTAAAACATTGTATCGAGAGTCCATACTGTTAGTAGGCAAAGCACTATCATTCTCGTGATAGAATGTAGATTTGTAAAGTACACTACTGGTGTAACAGCTGTATTAATCTGTGTCCGACTGGAGATTGATACAGTTTGTTACTGGTGTATCAGATGTGAATTAGACTGGGTTAGAGTTTAAAACCAAAAGAATTGCTGATGCTGTAAATCAGGAACAAAAACAAAGTTGCTGGAAAAGCTCAGCAGATCTGGCAGCATCTGTGAAGGAGAAAACAGAGTCAAAGTTTTGGGTCCGGTGACCCTTCCTCAGAACGGATGGTGGCTGAGAAAACGTCAGTTTATATATAGAAAATAGGGAGGTGGTTGGGGTAGGGAGTAAACGATAGGATAGAGCCCAAAGAGAGAGACAGTGAGTTGGACAGACAAAGGAGTTGCTAACCATCAGGCTGGGAGGGTGAATAGTTGTTAATGGGGACTGTTAGTGACTAACACAGGGGGTGTGTAATAGCAGGCTATGTGGTAACAAGGCCTGGTGTGTGGGTAGGGGACTGGAACATGGGAGAGTTTAGGCCCTAAAATTATTGAACTCAATATTGAGTCCGGAGGGCTGTAGGATCCCCAAGCAGAAAATGAGGTGTTGTTCCTCCAGCTCGTGTTGGGCTTCACTGGAACACTGCTGCAAGCCAGGGACAGAGATGTTGGCCAGGGAGCAGGGCAGTGCATTGAAGTGGCAGGCAACAGGTAGTTCAGGGTCTTTTTTGTGAGCAGAACATAGATGTTCTGCGAAGTGGTCACCAAGTCTACGCTTCATTTCCCCAATGTAGAGGAGACCACATCGTGAGCAGCGAATGCAGTAGACTAGATTCTGGGAAGAATCCTCACCTACCATCCCACAAGCATCCCCATCCAGAAGATCATCAGACGCCATTTCCGCCACCTCCAGCAAGATGCCCTCCCCTCCCTTGTCCGCCTTCTGCAAAGACCGTTCCCTCCGGGACACCCTGGTCCACACTTGCTTCACCCCCAACACCTCCCCACAGCCCTACAGCACCTTCCCCTGTAACCAGTGAAGGTGCAACACCTACCCATTTACCTCCTCCCTCCCCAGTATCCAAGGGCCCAGATATACCTTCCAGGTGAAGCAACACTTCACCTGCACTTGCCAGAATCTAGTCTACTGCATTCGCAGCTCACAATGTGGTCTCCTCTACTTGGAGGAAACGAAACGTAGAGTTGGCGACCGCTTCACAGAACGTCTACGTTCTGCTTGTAAAAAAGACCCTGAACTACCTGTTGTCTGCCACTTTAACACACCACCCTGCTCCCTGGCCAACATCTGTCTCTGGCTTGCTGCAGTGTTCCAGGGAAGCCCAACGCAAGCTGGAGGAGGTTGTTAATTTCAGGTACACAGAAAAACCCACCAGTTTCTTGCTCAACAACAAAATTATCCATATAAATCCCACAATTTACATCATTCAGAACCTCAAGTAGTAATCAAAGTAGTGTTACAGCACAGAAAGAGACATTTTGGCCCATCATGTTGGTTCCAGCTTGTTAAATGTTACCTAGTGCCAATCTCCTGCATTTTCCCCTTGCACATTATTGGCCTAGGGACTGTTGACAAAAAAAGTGATGTCGGGTTGCAAATGCATAATTCCTTGGAAGTGGAATTGCAGGTGGGCAGGGAAGTGAAGAAGGTGTTTCGCATGCTTGTCTTCATTGGTTAGTGCAGTGAGTATAGATCATAGAACATAGAACATTACAGCGCAGTACAGGCCCTTCGGCCCTCAATGTTGCGCCAACCTGTGAAACCAATCTGAAGCCCATCTAACCTACACTATTCCATTATCATCCATATGTTTATCCAACGACAACTTAAATGTCCTTAAAGTAGGCGAGTCTACAACTGCTGCAGGCAAGGCATTCCATAGGAGTTCAGATATCATGTTGCAGGACATTGGTTAGGCCGCTTTTTGGCTCCTGCATTAAATTCTGATCTCCCTGCTATAGGAAAGATGTTGTCAAACTTGGGAGGTTTCAGAGAAGATTTACAAAGAGGTTGCTGGGATTCGAGTGTTTGAGCTCCATGCAGTGCTGAATAGCCTCGGGCTATTTTCTCTGGAGCATTGGAATCTGAGGGGTGACCTTTGTAGAGGTTCATAAAATCATGAGGGGTATGGATAAAATGAATAGCCAAGGTATGTTTCCCACAGTAGGGGAGTCCAAACCTAGAGGGCATAGGTCTAAGGTGAGAGGGGAAAAGAATAATAGGACCTGAGGGGCAACTTTTTCACTCAGAAGATGGTACGTGTATGGAACAAACTGCCAGAGGGAGCAGTGGAGGCAGGTATGGTTACATTAAAAAGCCATCTGAATGGGTACATGAATAGGGGAGTTAGAGCGATATGGGCCAAATACTGGCAAATGTGACTGGATCGGTTTAGAATATCTGATTAGCATGGATGAGTTGGATGGAAGGATCTGTTTCCGTGCTGTATAATTCTATGACTCTAAACGCCCTGTTGAATGCCTTAATTGTATTTGCCTCGACCACATTCGAGGAAGTGCATTCCATTACCCTCGCAGCTCATTAAGTGAAAAACTTTATCTTCACTTCACCCTTGCATCGTTTACCAAAAGCTTTAAATCTATGCCCTTTTATTGTTGTTCCTTTTATGAGTCAGAATAGTTTCTCTTTATCTAGTCTATCCAGCTGCTCATCATAGAACATAGAACATAGAACATTACAGCGCAGTACAGGCCCTTCGGCCCTTGATGTTGCGCCGACCTGTGAAACCAATCTGAAGCCCATCTAACCTACACTATTCCATTATCATCCATTTGTTTATCCAACAACCATTTAAATGCCCTTAAAGTTGGCGAGTGTACTACTGCTGCAGGCAAGGCATTCCACGCCCTTACTACTTTCTGAGTAAAGAACCTACCTCTGACATCTGTCCTATATCTATCACCCCTCAATTTAAAGCTATGTCCCCTCGTGCTAGCCATCACCATGAGAGGAAAAAAGCTTTCACTGTCCACCATATCTAATCCTCTGATCATTTGTATGTCTCTATTCAGTCACCTCTTAACCTCCTTCTCTCTAACGAAAACAGCCTCAAGTCCCTCAGCCTTTCCTCATAAGACCTTCCCTCCATACCAGGCCATATCCTGGTAAATCTCCTCTGCACCCTTTCTGATGCTTCCACATCCTTCCTATAATGCTGCGACCAGAAATGTACGCAATACTCCAAGTGCGGCCGCACCAGAGTTTTGTACAGTTGCAACACGACCTCATGGCTCCAAAACTCAATCCCTCTACCAATGAAACCTAACACACCGTACGCCTTCTTAACAACCCTATCAACCTGGGTGGCAACTTTCAGGGATCTATGCACATGGACATCGAGATCTCTCTGCTCGTCCACACTACCAAGAATCTTACCATTAGCCCAGTACTCTATATTCCTGTTACTCCTTCCAAAGTGAATCACCTCACTTTTCCATATAAAACTCCATTTGCCACCTCTCAGCCCAGCTCTGCAGCTTATCTATGCCCCTCTGTAACCTGCAACATTCTTCCACACTATCCACAACTCCACCGACTTTAGTGTCATCCACAAATTTACTAACCCATCCTTCTATGCCCTCATCCAGGTCATTTATAAAAATGACAAACAGCAGTGGCCCCAAAACAGATCCTTGCGGTACACCACTAGTAACTGAACTCCAGGATGAACATTTCCCATCAACCACCACCCTCTGTCTTCTTCCAGCTAGCCAATTTCTGATCCAAACCGCTAAATCACCCTCAATCCCATGCCTCCGAATTTTCTGCAAGAGCCTACCGTGGGGAACCTTATCAAACGCTTTACTGAAATCCATATACACCACATCAACCACTTTACCCTCATCCACCTGTTTAGTCACCTTCTCAAAGAACTCAATAAAGGTTTGTGAGGCACGACTTACCCTTCACAAAACCGTGTTGACTATCCCTAATCAAATTATTCCTTTCTAGATGATTATAAATCCTATCTCTTATAATCCTTTCCAACACTTTACCCACAACCGAAGTAAGGCTCACTATTTTTACCAGGATTGTCTGTACTCCCCTTCTTGAACAAGGGGACAACATTTGCTATCCTCCAGTCTTCTGGCACTAATCCTGTAGACAATGACAACATAAAGGTCAAAGCCAAAGGCTCTGCAATCTCCTCCCTAGCTTCCCAGAGAATCCTAGGATAGATCCAATCCGGCCAAGGTGATTTATCTATTTTCACACTTTCCAGAATTGCTAACACCTCCTCCTTATGAACCTCAATCCTGTCTAGTCTAATAGCCTGTATCTCAGTATTCTCCTCAACAACATTGTCTCTTTTCATTGTGAATACTGATGAAAAATATTCATTTAGCGCCTCTCCTATCTCTTCGGACTCCACGCACAACTTCCCAATACTGTCCTTGACTGGCCCTAATCTTACTCTAGTCATTCTTTTATTCCTGACATACCTGTAGAAAGCTTCAGGGTTTTCCTTGATCCTACCTGCTTCTCATGTCCCCTCCTGGCTCTTCTTAGCTCTCTCTTTAGGTCCTTCCTGGCTAACTTGTGACTGTCAAGTGCCCTAACTGAGCCTTCATGCCTCATCTTTACATAAACCTCCTTCTTCCTCTTGACAAGAGATTCAACTTCTTTAGTAAACTACGGTTCCCTCACTCGACCACTTCCTGCCTGACAGGTACATACTTATCAAGGACACTCAGTAGCTGTTCCTTGAAAAAGCTCCACATTTCAATTGGGCCCAGCCTCTGCAGTTTCATTCCCCATCCTATGCATCCTAAGTCTTGCCGAATCGCCTCATAATTGCCTTTCCCCCAGCTATAACTCTTGCCCTACAGTATATACCTATCCCTTTCCATCACTAAAGTAAACATGACTGAATTGTGGTCACTATCACCAAAGTGCTCACCTACCTCCAAATCTAACACCTGGCCTGGTTGATTAGCCAGTACCAAATCAAATATGGCCTCGCCTCTTGTTGGCCTATCTACATACTGTGTCAGGAAACCCACCTGCACATATTGCACAAAAACTGATCCATCTAAAATACTCGAACTATAGCGTTTCCAGTCAATATTTGGAAAGTTAAAGTCCCCATAACAACTACCCTGTTCCTTTTGATCCTATCCAGAATCATCTTTGCTATCCTTTCCTCTACATCTCTGGAACTTTTCGGAGGCCTATAGAAAACTCCCAACAGGGTGACCTCTCCTTTCCTATTTCTAACCTCAGCCCATACGACCTCAGTAGACGAGTCCTCATCAAACGTCCTTTCTACCACCGTAATACTGTCCTTGACTAACAATGCCACACCTCCCCCTCCTTTACCACCTTCCCTGATCTTACCGAAACATCTAAACCCCGGAACCTGCAACAACCATTCCTGTCCCTGCTCGATCCATGTCTCTGAAATGGCCATAACATCGAAGTCCCAGGTACCAACCCATGCTGCAAGTTTACCAAACTTATTCCGGATGCCCCTGGCGTTGAAGTAGACACACTTCAAACCTCCTTCCTGCCTGCCGGTGCACTCCTGCGACCTTGAAACCTTATTCATGACCTCACTACTCTCAACCTCCTGTACATTGGAGCTACAATTCAGGTTCCCATCCCCCTGCTGAATTAGTTTAAACCCTCCCGAAGAGCATTAGCAAATTTCCCCCCAGGATATTGGTACCCCTCTGGTTCAGAAGTTTTCAGTGTAATAAGGGACTTTCTCAGAAGCTTCCAGTTGCAGGAGAGTTGTCCATTGGAAATTTCAAAATCCCTGGAAATTCCCATGGAATCTAGGTTAGGTTTCCGCACAGTCACAATGTACACCCCCAATCTATCCTGCTGCAACACCTTTCTGGCCAGTGGACTATCTGGGCCTCTTTACAGAGGAGGAAATGCAGAGAAGATCCCTAGACCCATGCCCTGGATTTTAAAAGAATGAGAGGTGATCCTATTGAAACTGATATAAATGGTGCAAATGACTGAACCAGCTCCCGTCTTTTGAATCTTCTCAGATTGTCGCAAAATCGTTATGGGGCAGAAGGAGGCCATTCGATCCATTGTGCCTGCTAAATCAGCTGGCTGTCCAGTTGAGCATCATGACTTAGTTCCATTTTCCTGCCTTTCTCCCCCATATCATTGCAGACTATTTCTATCCAACTATTCATCCAATGTCCTCTTGAGTATCTCAATTGAACCTGCCTCCATCACATTTCCAGGTAGTCATTCCATGCCCTCACTGTGTGAAAAAGTTTTTTCTCGCTTCACACCTACCGATACCTGGAGCTCCAGTTTCTGCAGCTGGGAGCACTTTCTGCACACGTGGTCATCTAGGACACTGGCAGCATCCAGGACTCCTGACATGTGACAAGCCACACATTTTGCTCAGCTGGCCTTTCCTGACATGGCTTAAATTTAGAACTAACACCCTAGACTAGGATTATTAGACTTACTTTGTTCAACTTCCTAGTCTATCACTAAGCTTAAGAAAAGGTTAGCTGTAACTAAGTTTCCACTGCTCTAAATCTAAGAGATAAGAAATAGTTAACCAGTAATGGTCAGGTGCCCAGTGGTCACCAATGCACTGCCTGTTTCCCATTTTGAAGTTTATGACATCAACAGATTCCTGCAATATTCTTGCAGTTCACCCATTACTGCGTCCATCCTCACATCATGGCGGCTGCTGCTGCAAGCTAAGTACCCTGTAAAGGCTATGTCTGAATCTGAACCACGCTAGATCTATAGGCTTGCTGGCTATACTGTCCCCTCTCCAGGCATTCTAAATAAGTATCCAATAAAGTCAGAAGTCACACAACACCAGGTTATAGTCGAACAGGTTTATGTGAAATCGCAATTTGAATTTTCACCTGATGAAGGAGCAGTGTTCCAAAAGCTTGTGATTTTAAATAAACCTGTTGGACACATAACCTGGTGTTGGGTCGCTTCTCAAACCTGAGAGAGTTTCAATTATCTTCGAGCCCCGATGCTATGATAGTGATTCAGCACTGTACATGTTCCCAAGATCATTCTGTTTTTACAAGCATAGTCTGTCACAGTAGCACTTGGTTACTTCTCCTGGTTACACAACTATCACTCTCATTCTAAGCACGTTCACATATCTCTGTTTATCTTCCCCAAAGTTCATTTTGGAGAATACACCCATTATGCAGATGTCATATTCTGACAAAGGCCTTCTCCTGGTCCATGCTGATGAGGCAGGTAACCAAATCCAGTTCTGTACAGAGGCAGTTATTGAGGGATGCAAGAGTACATATTGCTGGAGCACTGACAGACATATTTGTATTCTTTCTGGCCACAGGTGAGGTCCCAGAGAACTGGAGAATAGCCAATGTAGTCCCATTGTTTAAGAAGTTAGCAGGAATAATCCTGGAAATTACAGGCCTGTGAGTCTCAAGTCGGTGGTAGGGAAATTATTGGAAAAAATTCTCAGGGACAAAATTTATGTGCATTTAGAAGGAAATGGGCTTATTAGCGTTAGACAGCATGGTTTTGTGTGGGGGAGGTCGTGCCTCACTAACTTGATCGAGTTTTTTGAGGAGGTGACGATGATGATTGATGAGGGAAAAACAGTTGAAGTTGTCTACACGGACTTTAGTAAAGCCTTTGACATAGTCCCTCGTGGCAGGTTGGTACAAAAGGTGAAGTCATATGGTATCGGGGTGAGCTGGAAAGATGGAAACAGAATTGGCTTAGTCATAGGAGACAGAAGGTAGCATTGAAAGGACGCTTTTCGGAATGGAGGTTTGTGACTACTGGTGTTCCACAGGGATCAGTGCTGGGACCTGTTTATAATCTACATAAATGATTTGGAGCAAAATGTCGCTGGTCTAATTAATAAGTTTGCAGATGATACAAAGGTTGGTGGATTTGCGGACAGTGAGGAGGATTGTCCGAGGGTACAGCAGGATATAGGTCATTTGGAGGCATGGGCAGAAAATTGGCAGATGGAGTTTAATCTGGAAAAATGTGAGGTAATGCATTTTGGAGGGTCAACTCTGGGTGGAAATTATACAGTGATAGTAGAACCCTTAGGAGTATAGATAGACAGATGGATCTGGGTGCACAGGTCCACAGATCACTGAAGGTGGCAGCACAGGTAGATAAGGTAATAAAAAAGGTTTATGGCATGCTTACCTTCATTAGAAGAGGGATGGAATAGGATGATAGACAAGTTATGCTACAGCTTTATGGAACTTTAGTTACGCCACACTTGGAATATTGTGTACAGTTCTGGTCATTACATTACCATAAGAATGCAGATGCTCTGGGGAGGCTACAGAAAAGGTTTACCAGGATGTTGTCTCTTATGTGGGATTTTAGCCAATAAGAAAGGTTAGATAGACTGGGTTTGTTTTCACTGGGATGCAGGATGTTGAGGGGTGAACTATTAGAAGTTTATAAGATTGTGAATGACATGGATAGAGTGGAAAGTATCAGGCTTTTTATCCCCAGGGTGGAGGGGTAAATTACTAGGGGATACAGGTTCAAGGTGCCGGGGGGAGGTTTAACAGAGATGTGTGAGGCAAGTTTTTTACACAAAGGTGGGGGGGGGTTGGAGGTGAGCACCTGGAATTTACTGGTGGAAGCAAACACAATAGCAGCATTCAAGAAGCACCTGAACGAATACATGAATTGGAAGGGAATAGAGGGATACGGATCCTGTAAGTGAAGACAGTTTTAGTATGGAATGGCAAAATGTGTCTGCACAAGGTTGGAGGGCTTAAGGGCTTGTTCTTGTGCAGTATTGTATTGTTCTTTGTTCTCTTTGTACAATACAGCTCAGGTCAGGGTAACTGACAAGCTCCAGAGTATAACGTTCAACAATGCATCCACTATTTCGAGGGCCACTTCCTTATGTACTATGGGATGTAGAATGTAGGACTCTGAAGATTTATTGTCCGTTAATCCGAACGGTTTCCGAGCACATTTTCCTGAAAAGTACTGATTTTCTTCAGTTCCTCCCATTCACTAGCCACTTTTCCTGTTTTGTTTTTGTGCCAGACTAAATGTTTACCATTGCCTGTCCACCATCCTATTTATCCATTAAAGTGAGATTTCCCAATTCACCACAGCAAGTTCGTCCCTTAGACTATTGTAAGTTTTATAGTTTTTAAAGGCACTTGTCCAGAGGAGAAGGCCCTCAAGTATTTGATTTTAAGGGCAATCTAGGATTTGATTTAAAGTGGCAAGGCATGGCAGCAGAGTACAAGGCTGTGATGTGCTCTTCCTCCTTTTTGCAGAGTGTTGGGCAGTGCCCAGGATCATAATGAGCGCAGGACATGTTTTCCAGAAGCTTGCGATTTGGAACTGGAGCAGTCACTGCACACACTGTCGAATATCTACGAGACCAAGAGTCTTATGGATAGCAGGTACAGAGAAGTGATCTCTGCAGTGTAAAACTCCACAAGCAGAGAGGGAACGGATGGCCACCATGTAGAGTAGGAGAACTAGGCAGTAATTGCAGGAGTAACCTGTAGGTATAAAAACAGAGAAGATAGGACCAGGAAGAGACCATTCAGCCATTCGAGTCTGCTCCACCATTCATCGCAATCATAGCTGATTATCCAACTCAATATCCTAATTCTGGTTTCTCCCCATAACCTTTCATCCCATTTGCCCCAAGTGTTATATCAACCATCTCTTGAATACATTGAGTGCTTTGGCATCAACTACTTCCTGTGATAATGAATTCCACAAGCTCACTCCTCTTTGGGTGAAGAAATGTCTCCTCATCTCCATCCTAAATGGTCAACCCGAATCCTCAGACTGTCACCCCTGGTTCTGGATGCACCCACCATCGGGAACATCCTCCCTGCATCTACCCTGTCTAGTCCTGTTAGAATTTTATAAGTCTCTATGAGAACCACCCCCCTCATTTGTCTGAACTCTAGCAAAAACAATCCTAACCTAGTCAAGGGAGATATAAAGGTGTAGAGTTGGATGAACACAGCAGGCGAAGCAGCGTCAGAGGAGCAGGAAAGCTAACGTTTCAGGTCTGGACCCTTCTTCAGAAATGGGGGAGGGGAAGGGGATTATGAAATAAATAGAGAGAGAGGGGGAGGTGGATGGAAGATGGATAAAGGAGCAGATAGGTGGAGAGGAGACAGACAGGTCAAGGAGGCGGGGATGCGGCTGGTAGGTAGGAGGTGGGGGTGGAGGTTGAGGTGGGAGGAGTGGATATGTGGGAGAAAGGACGGACAGGTTAGGGAGGTGGGGGCGAGCTGGGCTGGTTTTGGGATGCGGTCAGGGGCGGGGAAATTTTGTAGCTTGTGAAGTCCACATTGATACCATTGGGCTGCAGGGTTCCCAAGCGAAATATGAGGTGCTGTTCCTGCAACCTTTGGGTGGCATCGTTGTGGCTAACTTAGTCAGTCTCTCCTCATCCCTAGAATCAGCCTGGTAAACCTTTGCTGCAGTCCCTCAAGAGCAAGAGCATCCTTCCTGAGAAAAGGAGACCAAAACTGCACACAATATTCCAGGCATGGCCTCACCAAGGCCCTGTATAACTGCTATTACACATCCCTGCTCCTGTACTCGAAACCTCTTGCAATGAAGGCCAACATACAATTTGCCTTCTTTACCACCTGCTGCACATGCATGCTTACCTTCAGCGATTGGTACACAAGGATACCCAGGTCCTCCTGCACACTCCCCTCTCCCAATTTAAAGCCATTCAGGTAGTAATCAACCTTCTTGTTTTTGCTTCCAAAGTGAATAACTTCACATTTATCCAAATTATTCTGCATCTGCCATTGATTTGGCCACTCACCCAAACTGTCCAGATCATATTGAAGGATCTTTGCATCCTCATCACAGTTCACCCTCCCATCCAACTTGATATCATCTGCAAACTTTGAGATATTACATTTTGTTCCCTCATCCAAATCATTAGTATATATTGTGAATACTGGGGTCCCAGCACTGATCGCTGTGGCACCCTACCAGCAACTGTCTGCAAATTTGAAAAGGACCCAATGATTTCTACTCTTGTTTCCTCTCTGCCAGCCAGTTTTCTATCCATCTCAACACACTTGCCCCAATCCTTTATGCTTTAAACTTGCACAATAATCTCTTCTGCAGGACTTTTTTTCCTATTCATTTTGTGGAATGTGGGCATGGGTGGATGGCCAGCCAGCATTTCTTGCCCATCCCTAGTTGCCCTTGAGGAGGTGGTGGTGAGCTGCCTTCTTGAACTGCTGCATTGTTCCTGCTATGGGTTGACCCACAATGCTATTAGGGAGGGAATTCCAGGATTTTGACCCAGCGACAGTGAAGGAGCGGTGATATATTTCCAAGTCAGGATGGTGAGTGACTTACAGGGAAATTTGGAGGTGATGGTGTTCCCATATATCTGCTGCCCTTGTCCTTCTAGACAGAAGTGGTCATGGGTTTGAAAGGTGCTGTCTGAGGATTTTTGGTGAATTTCTGCAGAGCGTCTTGTAGATAGTACACACTGCTGCTACTGAATGTTGGTGTTGGAGGGAGTGAATGTTTGTGGATGTAGTGCCAATCAAGCGGGCTGCTTTGTCCTGGATGGTGTCAAGCTTCTTGAGTGTTGTTGGGGCTGCACTCATCCAGGCAAATGGGGAGCATTCCATCACACTCCTGACTTCTGCCTTGTAGATGCTGGCAGGCTTTGAGGAGTCAGGAAATTAGTTACTTGCCGCAGTATTTCCAGCTTCTGGCCTGCTCTTCTAGCCACTGTGTTAATGTGGTGAGTCCAGTTGAGTTTCTGATCAACGGTAATCCCCGGGATGTTGATAGTTGGGGATTCAGTGATGGTAACACCATTGAATGTCAAGGGACGATGGTTAGATTGTCTCTTATTGGTGATTGTCATAGTCTGGCATTTGTGTGGCGCGAATGTCACTCGCCACTTGTCAGCCCAAGCCTGGATACTATCCAGATCTTCTTGCATGTGAACATGGACTGCTTCAATGTCTGAGGAGTCACAAATGGTGCTGAACATTGTGTGCAATCATTGGTGAACATCCCCACCTCTGACCTTATGATGGAGGGAAGGTTATTGATGAAGCAGCTGAAGATGGTTGGGCTAGGACACTATCCTGAGGAACTCCTGCAGAGATGTCCTGGAGCTGAGATGATTGACCTCCCACAACCATGACCATTTTCCAATGTGTCAGGTATGACTCCAACCACCAGAGCATTTTCCCCCTGATACGCATTGATTCCAGTTTTGCTAGGGCTCTTTGGTGCCACATTCAGTCGAATGCAATCTTGATATCAACGGCTGTCACTCTCACCTCACTTATGGAATTCAGCTCTTTTGTCCATGTTTGAACTAAGGCTGTAATGAGGTCAGAAGCTGAGTGGCCTTCACAGAACCCAAACTGGGCATCACTGAGCAGGTTATTTCTGAGCAGGTGCTGCTTGACAGCATGGTTGATGACTCCTTCCTGATGATCGAGAGGGAACTGATGGGGCGGTAATTGACAGAGTTGGATTTGTCCTGCTTTTTGTGTACAGGACATACTTGGGCAATTTCCCACATTGTCGGGTAGATACGTGTTGTAACTGTACTGGAACAGCTTGGCTAAGGGAGCGGCAAGTTCTGGAGCACAAGTCTTCAGTACTATTGCTGGAATGTTGTCAGGGCCAGTAGCCTTTCCAGTATCCAGTGCCTCCAGCCGTTTCTTAATATCACGTGGAGTGAATCGAATTGGCTAAAGATTGGTATCTGTAATGCTGGGGACCACTGGAGGAGGTTGAGGTGAATCATCCACTCGGCACTTCTGGCTGAAGATTGCTGCAAATGCTTCAGCCTTATCTTTTGTGCTGATGTGCTGGGCTCTCCCATCATTGAGGATGGGGATATTTGTGGAGCCTTTTCCTCCAGTGAGTTGTTTAATCATCCACCACCATTCATGACTGGATGTGACAGGACTGCAGAGTTTTGATCTGATCCATTGGTTGTGGGATTGCTCAGCTGTGTCTATCACTTGCTGTTTTGCTGTTTGGCATGCAGGTAGTCCTGTTTGGTGGCTTCACCAGGTTGATACCTCATCTTCAGGTATGCCTGGTCCTGCTCCTAGCATGCCCTCCTGCACTCTCCATTGAACCAGGGTTGATCCCCTGGCTTGATGGTAATGTTTGAGTGGGGGATATGCCAGGCCATGAGGTTACAGATTGTGCTGGAGTTCAATTCTGCTGCTGTTGATGGCCCACAGTGCCTCATGAATGCCCAGTCTTAAGATGCCTGATCTGTGCGAAGCCTGTCCCATTTAGCACAGTGATAGTACTACACAACACGATGGAGGTTGGTCTCAATGTGAAAGCGGGACTTCGTCTCCACAAGGACTGTAATGGTCACTCTTACCGATCCTGTCATGGACAGACGCAACTGCAGCTGGCAGATTAGTAAGGATGAAGTCAAGTATGTTTTTCCCTTTTGTTGGTTCCCTCACCACCTGTCGCAGGCCCAGTGGACATTGAAATCCCCACCCAGAGTACATTTTGTGCCCTTGCCATCCTCAGTGCTTCCTCTAAGTGTTGTTCAACATTGAGGAATACTGATTCATCAAATTGAAGCCATGAGGCTTCATGGGGTCCGGAGTCAAGGTTGAGGACTCCTCGAGCAACACCCTCCCTACTGTATACCACTGTGCCACACCCGCTGCTGGGGAGACAGGACGTATCCCGGGATGGTGATGGTGGTGTCTGGGACATTGTCTGTAAGGTATGATTCTGAGTATGACTATGTCTGGCTGAGAGACATAGTAGGAACTGCCGATGCTGGAGAATCTGAGATAACAAGGTGTAGAGCTGGATGAGCACAGCAGGCCAAGCATCATCAGAGGAGCAGGAAAGCTGACGTTTTGGGTCTGGACCCTGTCAGGCTGTTGCTTGACTAGTTTGTGAGACAGCTCTCCCAATTTTGGCACTAACCCCCAGATGTTAGTGAGGAGGACAGGGCTGTTTCTGGCGTTGTCTTTTCCGATGCCTAGGTTGATGCTAGGTGATCCGTCCAGTTTCATTTCTTTGCGTCTTTGCAGCAATTGGTACAACTGAGTGGCTTGCTAGTCCATTTCAGAGGGCAGTTGAGAGTCAGCCACATTGCTGTGGGTCTGGAGTCACACGTAGGCCAGACCAGGTGAGGGTGGCAGATTTCCTCCCCGAAGGACATTAGTGAACCAGATGGGTTTTTCTGATAATCTGCAATGATTTCATGGTGATCAGTAGATTCTTAATTCCAGACTTTTTTTTTGAATTCCAATTCCACCATCTGCCATGGTGGGATTTGAATCCAGGTCCCCAGAACATCAGCTAGGTTTCCGGATTAATAGTCCAGTGATAATACCACTAGGCCATCACCTACCCCGTCAAACATTTTCTGAAAGTCTAAATAAACCACATTGACTGGCTCCCCCTTGTCAACTCGACTAGTTACATCTTCATAGAATTCCACCAGATTTGTCAAGTGTGATTTCCCCTTCATAAATCCATGCTGACTCTGTCTGATCCTGCCACTGCTTTGTAAATGCTCCGCTATAAAGTCCTTGATAATGGATTCAAGAATTTTCCCTAACTACCGACATTAGGCTTACTTGTCTATAATTCCTTGTTTTCTCTCTACCTCCCTTCTTGAATATTAGCTACCCTCCACATCTGCGGGGACTGTTCCAGAGTCTATAGAATCCTGGAAGATGACCAACCATGCATCCATTATTTCTAGCGCCACTTTCTTAAGGACTCTTGGTGTAGATTATCAGGTCCTGGGAATTTATTTGCCTTCAATCCCATCAATTTTCGCAGCAACATTTCAGCTGATCTCCCTCAATTCTTCCCTCTCACTAAATCTTGCATTCGCCAACATTTCTGGTATCTGATTTGTGTACTGTTTTGTGAAGACAGAAGCAAAGTATGTATTCAGTTGCCCAGCCATTTCTTTGTCCCCTATTATACATTCTCCCATTTCTATCTGTAGGGGACCTACATTTGTCTTCACCAATCTCTTTCTCTTCACGTACCTATAGAAACTCTTCATGTCAGTCTTTATGTTCCCTGCAAGCTTACTGTCATATTGTACTTTTGCCTTTTTAATCAATCCCTTGGTCCTTCATTGCTGAGTTCTAAACTGCTCCCAATCCTCAGACATATTATTTTTCTTGGCCAATCTGTATGCTTCTTCCTTGGATCGGATACTGTCTTTAATTTCCTTTGTAAATCATGGATTGGCCCTCTTACCCATTTTGCTTTTGTGCCAGATAGGAATAAACAGTTGTTGCAGTTCCCCCATGCATTCCTTAAATGTTTGCCAGTGCCTATCCACTGTCATTCCTTTAAGTAATTCTCCCCAATCTATCAACGCCAACTCACACCTCATATCTTCACAGTTTCCTTTATTAAGATTAGGCACCCTCGTCTCTAAATAAACTACCTCACTCTCCATCTTGATAAAAAATTCTGTTATATTAGGGTTGCTCATTCCCAAGAGGTCTTGCACAGCCAGGTTGGCAATGATTCCCTTCTCATTGCATAGCACCCAATCTAAGATGGCCTGCTGTCTAGATGGTTGCTCCACATATTGGTCAAGTAAACCATCTTGTATACACTCCAGGAATTCCTCCTCTACGGGATTGTGGCTAATTTGATTTGCCCAATCTATGCAGGTTAAAATCACCCTGATCACTGATATTCCCTTATCACAAGCATCTCTAATTTCCTGTTTAAAGCCATTCCCAACATCACCACTGCAGTTTGGGGGTCTATATTTGACACCCACAAATGTTTTCTGCCCCTTGATATTTCTCAACTCTACCCATACAGTCTGCACATTGTCAGAGCCAATACCCTTTCTCACTATTGTCTTAATTTCGACATTAACCAGCAACGCCACTTCACCACCTTTTCCTTTTTGCCTGACCTTCCTAAATTCTGAATACCCTGAGACAAGGGCCTTGCAGCCATATCTCCATAATCCCAATTATATCGTACCCGTTTATATCTATCTGCGCAATTAGTTCATCCACTTTACTGCAAACGCTCCGTGCATTAAGGCACAAAACCTTTCAGCTTGTCTTTTTAACACTGTTTGTCTCACTCTTACTTTTCTCAATGGCCCTGTTTGAAATTCGTCCTTGATTTCTCTGCCTATGACTTTCCTTACTCCCTTTTCTACTTTTTGTTTTTGTCCTTGCTCCCTCCTTCTGACTCCGATACAGTAATACACTTCTGCTGCACCATTAATAAACCCTATCCGTCAACACTCTAACAAAGTGTAATAAAGCTCTGTTATACCAGTAATAAACCATTTCGATCTACACTCTAACAGAGTAATAAAGCCATGTTACACTAGGAATAAACCCTATCATTCCATAATCTTAGACTGTGATAAAGATCTGTTACATCAGTAATTGTCACTATGAATCCACACGCTAACAGCATAATTAAGCTTTATTACACCAGTAATAAAATCTATCAATGTACACCATAATATAGTGTAATAAAGCTCTCTTACACCAGGCATAAAATCTATCAATCTACACTTTAACACAGTGTAATAAAGTTATGTTACACCAGTAATGATCTCAATCAATCTGCACCCTCAAACAGGGCAACAAAGCTCTGTTACACCAGAAATAAACCCTATCATTCTACACTCTAACAAAGTGTGATAACACTCTGTTACACCAGTAATAATCACCATTAATCCACACACTACCACAATGTAATACAGCTCTGTTGTCTCCATGATGCCTTTCTAATTAAAGAAGCGCAATGTCTGTACAAATTCCTTTTACCTACATAAACCAGGGTCCCATGTAATTATATATGCAGTTTCTAGCTCATGCACAAATACATCATACTGTGATGAAGTGTTGGGTATTCTAAAAGGCAAGAGGGTGGACAAGTCCCCAGGTCCGGATGGGATCTATCCCAGGTACTGAGGAAAGCGAGAGAGGAAATAGCTGGGGCCTTAACAGATATCTTTGCAGCATCCTTGCACACGGGTGAGGTCCCGGAGGACTGGAGAATTGCTAATGTTGTCCCCTTGTTTAAGAAAGGTAGCAAGGATAATCCAGGTAATTGTAGACCGGTGAGCCTGACGTCAGTGGTGGGGAAGTTGCTGGAGAAGATATTGTGGGATAGGATCTATTTACATTTGGAAGACAATGGGCTTATTAATGATAGGCAGCATGGTTTTGTGCAGGGACTGTCATGTCTTACCAACTTGATAGAATTCTTTGAGGAAGTGACAAAGTTGATTGATGAGGGAAGGGCTGTGGATGTCAGACACATGGACTTCAGTAAGGCGTTTGATAAAGTTCCCCATGGTAGGCTGATGGAGAAAGTGAAGTCGCATGGGGGCCAGGGTGTACTAGCTAGATGGATAGAGAACTGGCTGGGCAACAGGAGACAGAGAGTTGTAGTGGAAGGGAATTTCTCAAAATGGAGAACTGTGACCAGTGGTGTTCCACAAGGATCCGTGCTGGGACCAGTGTTGTTTGTGATATACATAAATGATCTGGAGGAAGGTATTGATGGTCTGATTAGCAAGTTTGCAGATGACACCAAGATTGGTGGAGTAGCAGATAGTGAAGGGGATTGTTGGAGAATGCAGGAGAATATCGATAGATTGGAGAGTTGGGCGGAGAAATGGCAGATGGAGTTCAATCCAGGCAAATGCGAGGTGATGCATTTTGGAAGATCCAATTCAAGAGCGAATTATACAGTAAATGGAAAAGCCCTGGGGAAAATTGATGCACAGAGAGATATTGGTGCTCATGTCCATTGTACCCTGAAGGTGGCAACGCAGGTCGATAGAGTGGTCAAGAAGGCATACGGTATGCTTTCATTCATCTGACGGGGTATTGAGTACAAGAGTCGGCAGGTCATATTACAGTTGTATAGTACTCTGGTTCAACCACATTTGAAATACTGCGTACAGTTCTGATCGCCACATTACCAAAAGGATGTGGATGCTTTGGAGAGGGTGCAGAGGAGGTTCACCAGGATGTTGCCAGGTATGGAGGGTGCTAGCTATGAAGAGAGGTTGAGTAGATTAGGATTATTTACATTAGAAAGACGGAGGTTGAGGGGGGACCTGATTGAGGTCTACAAAATCCTGAGAGGTATAGACAGGGTGGATAGCAAGCAGCTTTATCCCCCAGAGTGGGGGACTCAATTACTAGGGGTCATGATTTCACGGTGAGAGGGGAAAAGTTTAAGGGAGATATGAGTGGAAAGTTCTTTACGCAGAAGGTGGTGGGTGCCTGGAATGCATTGCCAGCAGAGGTGGTAGAGGCGGGCACGATAGCGTCATTTAAGATGTATCTAGACAGATACATGAATGAGCAGGGAGCAGAGGGATACAGATCCTTGGAAAATAGGCGACAGGTTTAGATAGAGGAACTGGATCGGCGCAGGCTTGGAGGGCCGAAGGGCCTGTTCCTGTGCTGTAATTTTCTTTGTTCTTTGTGATCCCAGCTGATGATCTCAAATTGTTTTCCAGTGTAACTCCTAGCATAGTTCAGATTATTTAATAAATGATTTCCAAAGCAGAATCATATCTAATGGGCTGGATATGCTTTTCTGGGGCTTACAAGCATGGGCTGGTTGAGTTTGGGCAGGCTGCTGCCAGTAGATAATGGTCAAATTGGCATGCTATGTGTTATGGTCCACCAGTTGTCAGGATGTAGAACCTACATATCTGGCATCTCACCAGCACCGAAACTGATGTCATGTTATTTGTTTGTGAATCACTTGTTGGACTTGTGTAAAGTAGTAACCTGCCTAGTGATGTATGTGGTAGAATCTGTTCTCAAGACTCACTACACCTACTATATGTGGGTTACTCAAACATACAAAAATGATTACCCTTTTACCTCCTATTTATCTTTGACTGAATCTGCACAGCATGAATTGGCTAAATGGCTGTGCGAAACTGTTGCAATCGTGTCTAAATGAGTTTTCCAAATCCACAGTGAAAAATTCCTTCATGTTTACTAAAATCATATAAGAGCTACATATTGACAGCAACAGCATGCCCATGTGCTCTTTCAACGTTGCCAGCTTATTTATGGGTATACCATTCAAATAAGCCATTGAAATTTAAACATACTACCTGTGTCTATTCCAGCATTCATCAAACTTATGAAATCAGCAACTTATGAAGTTGACTTCAGTTCCAATACATTGTGTTACCATCAAATATTCTTTAAGTCAAACTCTTGTTATTATCTTAGTTGGCAATCAGCTTTGATGACATGGTAACTAGTCTCTATTCCTTGTGCATATTTTCAACATGCAGATGACATGTTTGCAATATTTGAATCTGCATTAAAGAATTTCCTCACATAGCTTTATGATTGCCATCATGTGCTCAAACTTACCACTGAAATGGTGTACCCTTTCCTTGACATATCCATTGGGGAATCAGCCAAATTGGTTCTCAAATCACATTTACTGAAGGCCTAAATTCACTGGTCAGTATACATGTTAGGATTCCCACAGTCCCACAAGATCAATCTTATTGGCACCAGTAATAATTGCTATCAATCTACCCTCTAACATAATGTAATAAAGCTCTGTTACACCAGTAATATACTTTATCAATCTATGCTGCAACACAGGGTAATGAAGCTCTCTTACACTAATAATATACCCTATCAATCTACACTCTAACGCAGTGTGATAAAGATCTGTTACACCTGTAATAAATGCAATTACTTGACTCTATAATATGGTGTAACAAAGCTCTGTTACACCAGCAATAAACTCTACACTCTAAAGCTCTGGTACACCATTAATTATCGCTTTCAATCTACACTCTAATACAATGTGATAACGCTCTGTTACGCTGGTAATGAACCCAATCAATCTAAACTCTAACATAGTTTAATAACTTTGCTACACCAGTAATATACCACATCAAACTACACTCTAACACAGTGTAATAAAGCTCTGTTACACCAGAAATAAGCCTTATCTTTCCACACCCTAACAAAGTGTGATAAAGCTCCGTTATTACCAGTAATAATTCCAATCAACCTACACTGTAACACAGTGTAATTAAGCTCTGTGACACCAGTAATTTACCTAATTAATTTACACTGTAGTACAGTGAAATAACACTCTGCTACAGCAGTAATGAACCGTATCATTCTGCATGCTATCACAGTGTAATAAAGCTCTGTTAGTTCACTTTATATGCCCTGACATTTTCCTAGCTACCATCAGTTCTGAGGAAGAGTCACCAGACACAAAACGTTAACTCTGATTTCTCTTCTCAGATGCTGCCAGACCCGCTGAGCTTTTCCAGTAACTTCTGTTTTTGTTTCTATCAATCTACACTCTAATTCAGTGTGATAAAAAACTGTTGCACCATTAATAAACCCTATGAATCCACACTCTAACACGGTGTAATAAAGATCTGTTACACCAGAAATAATCATGATAATTCTCTCTCCCTCTCTCTCCCACATACCCCCAGGTCCCACCCCCAACCCATCCTTAATAAAAACCAAAAGAACTGCGGATGGTGTAAATCAGGAACAAAAACAAAGGTGCTGGAAAAGCTCAGCAGGTCTGGCAGCATCTGTGGAGGCGAAAACAGAGTTAACGTTTCAGGTCCAGTGACCCTTCCTCAGACCCTTCTGAGGAAGGGTCACTGGACCCGAAACGTTGACACAGTAATCATTTTATCCAGTTGCATAATGGCCTGCTATGGCAACTGCTCTGCCCAGGGCTGTAGGAAACTACAAAAAGTTGTGTGCACAGTCCAGGCCACCACGGAAGCCAACCTCCCATCCATGGAC
>JAHRHZ010000176.1:1475410-1487552 GCA_024137785.1 Ginglymostoma cirratum
CCCCTCTCCTGACCCATCTGCCATTCACCACCAGTCCCCCTCTCCCCACCCATTCCCCTTCACCCCACCCATTCCCCCTCACCAACCATGCCTCTATTCCCCGACCCATCTTTCTCTCCCTTTCACCCTCCCCACCCATCCTACCATCATCCTCACCCTCACCACCCTCATTTTTATTGGACATGATGTGGTGGTGCCAATGGTGTATAGGTGTGAACAAAGTCAAAAGTCACATGACACCAGGTTTTCATCCAACAGGTTTGTTTGCAATCAGAAGCTTTCAGAGTGCTGCTCCTTCATCAGGTGAAAATGTAAATTGTGATTTCAAATAAACCTGTTGGTTTATAACCTGGTGTCGTGTGACTTCTGACTTTATCAGACATTTACTTTTGATGTCTATAGAGGGGCACAGTAGCTTATAAGCTTATAAATCTAACGTGTTACAGTTTCAGGTCTAGTCTTTACAAAGTACTTAGTTTTGGAGCAGGAGCCGTTACTAGGTGAGGATGGACACAGTAACAGGAGATCTGCAGAAATCTGTTGACATCATAACTTCAAAATGGGAGAAAGGCTCCAGATTGGTGAGCACTGGGCTCCTAACTGTTACTGGTTAACCCGTCATTGTCTTACAGATTTAAAGCAGTAGAAACTTAGAGCATAGAACAGTACATCACGGTACAGGCCCTTCAGCCCACAATGTTGTGCCGACCTACTATCCTACCAAGATCAATCTATCCTGCATACCCTACATTTTACTATCATCCATGTGCCTATCCAAGAGTTGCTTAAAAGTCTCTAAAGTATCTGACTCCACTACCACTGCCGGCAGCGCATTCCACGCACCCACCTCTCTGTGTAAAGAACCTACCTCTGACATCTCCCCTATACCTTCCTCCAATCACCTTCAAATTATGCCCCCTTGTAATAGTCATTAAATCATAGTATCCCTACAGTGTGGAAACAGGCCCTTCAGCCCAACAAGTCCACACCGACCCTTGGAGCGGCCCACCCAGACCCATAAGCCTAATCTACACACCCCTGAACACTATGGGCAGTTTAGCATAGCCAAACCACTTAGCCTACACATCTTTGGACTGTGGGAGGAAACCGTACCACCCGGAGAATGTGCATACTCCACACAGCCAGTCGCCTGACAGCGAAATCAAACTCTGGTCCCTGGTGCTGCGCGGCAGCAGTGCTAACCACTGAGCTTTCTGCCCTGGGAAAAAAATAATGTTTTCCTGTTTTATGACTGTAAAATCCTGTAAAACTTTATGAAAAATAGTATCAATAAGCAGTTTTTTGAAAGTGATTTTAACCAGTAGCAATGATATAAAAACAAAGAACCCAGCATTGAGTGCAAGGCTGCTGTAACTCAAACTCAATGTTCTCCTGAAGTTTGTGCTAAATGCTTCAACTTCACAGTTTCAGATGTCATCGCAATTGGTTGACTGAATTACAGCTTGTAGCTATTTATGCAAATATCATAACATGTCATGTACAAACACAACACTTAATGTCTCAGGTTTATCCAATGAGGAACTGGGCTATACAGAGGGATCCCTCAATTGATTCACCAAGCTGGTTTCATCCAAAGTACAAAAGGAGAACAACACTTCAAATATGCATGAAAATCAATCAAATTCCTGTTGAAGATTCCTGGGTATCAGAAAAGAACAGATTGAAGACACAGATAAATGCTCCTCCCAGCTCCACAACCTGCTGACACTCATCATCAAAACTACATAAATAAGTACATACTTGGGTCACATATAGAGGAAACCACCTAGATGAGTAGAGTTCAAAAACTCTTTAGCATAATAGAGGTAAAGTACATCAACTTAAAGTCTGATATTTATGCAAATACATTTGGTTAACTAATTATGACTTATTTAAAATTGTCATTAAAAACAACACTAAAATTGCTTCAATCAAAGCAGTTCTTATCCTGATATGCACTATTATTATGTGGGTGCAATTTATTGGCCAATTCACAAGTTCCGAGTGAGCAAATTCAATTTGTGGATTACACGTATGATCAACTGTTTCTTCCAGTGGGATGCGAGTCATTCAATTCAAAACAGGCTTTTAAAAATGACATACTAGGGTAAACTATCCACACTACTCGCTGTTTATTGACTGACAAATAGATAAGGGAACTAGAAAACTGGGCCTGTTTGATAACACTTATGGAACTTTCAATAAATTAAAGACATATGATTACATGGCACAGGGCAATGTTTAGTTGGGACCGCCTTTGCATTGCAGTTTTTATCTCTTAAGATTAAAATAAACGGACTTTTTGCTCTTCACAATTTCACTCAAACCCTGTTACGTGAAGTCTATCAACAAGCGGGGGACGGGGTAATGAAAAGTAGAACTTTAGAACATACTTTCTAAACTTTAGCTGCTTTCAAAAATAAGTTGCTAATGCAAGTCTAATTCATTGGAACAAAACAAATCAAAAGAAAGAAAATTCCAAAAGATCAATGGACGAAGCTTTGGTTTTGAAGATACAGAAAGTGAGCGAGTGAAGGAAGCGAACTTACAGCAATGAGGGTGAGATTCCTGTGTTCACTGGATGCGTTAGGTCCTGTAGGCTGTTCGTTGTCACAGTTTTTGGGAGCCCGGTTGCTTTCATGTTGCTGCTGCTGTTTAGCTTTCGGGGTCTTCTTACTGCGTGTTTCCAGGTATTTCTGGTGCAGGACGAGTTTATCCCTTCGCTTCTGCTCGATGCGCTGCGGCTGGTTCTGCTCGTAGCGGACCTGGCAGACTGCATGGTGCCGGCGACATCCGTTGTCTCAACCTCTCCACGATCGCGCTGTGCATCGGGTTTGGGGGCATATTGTAATCCCCCATCCTTCCTTCCCGGCATACAATGTTGACAAACTTTCGTCCGCCGATTTCGCTACTTTAACCTCTCGCCACCCTCTCCAAGATGGACTGCAATGAAAAAAACTTGGTTCCTTTTGTTTGAGCTAAATCAAAATCTTAACCAAACACTTTATATCTCGAAGATGATAGAACCCAATTTCTTTCGTGTTATTGTGATTTCCTTCTGACAAACAAAGATGGGGACACCGACCCATTTAACGCTCCCATAAATACTTTTTCTTTACACACAATCTGTTTGGATCTGTTCGCTGTTCACACGATCCTTTTTCCTGTCGCGACCAAACAGAGGGAGAGGAAAATGGGGCCGGGGGTTGGGGGGAGGAGGGAAGAGAAAAAGAAAAGACAACATACAGAAAAGTCTTCAGAAAAAGCAGATCACGCTGAAACTTGGGAAGCTGTTCCGGACCGCAGGCGGAACCGGAGTAGGGAGGCCACTGCTACCCATCCAGATGCGAAGGCTTTGTTAGCACTGCCAAGTCGGGGATCTGCAGCAACTTTGCAGACGGCAGCGCTCCGTCTGTTTGCTCGCTCATTGCACCAAGCCGGCACTCACGCCGTGTGACAAATAACCTTTTCATAAGTGATAGCCTAGGAAGTCAAATAAAATAAGTCTAATGATTCTAGTCTAAGACAACAGTTGTAAATTTGAGACATCAGGAGAGGCCAGCTGAGCGGAATGCGTGGCTTGTCCCGGATGTTGCCAGATGCCTTTTAAATGTTAGGACTGGACTCATCTCCACCACTCCCTCTGGCAGCTCATTCAATACACGCACCACCCTCTGCGTGTTAACCTTACCCTTCAGGTCTTTTCTCAATCTTTCCCATCTCACCTGAAATCTATATCCTCTAGTTTTGGACTCACCCAGTCTCGGAAAAAAACGCATTAGGTATTCAACCTATCCATGCCCCTCATGATTTTATACGGATTTTATGTGACCTCTGTAAGGCCACCCCTCATCCTCCGATGCCCCAGCCCATTCAGTCTCTCCCAATAATTCAAACCCTCCAGTCACAGCAACATCCTTGTAAATATTTTCTGCAACCTCTTGGGTTTAACATCTTTCCCAAAGAAGGGCGACCAGAATTCTACATGGCCTCACCAATGTCCTGTACAGCCACAACCTTTCATCCCAACTACTAAACTCAAGTGTTCTGACCAATGAAGGTAAGCAGGCCAAACACCTTCTTCACCACTCTATCTGCAACTCCAGTTTCAAGGAACTATGCACTGCAGCCTTAGGACTCTTAATTCAGCAACACTCACAAAGGCCATGAACTGGATAAGTCCTGTTCTGGTTTGCCTTACCAAAATGCAACACCTCACAATAATCTAAATTAAACTCCGTCTGCCATTCCTCATCCCATTGGCACATACGAATAATGAAGAAACAGATTATCTAAATGGTGAGGCTGTCGATCTCTTGAGATGCAGAGAAATCTGGGTGTCTGAGTGCACAAATGACAGAAGGTTAATTTATAGGTATAGGAAGTAATCAGGAAGGCTCGTACAGTTTCATAGATAATACAGTGTGGAGCTGGAGGAACACAGCAGGCCAGGCAGCATCAGAGCAGCAGGAAAGTCAACTTTCCCACTCCTCTGATGCTGCCTGGCTTGCTGTGTTATCTCTGACTTCAGAATCTGCAGTTCTTGCTGTCTCTAATACAGTTTCATGTTGTTTTGTGTGGAATTGAATGCAAGAGTAGAGAGGTTACACTTCAGTTATACAGAACGTTGGTAAGAGTGCGTATGGATTGCTGTGTACAATAATGTACTCATATTAGTGTGTTGGAAGCAGAGTAGGTTGACTAGACTAATACTTGGAATAAGCAGATTGCCTTAGATTGCCATTTCTGCTGCTAATCTTGCAGTCTTAACTCTCTGCTCTTCAACATGAGTTCTCACTACTTCAGGACTTGAATTTTGAACACCTCCAAAATAATTGTCTGGCTAACAGCATCATATGTTTGAGCTACGTTCAATGCCCTTATAAACCTATCACTTTGTTTGATTCTTGTGTACATTTGACCAGGTTCCCTCCTTGGATTCCTAAAACATTGTAGATTTCGGGTACTAACTCATATGTACTGAAGATGGCTTTTTTCACTTCATCACCTCTGATAGTGATGCAAATACCTCACTTGCTCTACCTATCAACTTCGTTTGGATCAACAATACCCACATGGTCAACAGCCATTTCATTTGTTTAGCCACTTTCTCAAATGAAATGGAAAAGGCTTCTACATCCTTCCTGTTGAACTTTGGCAATGCTTGGACATACTTAAACATATCCCCATCAGACCTTTGGCTACAATGGGATTTCTCTCTATCACTATCCTCATTGTTACTCTTACCTTTGACCTCCACATCTGCCATTTTCATAGAATCCCTACAGTGTAAGAACAGGCCCTTTGGCCCAACAAGTCCACACCAAACCTCAGAGCATCCCACCCAGACTCATCCCCCTATAACCCACTTAATCTACACATCCCTGGACACTACAGGCAATTTAGCACAGCCAATCCACCTAACCTGCACATCTTTGGACTGTGGGAGGAAACCCATGCAGACATGGGGAGAATGTGCAAACTCCACACAGACAGTTACCCAAGGGTGGAATCGAACCTGGGTCCCTGGCGCTGTGAGGCAGCAGTGCTAACCACTGGGCCACCGTGCCACCCCATTTTAAGTCAGCTTTGAATTTTTACTTCCAACCTCCAAAGTTTAAAACCTCTTGCTTTCTCTTTTCTATTAGGGCCATCCTTTCCTTTACTTTTCCTCTGTTTTTAATCATAATTCAAAATTTTGTTGCTTTTTCTCTTTCCTTTTGTTCTGCCAGGGCTATTCTTTCTATTTCCTGTCATCTTGACGTTGCCTCTTATTCAAGCCGTTTCATTTGCAATTGAATTTTAGCAATCTCCAATGATTGTGATTGTGTTCCTGGCAATTGTAAATGTTGACCTTTTACTGCAAATATGTCCCCTATCTTCACAGATACAGACAACTCCAACTTCAACTTGTTTGCCAATTCTAAAAATGCTGCTTTTCTCACTTTCTGTGAAACTCCTGAAGGGACTTCTTCCACCCTGGTAAATGCTTAGTGACTAAAAGAGCCATTATTACACAACACACACCCTGTTTAAACCAACCAAATAAAACACCCAAAATAAAAAGTACCAACACTCACCACTCACTGACTTTAAGTCTGATAATCCTAAATTCAAACTGGAATTGAAGATTTTGGTCCTGATAAGAGCCCCAGTTGTTATGGACCAGACCAAATCTCTCAAAACATGTCAAGGAGATAGCCTAGATTCTAACTTTTTCTTATTTTAAAGGCAAGTGCTGGGCATTGCATTCCGGATGCAAGTGATATATGTGTTGGTACTGTAGTTTTGCAAGAAGACGTCAAGAATATAGAAAGGCCTGTTAGGTATTTTTCCAGAAAATTGATTAATCATCAACAGAAATGTTACACAATTGAGAAGGAGGCCTTCTGGTGTTGGCATTGCAACATTTCAACATTTATTTTACCAGTAATGTGACTGAGACAATTGTATATACTGATCATAACACTTTTAAAGTGTTTGGAAAAATTTAAAGATAAAAATACCAGACTGGGTTTAGATGGATAACAAGCATGGGGCTGGATGAACACAGCAGGTCAAGCAGCATCACCAGCATCTGCAGTACCTTTTATCTCTGGGTTTAGATGGAGCTTATTATTGCAGCCATTCAATTTGAATTATACACACAGCAGTATGAGAGAAGGTAATTACCAACATGTTGTTGCAACTTTGAAGGAAGATGGAAGCTTTCAGTGGTGGGAAAAAAACAGACTGAAATGGACTGTAGTTATGACTGTTTGCGTGCTTAGAGTCAATGTAATGTATATGTATAGTGGTAAACTAATAGCGTAAGAATGAAGGTTTTTAAAAATTAAGCCATCTTTATGTCTTGATGGTTCTTTTTTTAAGGGGGAATGTGTGACAATACTATGGCTTTAAGAGGTGTATTTTGTCCTGGTTATATTTATGAAGAGAGATTGAGACAGAAGTGATGTGTCATCTGCTCCAAGCCAATGAAGTAAGTCTTGTGAGGCCTTGAATTTTTTTTAAAGTTGGACCAATAGAAGCAGTCTGCATAGGTTGGGATCAAGCTCCCACAGAACCAGGATTTTTAGTTCAGCTTTCAGTAGCTCTTGGGGTTGTGAAAGCTGCTATATATCTCTCTGCTTTACTATAGGTAAAAAGTTGGGTTCTCTTCCTGCTGCTGGAATTGCATGTGAGACAATCTATGTTACTGAATTTGCCTTTGCTAAGGGTGTGTATGTATACTATGTTATCACATTGGAACAGTTAATGAGTAGTATATTATTTTGTTAACTATTTTGATAGAGTTAAGTTAAGCCAATTCTTTTATTTTTATTTTGTCTGTATTTTAACATGGTGTATGAATAAAGCATATTTTGCTTCAAGTTTGATAGTTTAAGGAACTCAATGCTTGGCATTTTAGGTTTAAAATGAGAAAAAGTTAGGATCTAGGCTATCACCTTGATATGCTTTGAGGGGGTTTGGTCTGGTCCATAAAAAAGACTTGCTCCATTTTGAGACCCAGGCATTATTTACATATATACAGTGACCCATATGCAAAGAACAAGTGTCCTGATTCAACTTATCAGCTCTGGATTAATGCAAAGCCAAACAGCCAGCAGCTGGCTATGAAATGACCAATTGCAAAAGGAGATGGGAGTAGCAACAGCCTACATTATTCTTGTGGAATTCAAAACAGTACACCTGCAGGCTGTTAACAATCTTTAAATTTTCGGTTTGGACTTTCCAATGTTCAGATTGTCACTTATGTAGTGTAGATTGTTCGTCAGGAACCTATACCAGGTTGTAGCAGACACTGAGGAAATTGCCTGGGAAATTGAAGGTTCTGCTGGGAAATTCCCTTGCACCTGCAGCCTTCCATAAGTATTTATTTAAGTCAGAAAGTTTGGAGGGTTCAGCTGAAGTTAAGTAAATAGTTAGGAATGGTTAGTCCTAAGTAACTATTAAAAGAAAACTCCATGCTAGACCTACTTCAAATACTCCTGACTACACATCCACAAACCCAATACAACTACCTCCTCTCCCGCACCCTAACCCAACATCACCCCTCTCCCTCCCAGAGCTCGAAACCTCCCCTATCACCAGAGCCACAATCCACTATTCTCACCCAACATTCCTGTCTCCACCCAGCACTCAAACATCTCCCCCCCACCCCCCGCTACTCCCACCATACCTGATCCCTCCTGTCCATCCCAACCTACCCAAAACATTCCAACACCTACCTGGTCCCTTTCGGTTCTAGTGCCCTGGTACCCTACTGTCTTGGCACCCTGCTATTTTGCACCCTAACCCCACTTATCTTATGTACTTAGCCTTTCACAGCAGTCCAAAGATGTGCAAGTTAGATGGCCACGCTAAATTATCCATAGTGTTCAGGGATGTGTAGGTTAGGTGGTTTAGACATGGGAAATTCAGGGTTAAAGGGAAAGGGTAGGGGATGGGTCTGTGTGGGATGCTCTTCAAAGGGTCAGTGTAAACTTGTTTGGCTGAATGGCCTGTTTCCACACTGTCAGGATTCTATGGAAGTTGTCAAAATGGCTGATTATACTACTGGATCTTTAAATCATAGAATGTAGCAACTGTCAACTAGGGGACATATTAAAAAAAATTGAGATAAAGGAGAGGTTGGATATGGTAGTTTACAAGGATGGAATTAACAAGAGCCCTTCTTTTGGAGGTATCAATATTCTCCTTTGGCACGTGTAGAATCATAAAGACTGCACATGACCTAGGTAAGTGCAAGTGCAGCAATTGTCATCAGTTGCAGAAACTTATCTTTTGGTTTTGGAGATTGAGTGGCGGCTGAAGTCACTGTGGTGTATTTATGAGGTAAAGGACTATTTGGATAATTAGTTTAGGGAGGCAGTCCTTCTGAAGGTAGGGGCATGCAGGCTGATTTGGAATGGGTGTCTGCCAGGAGGATGAGGAGTACCAGGCAGTAGTCGCTTGAGACAACTTTGCTCACTCATCATTTTTCTGTATTGGATACTGTTGAGTTTCAAAGAAGTGCAGTAAGAGCCAAACTTCAGCTCCCTTGGTGACTCAGTTGTACAGGAGGAAAAGAAGAAAAGTGTAAGAACAATGGTGACAGGAGGTTCACTAATTAGGGGAACAGACAGGCATTTCTGCAGCTGTTGACATAACTCCAGGATGTTATGTTGCCTGCCAGGTGCCAGAGTGAAGAACAAAACAAAGCAGCTACAGGACATTCTCTCTGGCAGATGGTAAACAGCCAGAGGTCTTTAACCAAATTGATACCAACAGCAGAAGTAGGAAGGGTAATCCTGAAGTAAGAATCCTGAAGCAAAATTTTAGGCAACTAGTTAGAAAATCAGCAAGCAGGACCTCAAAGGTAATAAATTCTGGATTATTGTGGGCAGTACAGTGGTTTAGTGGTTAGCACGGCTGCCTCACAGCACCAGGGACACGGGTTTGATTCCAACCACGGGCGACTATCTGTGTGGAGTTTGTACGTTCTCCCCATTTCCTCCGGACGCTCCGGTTTCCTCCCACAGTCCAAAGATGTGCAGGCTAGGTGGATGGGCCATGCTAAATTGCCTGTAGTGTTCAGGGATGTGTGGTTTAGATGGGTTATAGGGGGATGGGTCTGGGTTGGCTGCTCTGAGGGTTGGAATGGATTAGTTGGGCCAAAGGGCCTGTTTCTACACTGTAGGGATTCTATGATACTTTCAGTGCTATGTGCAACTGAGTACAGAAATAGCAGGATAGTATGAATGCATATTGGGAAGATGGTGCAGCAGGGCAGGCACTAGATTCTTTGTACATTGGAGCTGGTTGTGGGGAAGACGATACCTGTACAAGCCAGACAGTAACACCTGAATAGAGCCAGGGCTGAGTTCCTTGCTAGTATTTTGCTAGGGTACAGTTTAAACTAAATCAGCAGGATTGTGCAAATCATGAGATAATATCAGACAAGAAAATCAGAATGACAGAATACTGGAAGAGATAAATAGCACTCGAATACAAAATAGTAAGTTAGTATGTGGAGTCAGAATGAAGGAGAAATTAAAACATTCTCAAAACGTTTACAGTACATTTGTGTGAATGCATGGATGACAGAGAATGAAATTAATTAGCTGCATACACAGTTGGCCATGTGGAATTATAACGTTGCGGCACAGATCAGGCACAAGAAAGTGCAGGACTGGATGATAAATATTCCTGGATGCATGGCATTTGGGAAAGATGGGAAAGGAAGGGTGAAGAGTGGTGATAATGTTAAGTAGAATATTTCAGTGCTAATAAAACACCATTTCCCAATACATTTAAGGATGGACTTAATTTTGTTTGAGCTAAGGAATGAAGAATGTGCAATTGCATTACTCAGTATAGACTATAGGCCAGCAACTAATTAGAAGGGTGAGAAGGAACAAATCCAATGTGAAAGCATTGTACAGTAGCTTTAATAGGGGACTTTAATTATTCTGATGTGGATTGGTGTTATTGTAAAGGGCAGAGTGGGGCAAGCATTCCTAGATTATGTCCATGAGAATTTTTTTACATCAGTATATATCCAGTCCAATGAAAAAGCATGTGCTGCTAGATCTGGTTCTTTGGAATGAAGCGCTTAAGTGGATCAAGTGTTGATGGGGCAATCTTTTTGAGGACAATGATCATTGATTCAGAAGGTTTCAGATCACAGTGGAAAAGAGCAATGATCAAACAAAAAGTACATGGAGAGTTGGGTACAGCTTCATTTTGAATAAAGTGCAGAGAAAGGAGGCAGCAAGTTTAAAAACAGAGCATGAGCGTGGGAAATAACTCACTCAGAGAGAGTAACAGAGATAAAAGGTACTGCAGATGCTGGAGAATCCGAGATAACAAGCATGGGGCTGGATGAACACAGCAGGTCAAGCAGCATCATAGGAGCAGGAAAACTTGACGTTTCGGGCCTATAGGCTATTAGACTAGACGGGATTGAGGTTCATAAGGAGGAGGTGTTAGCAATTCTGGAAAGTGTGAAAATAGATAAGTCCCCTGCGCCGGATGGGATCTGTCCTAGGATTCTCTGGGAAGCTAAGGAGGAGATTGCAGAGCCTTTGGCTTTGATCTTTATGTCGTCATTGTTTACAGGAGTAATGCCAGAAGACTGGAGGATAGCAAATGTTGTCCCCATGTTCAAGAAGGGGAGTAGAGACAATCCTGGTAAAAATAGTGAGCCTTACTTCGGTTGTGGGTAAAGTGTTGGAAAGGATTATAAGAGATAGGATTTATAATCATCTACAAAGGAATAATTTGATTAGAGATAGTCAACATGGTTTTGTGAAGTATAGGTCATGCCTCACAAACCTTATTGAGTTCTCTGAGAAGGTGACTAAACAGGTGGATGAGGGTAAAGCGGTTGATGTGGTGTATATGGATTTCAGTAAAGCGTTTGATAAGGTTCCCCACGGTAGGCTCTTGCAGAAAATTCGGAGGCATGGGATTGAGGGTGATTTAGCGGTTTGGATCAGAAATTGGCTTGCTGGAAGAAGGTGGTGGTTGATGGGAAATGTTCATCCTGGAGTTCAGTTACTAGTGGTGTACCGCAAGGATCTGTTTTGGGGCCACTGCTGTTTGTCATTTTCATAAATGACCTGGATGAGGGCATAGAAGGATGGGTTAGTAAATTTGCGGATGACACTAAAGTCGGTAGAGTTGTGGATAGTGCGGAAGAATGTTGCAGGTTACAGAGGGACATAGATAAGCTGCAGAGCTGGGCTGAGAGGTGGCAAATGGAGTTTAATGTGGAAAAGTGTGAGGTGATTCACTTTGGAAGGAGTAACAGGAATACAGAGTACTGGGCTAATGGTAAGATTCTTGGTAGTGTGGACGAGCAGAGAGATCTCGGTGTCCATGTGCATAGATCCCTGAAAGTTGCCACCCAGGTTGATAGGGTTGCTAAGAAGGCGTACGGTGTGCTAGGTTTTATTGGTAGAGGCATTGAGTTTCAGAGCCATGAGGTCATGTTGCAGCTGTACAAAACTCTGGTGCGGCCGCACTTGGAGTATTGCGTACATTTCTGGTCGCAGCATTATAGGAAGGATGTGGAAGCATTGGAAAGAGTGCAGAGGAGATTTACCAGGATGTTGCCTGGTATGGAGGGAAGGTCTTATGAGGAAAGGCTGAGGGACTT
>JAHRHZ010000176.1:1492552-1504296 GCA_024137785.1 Ginglymostoma cirratum
AATGAAGGGTCTAGGCCCAAAACGTCAAGCTTTCCTGCTCCTTTGATGCTGCTTGGCCTGCTGTGTTCATCCAGCTTCACACCTTGTTATCTCTAATAAGAAGTGGATGATCATTTTGAAGGGATTGTACTATGGGCTCCCAATAGTCAGCTGGAAATTGAGGAACAAATATGTACAGAGATCACAAATAGCTGTAAGAATAGCAGAGTTGTAATAGCAGGAGATTTTAACTTTACAAACATAGACTGGGACTGCCATAATATTAAGGGATCAGATGAGAGGAATTTAGGTGTGTTCAGGAAAATTTTCTGAATCAATATTTAGATGGCCCAATTATAGAATGGGTAAAACTCGACCTCCTCTTGGGAAATGAGGCAAGATGAGTGACTGATGTGTAAGTAGGAGAGCATTTTGGGACCAGTGACCACGATTCTATTAGTTTTAAAATAGTTGAAAGGCTAGGCCTGGTCCACAAGTTAAAAGTTGTAAATTTGGGCAAGGCCAATTTTGATGGTATTAGACAGGAATTTTCAGAAGTTGGTTGAGGGAGACTGTTTGCAGGTAAACTGACATCTGGGTAGTGGGAGGCTTTCAAAAGTGAAGTAATGGGAGTCCAGGGCCAGTATGTTCCGGTTCGTGTGATGGGCAAGGCTGGCAGTAGTGAAGAACACTGGATGACGCAAGATATTGAGGATCTGGTCAAGAAAAAGAAGGAGGCATATGTCAGGTATAGACAACTGTGATCAAATGAACCTATTGATGAGTATAGGATGTGTGGGAGTACACTTTAGGGGGAAATCAGGAGTGCAGAAAGTGCACATGAGGCATTATTGTTAGACAAGGTTAAGGAGGATCCGAAGAGATTCTACAAGTACATTAAGTACATTCTACAAGTACATTCTACATGTCCGGAGGTGTGTATGTTAGGTGGATTAGACACGGGAAATGAAGGGTTACAGAGAAGGCGTTAGGGGAATGGGTCTGGGTGGATGTTCTTCGCAGGGGTGGTGTGGACTTGTTGAGCTGAATGGCCTGTTTCCACACTGAATGGATACTATGACTGTGAGATAGACTGGAAAGAGTCATCTGCAGGCACCATTGCAATGAAGCAATGGAAGGACATTGGATAGGACAGACTGTAGTTTTCATCACAGTGAGGTAGACCAGGATGAATGGCCTGCAGTTCCCATCATAGTGAGGTAGTGACACAGACACTTGTTTATCAGGAGTGAGTATCTGTTCAGTGATTAAAGCCCATTCTCTTCTCAAATTTTAACATAGTATACATATTTGTGGTAAAGTTAACATTATACCTAAAAATCAATATGAATGAGTTAATAACTTTTTGAAATAATTTATTAAAACTCATTAAGAATGGCAGTACAAGTGGTGTGTTAAAACTGCAGCATGTGGGAGCTCAAGGATACTGATGTGTCCAGGGCAAACATACCTACGGTAAGTGTTTGAAGTTTGCACAGCTTCGGCTCAGATTTTATCAGCTGAACTACAGACATGCAATACATCAGGGATGGAGGTGGTTACCTGGATGCTTTGTACCACGAGGCAGTCACACTTTATATGGTAGGATGTTCTGTTATTGTCAGTGGTCAGGAATAGGAAAACGTGACTGCAAGTGAGGTTGGTAAGGGGACCAAGAGGACAGGAGTGTCAATCTCTGCAATTGTCCAAAACGTTTAAAGTTCTCTCAGTTTGCTCAGCTGTGGGCCGGTTGTTTTATGGATGAGCGAAATGATCACTGGACAATGGTAGAGGAGGCCTTCGGAGCAGAGGAATGTAGTGGTAGTAGGGGACAGCAGGGTTTGGGGTTGATACTGTTCTCTGCAGCAAAATGCATGAGTCCAGATGCTGTATTGTCTCCCAGTGCCAGGATTCAGGATAACTGCTGTAGGCTGGGGGGAAAAAAACTGTAGCGGAAGGGGAAAGATACAGTAGTCGTAGTCAATGTAGGCGCCAATGACAAAAGTGGAATTAGAAAAGAGATTCTGTATAGTCAGTACGAGGAGCCCAGCATTAAGGAACAGAATGTAAAAGGATTATTACATGACCCATGTGGGTGAGGTGGGTTCTAGTTCATGGGCCAGTGGCACCAATATTGCGGAAGTGGGATCTGTACCAATGGACAGCCTGCATGTGAATTTTATTAGAACTGGCTTTCATGCAAATAACATAACTGGGGAAATAGAATGGGTTTTAAATTAAATCGCGAGTGCAAGGGCCAAAATTTGGGAAGGTGCAGTGATTCAGAGTGGGTAAAATGCAATAGAGGAAGGAATTAATGTAGGAAATGATAAACAGACAATGACAGGAAGGGACAGAGAATGCAGACCTAGAAGCAAATCAACAGGCACGACTAGAGGTAAGAGGAATAATGAAATGACCAAACTTAAGGCATTGTATTTGAATGCTCATAGCATTCAAAACAAAACAGATGAACTAGTAGTATAAATGGAGGTAAATAAGAATGATCTAGTGTCCATAGCTGAGAGATGGCTGCTGGATGACCTAGATTGGAACCTGAACATTGAAGCTTATGTGATATTTAGGAAGGACTGGGCGTTTGCAAAGGGTGAAGAAGTGGCTCTATTATTTAAGATAATATTAGCACAACACAAAGTAACAACCTTAATTCAGGAAACTATGATAAAGAAGCAGTCAGGGTAGGAAAGGCAAGAGGTCACTTGAGGGAATTATGTACCAGTCCCCTAACATGGGCAGTTAGGGTTGTCAAAGAACAAACAATGGAAGTTTGTCAAAAGCATAAAGCAGTTATCATTGCGGGTATTAACCTACATGCAGACTGGAAAAGTGTAGTCTAGAGCAGCAATTTCTTAGACCTGCATGTTACGGCACCACCCAGGAACAGACTATTCCAAACTAGGTTTTGACCAATCAGTTAGGATTAATTACTGACCTCATAGAGAAAGCAGCCTCATGTAGCAGGAACCATAAAACAATTGAATTTTACAAACTGTTCAAGGGAGAGAAACATGGGTTAGAGATGATGATTTTGAATTTAAACAGGGGCAATTATGAGGGCATGAAAGCAGAACTAGTGAAAGTGAACTGGCAATTTAGGTACAAGGAAAGGTCAATAAGAGATGCAGTGGCAAACATAGAGATGCAGTGGCAATGTATGAAATTATTATGATGGCTGAAAAAGAGATGGGACTGCCAGCTGAATGTCCTAGGATATAGATGTTTCAGGTGTGATAGAAAGCGAGGTGAAAGGGGTTGGGGAATTGCATTACTGGTAAAGAAGTGTCTCACAGCTATACTGAGGGAGGATATATGAACACATTCATGTAGCAAGGCAATCTGGGTAGAAGTCAGGAATAGGACAGGTGAAATCACAATACTGAGGGTATACTACAGGCTTCTCAACAGTGAGTGGGAGACAGAGGAGAGAATATGTGGACAGATTTTGGAAACTTATAATAACAGCAGGGTTGTTGTGGGGGATAGTAGGAACTGCCGATGCTGGAGAATCTGAGACAACAAGGTGTAGAGCTGGATGAACACAGCAGGCCAAGCAGCATCAGAGGAGCAGGAAAGCTGACGTTTCGAGTCTAGACCCTTCTTCAGACACCTTAATTTCTTAACCTTAAGATTTCTGAAGAAGGGTCTAGACCAGAAACGTCAGCCTTCCTGCTCCTCTGATGCTGCTTGGCCTGCTGTGTTCATCCAGCTCTACACCTTGTTATCTAAGATTCTCCAGCATCTGCAGTTTCTACTATCTCTTAAGCAAGGAACTAGAAGGTTTAAAAGGGGTAATGAAAAGTCATTTACAAACAGGATTAAGGAGAATCCTGATTAAGGTAGATAAGTCCCCAGGTCCCAGAGGGATCAATTCCAGAACATTGAGGGAGGGAACAGATCAAGTTGCTGGAGCATTTGCAGACATCTTTGTATTATCTTTGGCCACAGGTGAGATCCCAGAGGAGTAGAGAATAGCCAAGGTTGTTCCATTGTTTAAGAAGGGTAACAGGGACAATCCTGGAAATTACAGGCCTGTGAGTCTCATATCAGTCGTAGGGAAATTATTGGAAAAGATTCTCAGGGACAAGATCAATATGCATTTAGAAGCAAATAGACTTATTAGCGATAGACAGCATGGTTTTGTGCAGAGGATGTTGTGCCTCACAAACTTGATCGAGTTTTTTGAGGTGGTGATGAAGATGATTGATGATTGTCTACGTAGACTTCAGTAAAACCTTTGACAAGGTCCCTCCTGACAGACTGGTACAAAAGGTGAAGTCACATGGTATCAGGGGTGAGCTGGCAAGATGGATAAACAACTGGCTTAGTCATAGGAGATAGAGTGTCGCGGTGGAAGCGGTGGATGCTTTTTGGAATGGAAGCCTATGACTGGGGTGTTCCACAGGGATCAGTCTTGGGACCTCTGCTGTTGGAGATCTACATAAATGATTTGGAGGAAACATAGCTGGTCTAAATCATAAGTTTGTGGACAATACAAAGAATAGTGGAGTTGCAGATAGTGAGGAGGATTGTTGGAGGATATAGCAGGACATAGATCAGTTGGAGGCATGAGCAGAAAAATGGCAGATGGAGTTGACTTTGGACATATGTGAGGTGATGCATTTTGGAAGTTTAAGTATAATTTCCACCTGTACAGTGATTGGCAGAATCCTTAGGAATATTCATATGCAGAGGGATCTGAGTACGCAGATCACAGATGACTGAAGGTGACAGCACAGATAGATAAGGTAGCAGAAAAGGTTTATGGCATGCTTGCCTTCATTGGAAGGAACATTGAGTATAAGGATAGGAAAGTTATGCTGCAGCTTTATAGAGCTTTAGTGAGGCCACACTTGGAATATTACGTACAGTTCTGGTCACCACACTACCAGAAGGATGTGGATGTTTTGGAGATGGTACAGAAAAGAATTACCAGGATGTTGCCTTGTATGGGGAGTTTTAGCTTTGAAGAAAGGATGGCTAGACTGGGTTTGTTTTCCCTAGAGTGCAGGAAGTTGGGGGGGGGGGTGCGACATAATAGAAGTTTGGAAGATTGTGAATGGCAGGGGTGAAAAGTATGAAGCTTTTTCCCAGAGTGGAGGGGTCAATTACTAGAGGACACAGGATCAAGGTACGAGGGGAAAAGTTTAAAAGAGATGTGCGAGACACGTTTTTCACACAAAGGGTGATGTGTGCCTGGAACGCATTGTCAGAGGAGGTGGTGGAAGCAGACACACTAGCAGTATTCAAGAAGCATGCAAGAATACATGAATCAGAAGAGAATAGAGGGATACAGATCCTGTAAGTGAAGACTGTTTTAGTGTAGAAGGGCCAAATGTGTCAGGTTGGACGGCCGAAGGGACTATTCCTGTGCTGTATTGTTCTTTGTTCTTTGTATCTAAGAGGATATTTCAGAAAGTGCAGAATAGATACATTGCAACAAATAAGAAAAGTTCTAAGGGATGGACTTTCCATCTGTGTTTAACTAAAAATGCCAGATAGTATCATACTTCAAGAAAAGACATATTATTCTGCAAAGATAGGTGACAGGGTAGAAGATTAGGCAAAATATAAAGTAAAACAAATAGGGAAAAGTCTCATGTTTTCAAAAGGGTATATGCATGGATATATGTTAGATTGTGTTTTTTTCATTTAACTCTTTTATTTCCCTATATTCCCATCTTGATGATTCCTGGGTTGAGAGATAAAGAAGCTTCTAGCTTGTTTAATTATGAGTCTGAAGACATGAATTGATGGGGATCAATAGGTAGATGTTCACATGGAAGTTATTTGGTTGGAAGATTACTTTTTTGTCCTTTATCATATGAGGAAGGGGGAGAGATAGGAATAGGGTTAGGGAGGAATGACCAGGGAGGAATGTATCTAGACACATGGTGAAACCTAAGTGTACCTGCCATTCATAATGGAATCCATAACAAATTAAGTTTGAGGTACATCTCTCAATATCCTCCTCCTCCTCGTCATCTTTTTCCTCCTCCCACTCTGAAACTTTGCTGAGGATATAAGCACTTCTTCTTCCAGTAGATCTAGATTTCAACGTTGTACAAAGTTATGCATAGTGCAGCACATTATGACCATCCTGGACCTAACATTAAAGTCAAAATGTGTTTTTTATCCAGTCATTCGCAATCCACCTCTTGAAAGGGTGTTGCTCAACCCAATCTAATGCACTCGTGAAATGTGAGTCAGCATCCATAACGTTTGTCAATTTTAATTGTTTTCACAATCTCACACGTATACAAATCCATACACATCTGCAGATTAAAATTTAGCCCAAAGTTTCATCTTCAGCAGGATCAATTAATTGATTCGTCAACTTCAATAAGACCTCAGGTCCTAAAAATGTCCCTTCTGTTGTCTTCAGGATATGTAGCCTCTAAACTTACCTTACCATAGGTTCAATTCTTTCTTTCACTCCACCTTTCATTCTGCTTGAATATTTGCTTATGCCCAGTGTCTCCAAGAAGGAAAACAACTTTAACTTCCAATGTTGCACCCTGTTAACTTTAAATTGGTACTTTCACAACTTATGGAAGCTATTTTTAATTATTAATAGGCTGAAAATCATTGAAGCTCACAATCTAAAGTAACAAATACCAAGTGTATATGAGGATTATAATCAATGGTAATGGAAAACCAGTCAATTGGCAAAACAAATGCAACCAAAGGAATGTGAGAGATGTTTACAACACTTCTGTTACCACCCCTCAATCCCCCGTCCAAGAGATTTAAACATTTTACAATGTTGAACAGTTGAACTACAGAGGAGCTAATTGTGTCTGTGTTGGCCAGACATTATCTAGAATAATCACGCTTACTGACTGTTGGTCCGTACTCTTATCAGTTACGGTATTTCAAGTGCACAGTCAAGTTCTTTTTTAATATGAAATGGTTTCAAGCATCATCCACTCCCTTAGGCAGGGGTTGCAGGTATCTGGGTGAGAAACTTTGCCTTCAACTTTCTGTTATTGAACTGATTTAGAGAACAGGAAGAGTGTGAATATATTTTCTCTAATTTGTACTATTTGCCATCTCCTTTTATCCAGCCAATTGATTTTTCTGATCAGTGCCAACCTTTGTAACTGGCCAGCGGAGAGCACCAAAAACCCAACTTCATATACATTTCTGAAGTTCTGATATTCAGTGTTAGTTGATACAGCTTCAGCTTGTTTTATTCTCCAACATAGGTTCTTCAGATAACATTGGTTAAGTCAAGTACTGAGTGGAGCTAAACTTAAATTAATGTCTGTCTATGATAATACACAAATCTTCTAACTTTTTACAGCACTCAGTGTTACAAAACCATGTTCTTCAAAAAAATTCAAAATATCAGCCTAGATATGATGATGGATTTTTCATAGCAATGCAAATAATACTACTGACTGTGCAGAATTGTCCAAATGTTTAATGGGTAAGTCTATCATTCAGTTTGATATTGTACCATGGTGACTATGGAAACCAGGAAAGTCTCAAGTTTCATCTGCATGGCTAGTTGTGATAGTGAAAGGGTACAAATAATTCACCCTCTGCACATCTGACTTAGGAAAGGAAAAATTCACAAGTATATGAAGGTGGGAAGCAAGCTTACGTCATTCAAAAAAACAGGTCTTTCAGATTCATATTAATGCATCTATTGGTTTCTTAAGTTATTTCAAGATTTTCATCTCTACTTCTCATTTCAGATACTCATTCCACATACTGATCATTCTTTATATGAAGAACTTCCTGGGATAAATTCTAAATTTTCCTTTTTTGAAATTGTGTCCACTTGTCCTACTCTCACAAGTTGGTTTGAAGTAATGTTCCGGAACTAAATTTTCCAATCTAATTTTTATCTCTACAAAATCATTGCTAAGTCTTTTCAATGTCAAAAAGTTCAGGTTTCCTCCATTAATTTCTAATGAGTCAGACTTCTGGCTGTGTGGTTCTGCATTGTCTCTCTTTTTGTCTCCTGGACACCAGAACTGGATACAATGGCCTGATATTCTGATACCTAATTTGTCATTTCTGCATTGTAAATGGGACAATGCAGAATACTCTAGCAACTCCTCTAAGTTTGGAACTCTCTGACAGTATCTATTTAAATTGGAAAATTTAGAGGATTGTACTACAAATGTTAATAGATACCAAGGGAAAGATAGAAGATGAAAAACCTAGTCAAATTACTGAGTATGTATTAAAATGACAGCCCCAAAATAGCATTCATACCCCTGATCTATTCCTCCTCAGGACCTGACCAGACTTCCCTCACCCCACCTTCTTGGAACAAACTTCCCAGCTGTCGCCAGAACCAACATCCACACCCTCCCCTCCCCAACACCAACACCCTCCCTCTGTGACCCAACAGCCCCTCTTCCCCACTGTTGGAAAAATACCCCCTTCTTCCAGGGGATCCAACAGCCTTCCATAATCTGACATTTCCTTTCCCTTCACTTGGCGACCCAAGATCCTTGCTCCTATACAGAATTCAACCATGGGCACACTGCCAGATCTGACACGTGCACCTCACACTATGTGCAATTCAACATGTCTCCACATTGCATGTGATTGTCCCCACCCACATCACCTATCCTGAACTCAATCACTTAACTGGTACCCTGCTGAACATATGCCATAGCACCTTGTTACCCTATCCACCTAGCAGTCTAACAACCTGGTACGCTAATCTCACACTTATGTAACATAAAAACTGAAAGAACTGCTGATGATGGAAATAGGAAACAAAAACAGAAATTGCTGGAAAACCTCAGCAGATCTAGCAGCATCTGTGGAGAGAAATCCATGTACCTAACATACTTATCCTTTCACAGGTGATGTCAAATTGCCAGCTGGATACTTAAATCATGGAACGTAGCAACCACTTCTGTGAAAAAGGTATGGTTTGCCTTCCCTTGACTATTGTGCACTGTAAGGACACAGTTATATTTCTCCAGGATCCATGTTCAGGATTTTCTGCCAGAAATAGGGCAGCACAGTGGCTCAGAGGTTAGCACTGCTGCCTCACAGCGCCAGGGACCTAGGTTCGATTCTACCCTTGGTAACTCTCTGTGTGAAGTTTGCACATTCTCTCTGTGTTTGTGTGGGTTTCCTCCAGGTGCTCCAGTTTCCACCCACAGTCCAGAGATGTGCAGGCTAGGTAGATTGGTCATGCTAAATTGCCTGTAGTGTTCAGGGATGTGTAGATTCAGTGGGTGAAAGGGGGATTGGCCTGGGTGGGATGTTCTGAGGGTCAGTGCAGACTTGTTAGGCCAAAGGGCCTGTTTCCACACTGTAGGGATTCTATGAAATCTACAAAATGTGGAGCTCTTTCATGACATAAAAATAATGGAGTCGAGAGGCATTTTAGTATGATAACCTCTCCTCAGAAAATCCAGCTCTGTATTCAAGCACTTGAGATTGAGCATGGTGTCTGCTGACTATGTAGCTCAATAACAACTAAAACTTGTTTCTGATGACTATCTATACCTGTGGATATTGGGTGAAGACAAAACTTAGTTTACCTGTAGTGCCTCCAATAGTGAAACAGTTTGCCAACATCCAATATCTATGTTTTCAAAAAAATTCTAATTGAAGCACACCCATGGAACAATACCAGATCCAGTGACTGTCATTATCTTTCAGTGAAAAAATATTAGCTGAAAACATTTTGAAAATTTGGGAGATATAGCATGACTTCGTATCACAAAAAAATGAAAGTAGAAGTTAGAAGTAAAAGTTTGGTACCAATCAGTTATCAAACTGAATAGCTAAATCTTGTACACTTCTGTATTTTTAAGGATCAAAAATTGTCCAATTCTATTTGATAAATATGATCTATGTACCAGAATCTGCAGCACTGGATGTAACTGCCAGCAAACTGTAAGCATCCTTACGTAACACATAATAAAGTATAAAAGCCAAGTGGCTCACTTCAAAGAAATACCATTAGCTCATGCATCACCTGTTACATGATTTCCCAAGAACTCTTTTACCCTTACTTCGCCAGAGTCTTTCTTATTCAATTTTGCAAGTCTCCATCTTATTTTTCTCACTCAGCAAATGGTTTATACTTAAAAGAAACATGAATGACAAGTTTCCTCTCCTGCATTCAAAATGTAATTCTGGAGCCTAGACAATATAATGTTCTATTCCTATAGAATAGTAAATATTATCATGAAGTCAAAGCCAATTTGGTGGGAACCAATAAAACACAGAGATAACAACTCCAAGTCATCCATTTAGGGCGGCATGGTGGCTCAGTGGTCAGTACTGCTGCCTCACAGCGCTAGGCAATTGGATTCAATTTCACCTTTGGGCAACTGTCTATGTGGAGTTTCCACATTCTCTCCATGAGGGGTAGGAGTTGGGGGGAAGAGGTTTCCTTCAGATGCTCTGGTTTCCTCCCATAGTCCAAAGATATGCAGGTTAGGTGGATTGGCCATTCTGAAAAGCCCATACTGTCCAGGAATGTGCAGGCTTGGTGGATTAAATTAGGAATTATGTAAAGTTACAGGAATAGTTTAGGCAGGTGCGTCTGGGTTGGGATGCTGTTCGTAGGGCTGGTGTGGACTCAATGCGCTGAATAGCCTGTTTCCACACTGTAGGGATTCTATGATTAACTACCACTTTGCACCATTTAGAATCTTTCGAATCATTCGAATCAATATGTTGGCTTTGAGTTCATAGAGTCCCTACAGTGTGGAAACAGGCCACTTGGCCCAACAAGTCCATACCGCCCCTCTGAAGAGCATCCCACCCAGACTCATCCCCGTTACCCTTTCCCTGTAACCCTTCATTTCCCATGTCTAATCCACCTAACATATGGGCAATTTAGTGTGTTCAATCCACCTAACCTGCATATCTTTGGACTGTGGGACGAAACCAACTCAGACAGTTGGCTGAATGTGGAATCAAACCCGGGTCCCTGGCATTGTGAGGTAGTAATGCTAATCACTGAGATGCCATGCCGCCCCCAATATGCATTGGCCGGGAATCGAACCCAGGCCTCCTGCGTGGCAGGTGAGAATTCTACCATTGACCACCAATGCATGCAGCAAGTTACAAGTGTATAATTCTGGATTTCAAAACAAATGAACATAGAAAGGATGGAAATTAAATTTCTACTGATTGGCTGAGTTGGAAAGACAATGTTTAGCTGAGATATATGCACTGCAAAATTTTCTGTTTGACTTCCAATCCGCTGCGATGTTGAGGTTAAACAGAGTTCATCATGAGAAAAGGACTTGAAGTGAGAGGCTGTAAATCCAGAGAGGAGTCATAATCAGAGATCAAGCTCTTTCTCACTGATGAGCTACAGCTCACCTGGTATTGGAAGGGTATAAGTATTTTTCATAGATTTACTTATTATAGGGATGAATTTTCAAAGGGGCTTTTCCAATTGCCTATCTTAACCTTGACAGAAGATTCAGCAATGTCCTTGAGAAGGCAGAAATATTTAAGCAGTTATTTCACGGTTACTACAGATATCCTGCCAAAATTAGGATAAATAATTAGAAGATAACTTGCAGAAGATCACTCAAACGCATGAAATCACACTGAATCAGTAAGTCAACACTGTGTAATACACTGAACTTGATCAGTCACTATCAGCAAAGAGATAACATAAGAGTTAACAAATACAACGATTTAAAAGCATTTTTAAAGATATAGTTATGAATGATTATAACAAGGTGTGGAGCTGGATGAACACAGCAGGCCAAGCAGCATCATAGGAGCAGGAAGCTTTC
>JAHRHZ010000176.1:1504696-1522275 GCA_024137785.1 Ginglymostoma cirratum
GAAAGCTTCCTGCTCCTATGATGCTGCTTGGCCTGCTGTGTTCATCCAGCTCCACACCTTGTTATCTCGGATTCTCCAGCATCTGCAGTACCTATTATCTCAGGTATGAATGATTGTTGTGTTTGATCCCATGTATTTGTCTGGTTAGCTGAGACAATGGCATTAGACATTCGTGGAATATCTCTGGATTGATATTAGTGAATTTTAAATCCTAGACATTAAAGTTTCAGGATTAAACATGTTATTAAGTACTGCCATTTATCAACACTAACTATCCCAGTTCACAAATGCAGGATGGGTACTTTGGCAGATTGCTTGAGTGCTGGCTGTGCTTGTGGAAACTCTGTCCCATAATAATTCATCATATTCAGGAAAGGAAAGGTAAAGGAAGGGATATAGAATAAAAACAGAGAAATAAAAATAAATCTCATTTCATTCAAACTTATAACAAGAAAAACAACTTGAATTTGAACAGCATTCTTAATGTCATAAAGTGTCCCAATTGTTTCACAGGAGCATTATCAAATTAAAATTGACATTAAGCCATTACAATGATATAATGCAGCTGGCGAAATATTTGGCTGAAGAGGTCAGTTTATCTAAATGTTTTAAAAGAGGAAAGAGAGGTATCAAGGCAAGAAATTTAGGAAATTCCAGAGAAAATTTCTTTTGGGAATTCAACAGATATCGGCTTTGTTAATTGAGTCACAGCTTATTGCCCATTCCTAATTGCCCTTGAATTACTGCAGTCCATGTGGTGTAAGATTGAATACTGAATGAATGAATGAAGAATTTATTGTCACATATATCTTGAAGATACAGTGAAAATTGTTTTATCACCACAATCTGGCACAAATTTAAATCACAATGAAGAGAACAGTGAAAATAATTTTATCACCACAATCTGGCACAAATTTAAATCACAATAAGGATAAAAATAGTTTACATAAACAAGAATTCATCTTCTGTTCAAATTGAGGTCTCAAGCACAACTTCAGGCTTCTGCAACGTCTCTGCAAGGTGTTCCAGTCCTCAAGGAGTCTCAGTCCAGGAACAGCAAATGACAATGGTGATGCCCCAGGAGATGTAGGGTGCAGGTGCATAATTCCGTCAAAGTGGCATCACAGGAAGACAGAGTGGTGAAGAAGGCATTTGACATTCCCACTTACACTTTTATATATTTACACTTGCATGTGTACAGGAGTTGGGCCAACATGTTAGACTTGTGCAAGATGTTGGTAAAGCCACATTTGGAATACTGCTTACAATTCTCATCGACCTGCTATAAGAAGGTTGATATTAAACTGGAAAGGATGCCAAAAAGGCTGTTACTGAGACTGGAAGGTTTGAGCAATAAGGAGAGGCTGGACAGTCTGGGACCTTTCTCCCTGGAATGTAGAAGGCTGAGGGGTGACCTTATAGAGTATTATAGAGAGGCATTGATAAGGTAAATCGCCAAGGTCATATCCGCAGGATAGGTGAGTCCAAAACTAGATGGCCCATGTTTAAGGTGAGAGGGGAAAGATTTAAAAACGACCCGAGGGACAAGTTTTCACAAAGAGGGTGATGCGTGTATGGAACAAGCTGCCAGAGGAAGTGGTAGAGGCGAGTACAATTACAACATTTAAAAGACATTTGAACAGCCTTGTGGATGGGAAAAGTTTAGAGGGATATTGGACTAAATGCAGGCAAATGGGACTAGTTCAGTTTGGGAAACTTGATTGGCATGGACAAGTTGGGCTGAAAGGTCTGTTTCCATGCTGTGAGAGTCAATGATTCTACATTAGTGAATCAGATAGGTTTTTAATGACAATCAACAGGAGTTACATGATCACAAATAGATTAGTTTCTTTTTAACTCCAGAGTTTTATTGAATTCAAATTTAACCATCTGCCATGGTGGAATTTAAGTCCATAACCCCAGGCTAGCCTGGATCTCTAGATTACAAATTCAGCTATCAATAAATCACTGCTTCCTGCATTCCAAGGGTTTCCACTAAAATTATTCTTCGCAGTCATGCTTTTATACAATTCAAAACTCAAAATGCAACTCCAATGAGTTATTGTTCCAAATGAAAGCCAAGGATGTCATTTGTTTGGAATCCTTTTGAAGTATCTTTGTAACACCTTGCCATTATCACAGAGGCTATTATTTTTCACACCTTCAATGAACATTTCTAGAGGAGCCTTGCCTTTTAATGATACTGTGGTCAGTCCTAGAGAAAAAAACAGGTCTGATGCAAGTTTGAAAAAGGCTTTGAAAGTTAATTCAAAGATTTGAAAGTGAAAGAACTCCTCTAAAACAATTGTTCTTAAAATCTATAATATCAAAATTGCCCATAGTAACTTGTTTCTAAACTGTTCTCAATCTTCTGACCTATCGCTAATCTTTGCTGTATTGTGCACACATTTTTTTCCAATTTGATGTGAACCTTAACTTTCTTAGTTAGCCATAATTTTAGATTTAGCTTATCCTTATCAAATGCCATTTGCTGTAGTTTGACATACGATTCAGTCCCTTGAGCTTGTTCAGCCATTCAATGGTTGAAGTAGATTTTAATTACACCCACTTGCTTTCATTCCATTTCCCTGAATATCTATAGGTAGCAATAGTCTATTCAACTCAGATTGAAACTTAGTTGAGCAAACACCTCCTGACTTTTGTCAAAGAGAGTGCCACACTTGTACCATAAACATAATTTCTACATTTTAAAATGGCATCACTTTGTGTCGAGGTGGGGGATGTACATCAAGTTGAGGAGAATTACAACTTATAAGAAGACATCAATAAACTTTCAGAATGAGAATATAATTAACAATAGAACTTCAACACAAATATGTGTGAGGCGTTGCATTTCTGATCAAAATGTAAATAGATTACAAATTACTTGAAAATGAGGTGAAGGAGCAGAAGGATATAAAGTCTGAATACACAAGTAGTTATTAGATAGTCCAAAAATTACATACTACTGGTGTAGTGATTGGAACAAGGTTGGCCCGGTGGATCTCATTCAATATGTGATGCCTGTTTGGGGCTGTTAAGGTGGGCCAATCAGGGAGCCCCAGGCAACAGATATAAACTGGAGTCTCAGATAGTCTTCTCACTCTAGGGACTGGCACTGAGCTAGCTGGTCAGAGTCCATGTACTGTGTTCATGTAAATAAAGGGTGACTTGGTGATAGATACCAGCCTCTGTGCAGTTATTTCAGCTGGAAAAAGATGCCTTTGTCCAAGGTCTTCCACTCATCAGGACAATTCACAAGGATTACCACAGTAAAGGGAAAATTTATATTTGATTAGAGGAGAATACAAATTGATTGGTACAGGTTTTGTGGAATTGAAGCTCTGACTTCACATTGAGAATATCCTTCATTGTGTTGTGTGGCACAGCCACTGTGCCAAATAGAATAGGCATATAACAGAATCAGCAATTGACACTGGACACTCATGTGAGGTACCAAGAGCCATCAACAGCATCAGGATAGTGCTCAGATATAATCTTCAACCTCACAGCCCAGCATATCCCAGACTCCATCATCACATCAGGAGGTGACCCTGGTTCAATAAAGAATTCATCCATCAGTCTGCCAGGAGCAGCACCAGGGATACCCAATAATAAAGTATGAATCTGCTGAAGTTATGACATTGGACCACACGCATGCCAAACAGGAGAAATAGCATGAGTCATTGAGTCATGCAGCAAGGATATAGGCCTTTTGGCCCACTATGTCTGTGCCGACCAACAAACACCAAACTATACTAATCCTATTTACCTGCACTTGGTTCATAGCTTACAGTATCTTGGCATTTTAAGTAATCATCTGGATGCTTCTTAAATGTTGCAAGAGTACCTGCCTCCACCACCATGTCAGGTAACATGTTCCATATTTCTACGATCCCTTGAATCGTTGAAGCCCTAGTGTGGAAGCAGGCTATTTGGCCCAACGATTCCATACCCACACTCTGAAGAGCATCCCATCCAGTCCCATCACCCTCCCTACCCGTTCCCTGTAATCCTGCATTTCCCATGGCTATTTCACCTAATCTATACATCCTTACACTATGGGCAATTTAGGTTGGCAAATCCACCTACCCTGCACATCTTTGAACTGTAGGAGAAAACTGGACCACCCAGAGAAAACCTACACAGATACAGGGGAATGTGCAAACTCCACACAAACAGTTGCCCCAGGGTGGAATTGAACCTGGATCCCTGGTGTTGTGAGCAGCAGTGCTAACCATTGAGCCACTGTGCCACCCCTGTTGTTTTGGGTGAAAATGTTTTTCCTCAGATCCCCCGAACCATCCCTTAAAATTATGTCCTCTGGTCTTAGACACGTATGCTATGTGGAAAAGATTCTCATGATCCACCCTATTTATGCTTCTCATAATTTTGTATATCTCAATCAGATCCCCTCAGCCTCCACTGCTTGAAAGAAAACAATGTCAGCTTATCCAGTCTTTCCTCAGAATTGAGAATTTTATCTCAGGCAACATCCTGGAGATATGGCAGAGGTACTAAAGATGTGGCAGAGATACTTAAGTTTTTTTTATTCATTTTTGTGGGATGTGGGCATCGCTGGCTGGCCAGTATTTATTTCCTGTCCCTGGTTGCCCTTGAGAAGTTGTTGGTGAGCTGCCTTCTTGAACTGCTGCAGTAATCAGGGAGGGAATGGCATAATTCTGACACAGCAACAGTGATGGAGCAGTGTTATTTTTTCAAATCAGGATGGTGAGTGGCTTGGGGGGAAGCACGAAGGTGATGATGTTCCCATGTATCTGTTGTCCTTGTCCTTCTGGATGAAAGTGATTGTGGGTTTGGAAGGTGCTGCCTGACGATCTTTGGTGAATTTCTGCAATGCATCTTGTAGATAGTAGCATTAGTGTGTACTTAGCACCGGTGGTGGAGGGAGTGGATGTTTGTGGATTTAGTGCCAATCAAGCGGGCTGCTTTGTCCTGGATGATGTCAAACTTCTTGAGTGTTGTTGGAGCTGCACTCATCCAGACAGGTGGCGAATATGAATTCTAGTATAAATGAATACTTTACTTCTGTGTTCACCCCAAATTAGATGATGGTGGCACTGGCCTAGTTGAAAATCTGTGTGTTGACAAACTGAGCACAAAGTGATACATGAAGGAGATGTGCTAAAATAGCTGGCAGCAATCCAGACAGAGAAGTCACAAGGCCCAGATGAGACATATCCTCGACTGCTGAGAGAGGTTAAGGGAGCCAATCACAGGGCCATTGACAGATATTTTCCAGGCCCCTCTGAATGCAGAATAGTCCCGGGGGAATCAAAGACCATAAATGTGACCAGTTGTATAAGAAAGGGGCAAAGAATAATTCAATGCAAGAAATATAATAGGCAAGGTTTCAATGCAAGAAGTGTAATCGGCAAGGCAGATGAACTTAGAGCTTTGGTTCACAGATGGAACTATGACATTATTGTGATTACAGAGACTTGGCTGAAAGAGAGATAGGACTGGCAGCTGAATGTCCCAAAAATTATGTTTCAGGTGTGATAGATAAAGGGGTTCGGCAATTGCATTACAGGTAAAGGAGTATCTCACAGCTGTACTGAGGGAGGATATATCAGCACACTCATGCCGCATGGCAATCTGGGTAGAGCTCAGGAATAGGAATGGTGAAATCACAATGCTAGGGTATACTACAGGTCTCCCAGCAGCCAGCGGGATTTAGAGGAGAGAACATGTAAACAGATTTTGGAAAGATGTAAAAACAGCAGGGTTGTTGTGATGGGTGATTTTAACTTCCCCTAGAATGACTGGGAATCACTTCATGCTAGATGCTTGGATGGTGGATAATTTGTACAGACTATTCAGGAGGGTTTCTTGACACAATATGTAAACAGTCCAACCAGGGAAGGAGTTATACTGGACCTGGTTTTGAAAATGAGCCCAGCCAGGTGAGTGAAGTATCAGTGGGGGAGCATTTTGGGAATAGTGACCACAACACTGCGAGTTTTAAGATACTTATGGATAGGGATAACAGCAGTCTTCAGGTGAATGTGTTGAACTGGGGGAAGGCGAACTACAGCAATATTAAGCACGAACTGGAGAATGTTAATCAGAGGCAATTGTTTGAGGGTTTTTCCACATTGGACCTGTGGGAGTATTTCAAACAGCAATTGATAACAGTTCAAGAGTAGCTCATGCCTGCGAGAATGAAGGATAGGTATGGCAAGTTACATGAACCTTGGATGACTAGGGATGTTATGACCTCGGTCAGAAAGGAAAAGGAAGCATATGTAGTCTAGGAGGATGGGAACTGAAGAAGCCCTTGAAGTATATAAGGAAAGTAGGAAAGAACTTAAAAAAGGAACTAGAAGGGTTAAAAGGGGTCATGAATAGTCATTTGCAAACAGGATTAAGGAGAATCATAAGGCTTTTTACACATATATAAAAAGCAAGAGGGCAACCAAGGAAAGGGTTGGCCCGCTCGAAGACAAGGGAAGGAATCTGTGTGTGGGGCCACAGGTGTGAGGGCTTAAACTAATACTTTGTGTCAGTATTCACCACAGGGAAGGAATTGGTGGAGGGTGATTTCAGGCAAGGGGGTGTCGAGTTTCTAAGCCAAGTAGCTGTTAAAAAGAAAGAGATGTTGTGTGTCTGAATAAATATTAAGTTAGATAAATCCCCAGGTCCCACTGGGACCTATTCCAGAATATTGAAGGAGGCACGAGAACAAATTGCTGAAGCAGTAACAGAAATCTTTGTATCCTCTTTGGCCACAGGTGAGATCTCAGAGCAGTGGAGAATAGCCAATGTTGCTCCATTGTTTAAAAAGGTAACAGGGATAATCCTGGAAATTACAGATTGTGAGTCTCATGTTGGTGGTAGGGAACGTATTGGAAAAGAGTCTCAGGGACAAGATCAATATGCATTTAGAAGCAAATGGACTCATTAGCGATAGACAGCATGGTTTTGTGCGGACGAGGTCGTGCCCCACGAACTTGATCAAGCTTTTTGAGGTGATGATAAAGATTATTGATGATTGTCTATGTATGGACTTTAGGAAAGCCTTTAACAAGGTCCCTCATGGCAGGTTGGTACGGAAGGTGAAGTCACATAGTATCAGTGGTAAGCTGGCAAGATGGACACAGAACTGGCTTAGTCATAGGAGATAGAGCGTAGCAGTGGAGGGAGGACTGTGACTGCTGGTGTTCCACAGGGATGAGTGCTGGGACCTCTGCCGTTTGTGATCTACATAAGAGATTTGAAAGAAAATGTAGCTGGTCTAATTAGTAAGTTTGCAGACAATACAAAGAATGGTGGAGTTGCGGATAGTGAGGAGGATTGTCTGGGGTAATAGCAAGATATAGATCAGTTGGAGGAATGGGCAAAAAATGGCAAATGGAGTTTAATCTGGACAAATGTGAACTGATGCATTTTAGAAGGATAATTACAGGTGGAAATTATGCATTGAAAGGCAGAACCCTCAGGATTATCGATATGCAGAGGAATCTGGGTGTGCAGGTCCACAGATCACTGAAGGTGGCAGCGCAAGTAGATAAGGTAGCAAAAAAGACCTATGGCATGTTTGCCTTCACTGAAAGCCGCATTGAGTATAAGGATGGCAAGTTATGCTACAGCTTTATAGAATTTTAGTTAGGCCACACTTGGAATATTGCATGCAGTTCTGGTCACCACATTACCAGATGGATGTGGATGCTTTGGAGGGGGTACAGAAAAGAATTACCAGGATGTTGCCTGTTATGCAGGTTTTTTAGCTATGAAGAATGGTTGTATAGACTGGTTTTGTTTTCACTAGGACGCAGGATGTTGAGCAGCGAACTGTTAGAAGTTAATAAGATTGTGAATGGCATGGATAGAGTGGAAAGTGTGAGGCTTTTTCCCCAGAGTGGAGGGATCAATCACTAGGGGATGCAAGTTCAAGGTGCAAGGGGGCAAGTTTAAGAGATGTGCAAGGCAAGTTTTTCACACAGAGGGTGATGAGTGCCTGGAATGCATTGCCAGAGGAGGTGGTGGAAGCAGACACAATAGTAGCATTCAAGAAACACCTGGACGAATAAAAGGAAATAGAGGGATATGGATCCTGTCAGTAAAGACAGTTTTAGTATGGAATGGCAAAATGTGTCTGTGTAGGCTCGGGGGGCTGAAGGCCCTGTTTCTGTGCTGTATTGATCTTTGTTCTTGTTCTTTGCAGGATACCAAAGACCTCTCAGCTTGACATCAATAATGAGAACAAAAACAGAAGTTGCTGGCAAAGCTCAGCAGGTCTCATAGCATCTGTGAAGAAAAATATCAAAGTTAACGTTTCGGGTCCGGTGACCCTTCCTCAAAACTGGTGGCGGGCATAATACAGGATAAGGTAAATACACACATCAAGAAAAATAAGTTTGTACTAAACAATCAACATGGCTTTATGAAAGGCAGGTCATGTCTGACAAATTTAATTGAGTTCTTTGATGAGGTGAGAACGGGGAGGGGATCAGGGTGATGCTGTGAATGTTGTTTATTTGAACTTGCAGAATGCATTAATATGGTACCACATTGCAGATTATTTAGTAAATTAGAGATGAGTTAAAAGCAGTGTTCGCCAGGTATCAGTGTTTGAATCATTGCTTTCTCTTATTTATATAATTTATTTATAATTTGGAGCTGGGTGCTGAGGGCAAAATCTCGAAACTTGCAGAGGACACTAAATGATGGGACATTGGCAAGTTAGCCAAATAGGCAGACCACCTGGCAGATGAATTTCAATGCAGCGAGATGTACGGTGATGCATTTTGGTAGAAGAAATGCAGAGAGACAATACAGGCAATACAACTTTAAGGGGAGAACAGAAGCAGAAGGATCTCAGGGTCCACATCCATGATTCTCTGAAGGTGGGTAGGCTAGTTGAAATAGTTGTTAAGAAGACTCACAACATCCTTGGGTTTATATTTAGAGGCAGAGAGTAAAAAAGCAAGGACATGATGCCACACCTCTACAAATCATTGGTCAGGCTGCATTTGGAGTATTATGTTTAGTTCTGAGTACCTTATTTAAGGAAGGATATTAAACTCTGTGGAGATTTCAGAGGAGATTTACTAAAATGATACTAAAAGGATTTTACATACCAAGAAAAATTAGAGAAATTGGACCTATTCTCCTTTGAGCAGAGAAGATTAAAAGGTGACTTTAGTGAAATGTTAAAAATAAAGAACAATTTTGACAGTGTAATGGAGGATATTCTGTTTCCACTAGCTGGTATATCAGTGACAAGGGTCACAATTTCAAGACTGTAGGAGTGAGATGAGGAGAAACTTCTTTACTCACAGAATTGTTAAGATTTGGAATACACTGCCTGGGACAATGGTGGAGGTAGTTTCCAGAGGAGATTTCAAAACAGTGCTTTGAAAGTGATGAATTTAGAGGGCTATGGAGATAGGGCTGGAGAATGGGACTAGCTGGGTAGCTCTTTTGGCAGCATGCATATTGGGTCAAATGGCCTCTTCCACTACTGTAAAATTCTATGATTCTATAATCTCCTGTCCTCTTTCTCCAGTGCACAACCTTGTGATAACGTGACAACCAGAACTATACGTAGTATTCCATCTGCGGCCAAACCAATGTTTTATAAAATTGTCACAAGACGTCCTTACTGCACCCAGCTAATGAACACAAGCATCTCCTATGCCTTCTTCGCCACTCCCATCTACCTGTGCTGACACCTTCAGGGACATATTGGGACTTGTATACCAAAGTCCCTTTGATCCTTAGTCCTCCCTAGGTATAATGTTTGTGGTTCACTCAAACCATAAACAGAACATGAGGCAGATGGAGGGTAAACTTGAACAGGGAATACTTTACTGTGGGTCCTCTCAGTTCCACAGTTGGCTTTAGAACCCCCTAGTTTCTGCCTCTGGGTCACCTGACCTAGTCTCTTAAAAGGGTAACATACACCCAACTTTATACATGACTCCCCTCCCCCTTTATTTAAATTCTCCCCTTAATATACATACATCCAACAATTATAACTATAATACAGACATTGTAGCTAACATATACATCATCAGGAAGATTTACAAACAAAAATGGATAAAGAAAAAGGCCCTTCCATACCCAACATTGACATGATCAGTCTCTCAGGGGGATGACGATTCCTAGAAGACTGGCTCCTCGCCTCCAGGAACCTTTTCTAGCGTAGTGCACTGGGCTTCTGAAAGTTCCCGTGGTTCTGCAGGTGCATCCCTCTATGATTGGCTGTTGTTGTCTCCTCCCTGGGTATGACCAACCCTGGCTTGGAGACACATGATTCAGTCAATACCACTATTTCCATCTGGACCGGGTCAGTATTCTGAGGGGCTTACCCCATAGATGAGAAGTAGTGACTAGCTGGTCTGCATATCTCCTCCAGACCAGTTCATTCCTAGACTGGATCAATTGTGACAAACAGTTGTGTTTGAGCCCACCACCACAGCAGGGACCAGTATTTCGAAAACATATACTTCTAGGTCAACACGGTTTATACTCTTTGGAAATAGCCTCAACTGTGAGGCTGATGCTCTTCTAACCATCTGTCCTTTTTGGATTTCATTCTACCACCTCTCTGGTCTCTTCTAATCACAATAAGTCAAATATGGTTCTCAGCTGATGGCTGAACATTAAGGATGCCAGCGAGCACTGGGTTGTCGCATGTGGCGTGTTCTTGTACGTGTTGAGGAATTTGTTGAGTTGTCATCCTAGCAAACCTTCCCATGTGAGGCCTTTAAGGCCCGCTTCAAGGTTTGTACAAATCTCTCATCTGGCTGTTTATCGCCGGGTGACATGGAGCCAATATCACATATCTGACTTGTGATTTTCCAGGTAATGCTCAAACTCTTGCACCACTCTTGAACCATTGTTACTCACAATTTATTCAGAGTTACTGATCTTGGCAAATACTTCATCCAGTTGGTCTATCATTGCTTCTGCTGATACCAACTTTGTGACCGCCACCTTGGGGCACTTGGAGTGGGCATCCAAGACCACTAGTAACATCCATCTTCTACTGGTCCTGCAAAATTGACAATGAACCCACTGCCATGGTGCTTGATGCCATTCCCATGGTGAAGGGGCAACAATGGTTACGCCTTCCTTAATAATGTGCCAGATATACATGATTTCACTTTCTTCACAATTTGGGAGTCCGCCTTTGGCCACCAAAACTATCTCGTGGCTATCTTGTTCATTCACATCATGCCAAGGTGTCCTTGGTGCACACGTCGCAGTACTTTTCCTCTTAACTGGGGAGGGATAACAACTCTCATTCCCCACATTAAACACCCCTCTGATATGGACAACTCCCACCTCCTGAAATTCTGTGTGGTTTCTATAACCAGTCCTTCCTCTGAGGACTAAGTCCACCACCAGGCTGAAGATGGGTCATTCCAGGTAGTGTTCCACACCTGACTCGTTGACCACCGGTACCTTGCCATCCCAGGAAAAGTATAGTATTTTCAGGTTCCAGTTGGGAACATCCTTATTTCCTGGCAGTGGTAACCTTGATAAAGCATCTGCATTATTGTGCTTCTCTGACTATTGTCATCTGATTTGAAATGAGTAGGCTGACAGAGGCAGTGCTATCTCTGCAAAAATGCCGCCGCCATTGATGGTATTCCATATATGGGCCAAAAATGGATATTAGTGGCCTGTGGTCTGTCATTAGCACAAGGTATCTCCCTTAAAGGAAATAGCTGAACTTCTTAACAAGTGAACGTGATGCCCAATCCTTCCTTTACCACTGGGGCATGCTTCTCCTTTGCCTTCGTTAGTGACATTGATGCGAATGCAATGGGGCTTTCCTCTCTGTTTGGCATGATGTGTGACAGTACAGCACCAACCTCATTAGGATGAGGTGTCACATGCCAACTGCAGTGGCAATTTCAGCTCAAAATGAGTCAACACTTTTTAAGGTTTGCTTCACCTTCCGTAAGCCTCTTCACATTCCTGGGTCAATTTCCATAGCCGTCCTTTTCCAAGCAAACAATGCAGGGGTTGTAGTACAGTTGCCAGATCAGGTATAAACTTGCCTTTGTAATTTACCAATTCCAAGAATGATCTTTGTTGAGACACATTCTCTGCCTGGGGGCCTTCATGATAGCCTCCATCTTCTTGGGTGCCTTGTGTAGTGCCTCACCATCAATTACATGGCCCAGGTATTCTATGGAGCATTTTAAAAGAAACTCACATTTCTTCCTTTTCACTTGTATGCCGTGTTCCTGCAACCTTTTTAGAGTGTGTTCTAGGTATTTCAAATGTTCCTCTTCAGAGACTCCAAATATCAGTTAGATAAAACTGGACACCCAGCAATCCACTCAAAATTTGGTCCATGGAATAAAGTTGGTGCTGATGTGATGCCAAAAGGAAGTTGCTGTAGCGGAACAGTCCCCTATCTTTCACTTTCATCGGCGGTGACTGGGATTCCTTCATGACCCCCATATGCAGGAGGCCTGCAAAATATCTATTTCTGCGAATATCTTTCCCTTAAACAATTCAATGAATAGGTGCTCAGTGAGTGGAAATGGGTATTGATCCACACACAGAACTGAGTTGACTGTGACCTTAAAATCACCACAAATCCTCACCACACCATTTGTTTTTAAGACAGGAGCAATTGGAGTGGCCCATTCATAGGTGGTTACTGGTTCCAATGCTCCCAGGTTCGCCAGCTGTTCCAGTTCTGCCTCCACCTTACCCCAGATTGCATACGGTACTGGACACTTCAGACTCCTTTGATGAGTCTTCTGCTTCAACCAAAGTTTAATTTTCACTCCTTTCATCTCCCCAAGTTTTCCTTGAAGACATCTGTATACCAGTTCAAAATTTCTTGCATACTCATTTTTGAGTCTGCCACTGTATCAATAAATTTAACTCTAATTTCTGTAATGAGTGGCATCTGAAAAATGGAGGGTAGTCACGTTTCACTATGTACAGAGGCAATTCAGCACACTGGTTCCTTAGCTGCACTCTTACCAGTACATAGATCTTCAGTGGCACCACTTGATCCTTCTATGTTCCTAGTGTAATCTTGGAAGGCTTTAATTTTTCCCATAGATTTTTGGGAATCACAGATACCGCTGTACCCATATCCACTTCCACAAATTGGGTGATGGATGGACTCTCCTTTGTTCTGTATTCATTTCTAAAAATGGAAATGTTCCACAATCATCAGTGGCTTTGGTGCAAAATAACTTCCCAACATTTTGCATAGATTTTCTCCGCGCGTTTCTCTGGTTGCACCAAGCTTCTTAGAATTGCAAGAGTCTTACTCCCAATGGTGCTCAAGAAAATTGGTACCATTATGTCTTCAACCACTTTGTTTGCCTATAAGAGCACATGTGCAATGAACATTCTGTCTCTTCATCAAATGGCCCAATCGCTCTAAATTGGCCTGTCCTTTAGGTATTCTTGTGGTCGGAGTTTTGTCTGCTGCTCGAGTCGAGTAGCCATTTGCTACAGTCTCTGCATTGGCCACTCTGTCACTGACTGTGACCATTTTACCCTGGCTTCAACCGCAGCCCAAGTTCCCTCAAGATCATTCTCCCTGATGACTTCCGTAAGCTCCTGGGTGAATAATTCTCTCTTCAGCCATCAGCTGCAGCCTGAATCCCCTAACAACTGCCCCTCCTGGCCCACTGCCTAGTGTGTAGCTTTCTTTCCTGGTGTCATCATTAGATCAAGTGCCCACACAGCTGCTTCCCTCAACATTACCTCCACAATCCAATGCCATTTTCAAAGTTTGGGTGATGTCCTCCCTTCAAACAAAAAAACGGTGTTAGTGCACAGTTTGTGGATCCCACTTTGATCATCAGTTATTTTGTTTGTTGTTCATAGAAAATGACTAGGTAAATTTGAACAGGGAATAGTTTATTGTGGGTCCTCTCAGCTCCGCAGTCAGTTTTAAATTGCCTCCCCCAGCTCCCAAGTCCGGATCACCTGGCCCACGCTCTTAAAATGGTGTCACGCACACCTAACTGCATATGTAATACTAGGGACCTACCATTCATTCTATATATCCTTCCCGAATTAGACCTGTCAAAATTAATCATCTCACACTTACTAAATTTCATCTGCCATTGTTCTGCCCAATTTACTAGCTGATCAATATCAGACAGTAGTCTGCGATCCTCCTCCTCAATATCAACCACACCACCAATTTTCAAGTTATACCTTATACCTTCTATGTTCACAACGAAGTCATTAATCTATATAACAAACACCGATCCCTATGATATACACCTGATCAGTCTTAAAAACATAAAAACAACACTCCACATCACCTTTTGCCTTCAATTTTCAAGCCAAATTTAAATCCAGTTTGCTAACTTGGCTTGGATCCCAAGGGCTCTTCCCTTTTGGGTCAGCCTTCAATGTGGGAAATTATGCATCTGTATGCTTGCTCATTGGCCACAGTGTCTTTCTCCTTTGTGAATGCAGATGAGAAATATTCATCTAAGACCTCACCAATGTCCTCTGGCTTCATGCAAGGATTACCCCTTTGGTATCTAATAGGCCCCACTCTTTCTCTGGTAATTCTTCTACCCTTAATATACTTATAAAATGCCTTGGGGTTTTCCTTAATCCTATCTGCCACAGCTATTTCATGGCCTCTCTTTGCCCTCCTAATTTCTTTTTAAGCACCCTTCCTACACTCTTTATACTCCTGAAGGCTCCCTCTTTTTTGATGGTCTCTACCCGACACATGATTTCTTTTTTTTCTTTATTTAACTCTCAAGATCCCTGGACATGCAGAGTTCTCTGGGCTTGTAGCCCTTGCCCTTCAATTTTATATGATTATGCTGGCCTTGAATTCTCAGGGATAGATAGACTGAAGCAGTCCCGAAATCAATGGATCAAATCTAAATTCTGAAGTCCTCTCACTTCCAGTTGTGACTGATGGTGAATGATTAAACAGCTAATAGGATGGAGTAGTTTAACACTATCCTTATCTGTGCTGTTGGAGGAGCATAGCACATCGGTACGAAAGTCAAGACTAAAGCGTTTGCAACCATCTGCAGCCAGAAGTGCCAAATGGATGATGCATCTCAGCCTCCTCCACAGGTCGCCACCATCGCAAATACCCATCTTCAGCAAATTGATTCATTCCATGTTATATTAAGAAATAGCTAAATGTACTAGATACAGCCAAGGCTAGAGTACTGAAAATTTGTGGTCCAGAACTACCTGCATCTTGAACCAATCCGCTCCAGTACAGCTGCAACACTGACGTCTACTCACGATGTGAAAATTGCCCAGCTATATTCTGTCCGCAAAAAAAGTCTATTAGCATGAGATTAATCAACCTTCAATCATTGGCATAGTGATTGAAGGTGTTGTTGACACTGCCATAAAACAGCATCTGCTCAGTAACAACTTGCTTACAGACATTCAGTTTGGGTTCATAGAATCCCAACATTGTTGAAAGAGGCCACTTGGCATATCGAGTCTGCACCCATCCTCTAAAATCATCCCACTGTCTCACCTTATGCGCATAACCCTGCATTTATCATGGCTAACCCATCTAGCTTACAGATCCCTGGACATTACGGGTCAAATTTTCATGGCCAATCTGCCATCTTTGGACTCTGGGAGGAAACCCATGCAGACATGGGGAGAATATGCAAACGCCATATGGGCAGTCACCCAAGTCTAGAATTAAATCTTAGTCCCTTATGCTGTGAGGCAGCAGTGCTAACCACCGAGCCACCATGCTGCCCCTATGGTTTCTGCAAGGATCGCACAGATCCTGACATTAACATAACATTGGTTCAACAAGGACAAATAAGCTGAATTCTAAGGATAAGGTGAGAGTAACTGACCAGTAGCTGAACTGCATTAGCAATATAAATAGTGGCAAAGGGCAAGAATTCTGAGATGAGCAATTTGTGTCCTGATACTGTAAGAAGGGGTAAAAATCCGCATCAGTTTATGAACATACCCTGGAGGTAAAACCCCTCTGAAGGCATAAATTGTGGAAATTACAGTGGATTAAATTCACTGAATTTTTGGGACTTCAGAAAACATGGGCTGCAACTGAGCCAGGAGAAGGCTGGCTGGGACAGACTGGGAAATACACAAGCCCGGGGGCAGACGTCTGGAACAGGGGTTAGCTTGCAGAAACTAAAAGGAAGACCCCCATCCATGCCCCAGCTTAAACAATAGAAGCCAGGCAGGAAACAAACAAGGTCAACAACTTCAGACTCTCTGGAGCCTGCAGAGGTACAAAGCCATGCAATTTTCCAACCAGTGCTCAGGCACAAACCACTGAACATTCCACAACAGAGATAATAGGAACTGCAGATGCTGGAGAATCCGAGATAACAAGGTGTGGGACTGGATGAACACAGCAGGACAAGCAGCATCATTGGAGCAGGAAAGCTTGATGTTTCGGGCCTAGACCGTTCATCAGAAATGGGGGAGGGGAAGACGGTTCTGAAATAAATGGGGAGAGAGGGGGAGGCGGATAGAAGATGGATAAAGGAGAGGATAGGTGGAGAGGAGACAGACAAGTCAAAGAGGCGGGGATGGAGCCAGTAAAAGTGAGTGCAGATGGGGAGGTAGGGAGGAGATAGGTCAGTCCAGGGAGGACGGACAGGTCAAGGGGGCGGGATGAGGTTAGTAGGTAGGAGATGGGGGTGCAGCTTGAGGTGGGAGGAGGGGATAGGTGAGAGGAAGAACAGGTTAGGGAGGCGGGGACGAGCTGGGCTGGTTTTGGGATGCGGTTGGGGGAGGGGAGATTTTGCAGCTTGTGAAATCCACATTGATACCATTGGGCTGCAGGGTTCCCAGGCTAAATATGAGCTGCTGTTCCTGCAGCCTTCGGATGGCATCATTGTGGCACTGCAGGAGGCACAGGATGGACATGTCATCTGAGGAATGGGAGGGGGAGTTGAAATGGTTCGCGACTGGGAGGTGCAGTTGTTTGTTGCGAACCGAGCGCAGGTGTTCTGCAAAGCGATCCCCAAGCCTCCGCTTGGTTTCCCCGATGTAGAGGAGGCCACAACGGGTACAGCGGATGCAGTATACCACATTGGCAGATGTGCAGGTGAACATCTGCCTGATGTGGAAAGTCTTCTTGGGGCCTGGGATGGGGGTGAGGGAGGAGGTGTGGGGGCAGGTGTAGCACTTCCTGCAGTTGCAGGGAAAAGTGCCGGGTGTGGTGGGGCTGGAGGGGAGTGTGGAGCGAACAAGGGAGTCACGGAGGGAGTGGTCTCTCCGGAAAGCAGACAAGGGTAGGGAGGGAAAAATGTCTTTGGTGGTAGGGTCAGATTGCAGATGGCGGAAGTGTCGGAGGATGATGCATTGGATCTGGAGGTTGGTGGGGTGGTATGTGAGGATGAGGGGGATTCTTTTTGGTTGTTATTGCGGGGACGGGGTGTGAGGGATGAGTTGCGGGAAATGCGGGAGACACGGTCGAGGGCGTTCTTGACCACTGCGCGGGGGAAGTTGCGGTCCTTGAAGAATGAGGACATCTGAGATGTAAGGGAGTGGAATGCCTCATCCTGGGAGCAGATGCGGCGGAGGCGAAGGAATTGGGAACAGGGGATGGCATTTTTGCAGGAAGGTGGGTG
>JAHRHZ010000176.1:1522769-1554053 GCA_024137785.1 Ginglymostoma cirratum
CACCCACCTTCCTGCAAAAATGCCATCCCCTGTTCCCAATTCCTTCGCCTCCGCCGCATCTGCTCCCAGGATGAGGCATTCCACTCCCTTACATCTCAGATGTCCTCATTCTTCAAGGACCGCAACTTCCCCCGCGCAGTGGTCAAGAACGCCCTCGACCGTGTCTCCCGCATTTCCCGCAACTCATCCCTCACACCCCGTCCCCGCAATAACAATCAAAAAAGAATCCCCCTCATCCTCACATATGACCCCACCAACCTCCAGATCCAACGCATCATCCTCCAACACTTCCGCCATCTGCAATCCGACCCCACCACCAAAGACATTTTTCCCTCCCTACCCTTGTCTGCTTTCCGGAGAGACCACTCCCTCCGTGACTCCCTTGTTCGCTCCACACTCCCCTCCAGCCCCACCACACCCGGCACTTTTCCCTGCAACTGCAGGAAGTGCTACACCTGCCCCCACACCTCCTCCCTCACCCCCATCCCAGGCCCCAAGAAGACTTTCCACATCAGGCAGATGTTCACCTGCACATCTGCCAATGTGGTATACTGCATCCGCTGTACCCGTTGTGGCCTCCTCTACATCGGGGAAACCAAGCGGAGGCTTGGAGATCGCTTTGCAGAACACCTGCGCTCGGTTCGCAACAAACAACTGCACCTCCCAGTCGCGAACCATTTCAACTCCCCCTCCCATTCCTCAGACGACATGTCCATCCTGTGCCTCCTGCAGTGCCACAATGATGCCATCCGAAGGCTGCAGGAACAGCAGCTCATATTTAGCCTGGGAACCCTGCAGCCCAATGGTATCAATGTGGATTTCACAAGCTGCAAAATCTCCCCTCCCCCAACCGCATCCCAAAACCAGCCCAGCTCGTCCCCGCCTCCCTAACCTGTTCTTCCTCTCACCTATCCCCTCCTCCCACCTCAAGCTGCACCCCCATCTCCTACCTACTAACCTCATCCTGCCCCCTTGACCTGTCCGTCCTCCCTGGACTGACCTATCTCCTCCCTACCTCCCCATCTGCACTCACTTTTACTGGCTCCATCCCCGCCTCTTTGACTTGTCTGTCTCCTCTCCACCTATCCTCTCCTTTATCCATCTTCTATCCGCCTCCCCCTCTCTCCCCATTTATTTCAGAACCGTCTTCCCCTCCCCCATTTCTGATGAACGGTCTAGGCCCGAAACATCAAGCTTTCCTGCTCCAATGATGCTGCTTGGCCTGCTGTGTTTATCCAGCCCCACACCTTGTTATCTCGAACATTCCACACCATTGTGCTACATGCAAATCTGTTCTACCTATGCATGTAAAGACATTCACAACACTATTCAAACCTGAACGAATATCCATCCAAGGGAAATACTGGACATTCCAAAACCATCAAAACCATTCACCTCAATCAAAAACCATTCACACCTTCTCCAGTGAACAGGAAGCCCATTCAGCCCCAAGAGGAACAATAGCTCAACAGATTTGGCAGGAGATAAGGCGGCCTGCAGTTGAGTACAACTGGAGACCCCAAGCCCAGCACTGCAGAGAGAAGGAGAAAGAGAGTGAGAAAGTGTGAGTAATGCCAGCCTTGTGATACAAGCATTGCGATACTAGCAACATGCCCTGATTCCAACACAGTGTGTCCTCTGAGGTGGGATTTGTGATGATAGTTTGAGATTCTGAGCGAGTAGCAGGCCCCGCTCACAAAGGAAAGCACCCTTGCAACCACTGAACACCAGCAACTAACTACGAACCTCTACTCGATGTCCAGAAGCAACCAAAGGCATCCAAAGACAGAAAACACTGACTGGGGCAACACCAACCACCATCCAAGACAACGCCCACTCGCAAGGACCACCAGAAAAGAAAGAAAACCCAAGGTACTCACTGGTCTGGTCCCACGCGCCTAATCGCATCAGCGGACACTACTCGACTGACTGTTACTGGTACTTGCAGCCCTTCGTGGAGTCCCAGCTACAGCAAGAAACTATGGACAAGAGCCGGTCAAAATCGAATTTTCACAAGAGGGGTGAGCCTGAGCTCATCGAGACCCTCTAACCCCGTTTGGCTAGTTTTAGATAGGGGAAGGTGGGGTTTGGGAGGGCTAACGGTGTAGGGCACCCCTCAGGAAGGGAAGTGCAATAGGACTCTGGGTCAGCAGGCACTCTCTCTCTCTCTCCCTCCCTTGTTAGCATAAGAAACAGCCACCCACTGTATCTGTATATCCATTGTATTAAGTCTTGGCTGCAAGGCTTAACTGGGGGTCAAGTTAACTGGGAGACAGATCTCAGTCACAGGCAGTATTTTGGTGATAATCACTTTCTCGTTTTCTGTAAATATATTAAATTTTCCTTGTTTGTTCAATAAAATCAGAGTTTTCTTTGTTTCTGAAACACCTGCCTCCTGTGTTTTCCACAGCACCATATTCCACTTCATAAGCCCGGTGTCAGAATCAGAGAGCTAGTGAATAATAAACCAGGTGCACTCCCCACAATACATAAGGTAGGTGATAATAATAGTATTATCACTAGACTGTTAATCCAGAAACTCAGATAATGTTCTGGGGACCTGGATTCGAGAACCATCACTTCAGATGGTGGAATTTGAATTCATTACAAAAGAAGCGAAATCTAGAATTAAGAATCTACCAAGCACTATGAAATCATTCTCAATTACAGGAAAAATCCATCTGGTTCACGACTGCTATCCTCACCTGGTGTGGCCTACATGTGACTCCAGACCCACAGCAATATGGTTGATTTTCAATTGCCCTCTGAAATGGCCTAGCAAGCAATTCAGTTATCCCAATCACTACAAAGTCCCAAAGAAATGAAGCCGGACAGATCACCTGGCATCAACCTAGGCACCCGAAAAGACAATGGCAGAAACAGCCCTGTCGACCCTGCAAAGTCCTCCTCACTAACATCTGGGGACTAGTGCCAAAATTGGGAGAGCTGTCTCATAGACTTGTCAAGCAACACCCTGGCATAGTCATACTCATGGAATCATGCCTTACAGACAATGTCTCAGACACCATCATCACCATCCCTGGATATGTCCTGTCTCACCAGCAGGACAGAACCAGCAGACGTGGCAGCACGGTGGTATACAGTTGGGAGAGAGTTGCTTTGGGAGTCCTCAACATTGACTCTGGAGCACATTAAGTCTCATGGCTTCAGGTTAAACATGGGCAAGGAAACCTCCTGCTGATTACCACATACTGTCCTCCCTCAGTTGATGAATCCGTACTCTGCCATGTTGAATAACACTTGGAGGATGCACTGAGGATGGCAAGGGCACAAAATGTACTCTGGGTCGGGGATTTCAATTTCCACCAAGAATGGTTCAGAAGCTGTACTACTGATCAAGCTGGTTGTGTCCTAAAGAACATAGCTGCTAGACTGGGTCTGCAGCAGGTGGTCAGGTACCCAACAGGAGGGCAAAACATACTTGATATAATCCTTACCAATGTGCCAGCTGCAGTTGCATCTGTCCATGACAGTATCACTAAGAGTGACCAACAGACAGTCCTTGAGGAGACAAAGTCCCGCCTTCACGTTGAGAATAACTTCCATCGTGTTGTGCGGCACTATCACCATGCTAAATGGGACAGACTTCGTACAGATCCAGCAACTCAAAACTGGGCATCTATGTGGCTCTGTGGGCCACCAACAGGAGCAGAATCGTACTTCAACACAATCTGTAACCTCATTGCCTGGCATATCCCCGACTAAACCATTACCGTCAAGCCAGGGGATCAATTCTGGTTCATGGAAAGTGCAGGAGAGCATGCCAGGAACAGTACCAGGCATACCTGAGGTGTCAACCTGGTGAAGCCACCAAACAGGACTACTTTCATGCCAAACAGCATAAGCAGCAAATGGTAGACAGCGCTAAGTGATCTCACAACTATCGGATCAAATCTAAGCTCTGCAGTCCTGTCACATCCAGTCGTGAATGGTAGTGGACAATTAAACAGCTCATTGGAGGAAGAGGCTCCACAAATATTCCCATCCTCAATTATGGAAGAGCACAGAACATCAGTGCAAATGATAAGGCCGAAACTTTCGCAGCCATCTTCAGCCAAAAGTGCTGACTGGATGATCCATCTCAACCTCCTCCAGTGGTCCCCAGCATTATAGATACTAGTTTTCAGCTAATTTGATTCATTCTATGTGATATCAAGAAATGGTTGGAGACACTAGATACTGCAAAGTCTACAGGCCCTGACAACATTCCGGCAATAGTACTGAAGACTTGTGCTCCAGAACTTGCCGCTTCTCTCGCCAAGCTGTTCCAGTACAGTTATAACACTGATATCTACCTGACAGTGTAGAAAATTGTCCTGTGCATAAAAAGCAGGACAAATCCAACACAGCTAATTACCGTCCCATCAGTCTACCCTTGATCATCAGTAAAGTGATGGAAGGTGTCATCAACAGTGCTATCAAGCAGCACCTGCGCAGCGATGCCCAGTTTGGATTCCGTCAGGGCAACCCAGCTCCTGACCTCATTACAGCCTTGGTTCAAACATTGACAGGAGAGCTGAATCCCAGAGGTGAGGTAAGAGTGACAGCCCCTGACTTCAAGGCTGCATTTGACGGGTACAGCATCAAGGCGTTCGAGCAAAACTGGGATCAATGGGTATCAAGAGCAAACTCTCTGGCTGTTGGAGTCATACCTGACACATAGGAAGATGGTCGTGGTTGTTGGAGGTCAATCATTTCAGCTCCAGGACATTTCTACAGGAGTTCCTCAGGATAATGTCCTCAGCACAACCATCTTCAGGTGCTTCATCAATGACCTTCCCTCCATCGTAAGATATGAAGTGGGGATGTTCACCAATGATTGCACACAATGTTCAGCACCATTTGCGACTCATCAGGTACTGAAGCAGTCCATGTTCAAATGCAAGAAGATCTGGACAATATCCAGGCTTGGGCTGACAAGTGGTAAGTAACATTCACACCACAAAATGTCAGACCAAGACCATCATGAATAAGAGACAATCTAACCACCACCTCTTGGCATTTAACAGTGTTACCACCATGAATCCCCCACTATCAACATCCTGGGGGTTACCATTGACCAGAAATTCAACTGGACTCACCACATAAACACAGTGGCTACAAGAGCAGCTAGAATCTAGCAATACAGCAGCCAGTAACTCACTTCTTGACTCCTCATAGCCTGTCCACCATCTACAAGGCACAAGTCAGAAGTGATAGAATACTCTGCACTTGCCTGGATGAGTGCAGCCCCAACAACACTCAAGAAGCTTGACACCATCCAGAACAAAGAAGTCTACTTGATTAGCACTATATCCACAAGCATCCACTCACTCCACCACTGATGCTCAGCAGCAGCAGTGTATACTATCAACAAGATGCATTGCAGAAATTCACTAAAGATCCTCAGACACCACCTTCCAAACTCACAACCACTTCCATCTAGAAGGACAAGGGCAGAAGATAAATGGGAACCTTCGAGTTGCCCTCCAAGCTACTCACCATCCTAACTTGGAAATATATCGCCATTCCTTCACCGTCGCTGGTCAAAATCCTGGAATTCCCCCCCTGCTGGCATTGTTGGTAAACTCACAGCAGTTGACTGCAGCAGTTTAAGAAGGCAGTGCACCACCACCTTCTCAAGGGCAATTAATGACTGGCAATAAAAGCTGGCCAGCTAGCAATGCCCACATCCCACAAATGAACAAAAAAAACCTGCCCAGAGCATATCCACGTCAGGAATGTGAAGGAACACTTTCCACTTGTCTGGATCAGTGCAGTTCCAACAACACTGTAGAAATTCAGTCCCATCCAGGGCAGAACCAGTTTGATTGCCACCCATCAGAATTCACTCTAACCACAACAGAGGCACATTGGAAGCTGTACTTACAATCGACAAGATATACCATATCACTTACCGACTCTTTCAACAAGATCTTCCAAACTTTTACCACTTAGAAGGACAAGCACAGATGCGTTGGAACTTAATGCCTTGTAACTATTCCGGCTTAGAACGATACCACTGTTCCTTCACTGTCACTGGGTCAAATTTCTAGAAATTCCTTGTTAACAGCATTGTGTGTGTACCTACTCAATATAATTTGCAGCGTTTGAGGAAGGCATCTCACCACCCGCTTCTCAAAGTTAATTAAAGATGGACAATAAATGGCGGCCCAGCCAGCAGAGCCCACTTCCTGTGAAAATTAAGTTTTAAAAATAAAACCCTGGAAAGCACAAAGAAACTCCATTGCCTTACTATTTAGAGCATGCTAATAATTTTCAATTATTTCTGAGATGGGGCATCCAAAAGCAATTACCTGTTCTGAAACAATTGCAGCAATTGTGAATTAAACAATTCACTGTGAAACGTACAAGCAGGGAACCCCTGTTAAGTAGAAGCAACAAAAAAAATGAAAAGACAATGGCTGTTCTGAAATAAACTACTGAGACTGGTACCTTCTCTTTCTCTGCAAGTGCTGTGTGAAGTTTGTTTAACCACGCTGAAATAAAAAGTACTTCAAAGCAAAATCTTTTAAAACATTGAAATTTTGCTCCATCACGATTGCATCCAGGAGAATGGTTAAACTAAACGACTGCAAGTTTGAATCAGTGCATCAACACCATTGAATGGCAGAACAATGATGTGGTCTAATTGCCAGACTTGAAAGAGCAAACAGTCCCAGTGGGGTGAGGGGAGTGGAGAGTGGACATGGTGACAGAAAATGTAACAAGTAAAGATGAAAGAAAAGGAAAAGTTGAGAGAATGTAACAAGTAAAGCTAAACGAAAGGGAAGAAATGGAAGTTGGTTCACAATTTGAAGGTGTTGAACTCAATTTTAAGTCCAGAAGGCTGTAAGGTGCTGAGGCTGAAAATGAAATATTTGCACTGTGATTCGCTGACTTCACCCTGACTTCATTATCTAGATCCTTACAGGCTTTAGTTACTACCTTCTTACCATCTACTAACCTCCTCATTTGGTTCCCATCCCCCGCCAGAGAGTTTGTTAACTCTTCACAAAACTCACCAAGCCCCTATCATAATTGAAATAGATTGTGGGATGGCATTCAGTTACACAGAGGTTTCATGTTTTGACTCTTGTTCTGTACAATTTCCACTTCGGGTCAATGTCAATGACCTTAGCCATTGCTAAGATTTTAGAGTCCGTAATTAAGGACAGGTATGCAGGGTACTTGGAAGTGCACAGTAAAACAGGGTGGAGTCAGCACAGCTTCATTAGGGGGAGGTTATGCCTGACAAATCTGTTGGAATTCTTTGAGGGGGCAATGAGCATATTGGACAAAGGAGAGCCAGTGGACACGATCTATTTGGATTTCCAAATGCCTCTGACAAGGTGCTGCATAGGTGACTGCTAAATAATATACAACCCATGGTGTTGGAGGCAAGGTACTGGCTTGGATGGAGGCTTCACTGACTGGCAGAAGGTAGAGAGAGTAGGGATAAAGCAGTCTTTTCAGGATGGCAGCTGATGGCAGCAGCTTAAAAATATAGTAAGAACAAGATAAGAGTTAGGAGTTGTGTTAATTTCACAAATTGCAGATGACACATAACTTGTGAGAAATGTGAACCTTGAGGAGGATCATATTGACTTTTAAGAGGACAGACAGGTTAGCAAAATGATGATGATGGATAAAAATTAATGAAGCTATCAGTGATTAATTTATGTCGAGTGAACAAGGATGGGCAATGTAAAACAAAGAGTATAAATATGCAGGAATAGAGGACCTGGACAAATCATTGAAGAGAGAAGGGCATGTTGAAAAAGTAGTTAATAAAACATATGAGATCAAGTACTTTATAAATCTGGGCATAAAGTACATAACGAAGGAGCTTGCATACCTATTGTTCAGCCTCAACATGAATTTTGTGTCCAGGTCTGGCTACGCTTTTTATAGAAGACATGAAGGCATGAGAGAAGATTTGCAAAAGATTCATAACAATTGTTTCAGAGATAAGGAATTTGAGTTATGTAGATATATATTAGAAGCTGGAGCTGTTTCTCGATGGAGAAGAGATGGTAGACAGGAGGTTTAAGAGAGCTGTTCAAAATCATGATGGGTTGAAAGAAAGTCGAGAGGGAGAAACTGTTCCCATTTGGAAGAAGAATTGAGAACTAAAGGCTATTGAGTTAAATTGATTGGTAACCAAAGCAATGCAGGCATTAGGATAAACTTTCTTTATTAGTAAGTGTTTAGCATCTGGAATCACTGCCTTAGTGTGTTGTGGAGGCAGATTCAATCAAAGTTTTCAAAACAAAACAGATCACTATGTAAAGAGAAATAATTTCCAGGACTCTGGGGTAAAGCTGGAAGAGGGATATTAAATGAGTTTCTGTTTCACAGAGGCAGCCTGGCAACAATGGGCCATTTGGTCTCCTCCTGTGGTGTAACCAATTCTGATTCTATGATCCTACACCCTCCCCCTGCCAATCCCCTCACAAGCAAATTGTCTGCTGGTACTCACTGTACAGGCCCATGAAGGAAGATGGCAATTTTGGGAAAAAAAAATCTGAAAGGCTGTAACTGCATGTGAAACTACATCTCATAGAATTCCTACAGTGTGGAAACAGGCCCTTCAGCCCAACAAGTCCACGCTGACCCTCAGAGTATCCCACTCAGACCCATCCATGAACACTACGGGCAATTTAGCATGACCAATCCACGTAGCCTGCACATCTTTGGACTGTGGGAGGAAATCAGAGCACCCGGAAGAGACACGGGAAGAACGTGCAAACTCCACACAGACAGTCACCTGAGGGTGGAATCGAACTGGGTCACTTGTGCTATGACACAGCAGTGCTAACCACTGAGCAACCATGCCGCTATGGAAGAAAATCCTTGAAACCAGAATAGCAGAAGAAGAAGAGAAATAAAAAAAGACTTTGAGGAGCTAAAGAATCCAATATTGATATTTTCATGGCTAGTAACCTCACAAGCTGTGCATATGATCATAAGAATAGTGTGAACTAAAGATTATTATTATCTGACTAAATTTTCTGACTTGAAATTGAAATTACTACTGAGATCCAATTAACAGTGTAGGTATCAGTCTAAGATTAATAGTTGCACCTTGGGTCATAGCCAGGAAAGGCCCTGTTTACATTGCTTTGTTCATGTCAAGCTGTATCATTTAACAGTTCTGTTTCAGAGAAAGCTTGGGATATCCCTGCATACCCAGATCTTGAGACAATATAACTGTTTCCAAGGAGTTAAACATGTTTAGAAAGAGGTGATGAAAATCTTTGCTCTTTAATTGTTTACGTTCAGATTGAGTTGGTTTACAATTGTCTGTAAGTTCAGTGATCACATCACAAACCCGCTATAAATGCATTGCATACACACTCAAAAGCCCATTCTGCACATGGGCCTAAAGGCAGCCTTCCTGGAGTCACTGCATGGTCCTATTCTGTTTGATTAGAAGGGCTTTGGTAGTTCAGCTCACTTCAGTAGGGTCTTGACACAGGTTCTTCACGTGCAGGAAATATTCTTCTGGAAGTTGGAGTCAGAAGTTCAGTAGCTGTTAAAGGGCTACAGCATTTTTTCTGGAGTATTTGATAAGAGACAATTTGCCTATAGGAAATACCAGAACAGTACCTTTCAGTAAAGAGCCTAAAAACTTTATTAAATGTTATAGACCTTAGAAAGACAGCAATGTCAGGATAGATGAAAATCCTTCACATCATGTAAACATTATGGAAGCTGGTCAGTCATTTAAATGCTGTGCTTTGGGCGTATGATTTTAGTTGAAGATAGAGTCATCAAGTCAAACAACATGGAAACAGACCTTTTGGTCCAACTCATCCATGTTGACTAGGTTTCCCAAACTAAACTAGTCCCATTTGCCTGTAATGGCTCATATCCCTCTAAACCTTTCTTATTCATGTGCCTGTCTTTCAAATGCTGTAACTCTACCTACATTAACCACTTCCTCTGGTAGTTCATTCCAGATACGTACCACCATCTGTGTGAAAAGGTTGACTCTCATGTCCCTTTTAAATCATTCTCCTCTCACCATAAACATAGGTCCTCTAGTTTTTAACTCTCCTACCTTAGGGAAAAGACCTTTTCTATTCACCATAACTATTGCCTGTCATGATTTAATAAACCTCTATAAGGTCGCCCATTAACCTCCTACGCTCCAGGAAAAGTCGCACCCTATTCAACCTCTCCTTATAATTCAAACCCTCCAATCCTGGTGACATCCCGTTAAATCTTTTCTGCACCCTTTCCAATTTGATAATATCCTTCCTATAGCAGGGTGACCAGAACTGAACACAGTACTCCAAAAGTGGCCTCACCAATGTCCTGTACAGCCACAACATGATGACCCAACATCTGTACTCAATGCTCTGACCAATGAAGGCAAGCATCTACTTCACCACCCTGTCTACCCATTACACCACTGTCAAGGAACAATGTACCTGAACTGCCAGGTATCTTTCTGTTCGACAGCACTCCTGAGGGCACTACCATTACCTTTATAAGTTCCTGTCCTGGTTTCTCTTACCAAATACAATACCTTGGAAATATCTAAATTAAACTCAATTTGCCACTCCTTGGTCCATTGGCCCAGATGATCAAGATCCCGTTGTACTCCTAGATAACCTTCTTCACAGTCTATTGTAGCACCAATTTTGGTGTCATGTGCAAAGTTACTAAGCATGCTTGCTTTACTCTCATCCAAACTTATTTATATAGATGACAAACATCTGGACCTAGCACCAATCCCTGTGGAACACCACTAATCACGAGCCTCCAGTCTGAAAAACAAACCTTCTAACCCCCCACCCTCTGTGTCCTACCATCAAGCCAATTTTGTATCCAATTGGCTAGCTTTCCCTGGATCCCATGTGATCCCAGCTATCTATACCTGACATATCTGAAAACAACAAATACTGGAGATCACAGCAGGTCAGACAGAATCCATGGAGAGACAGTAAGCTAATATTTCAAGTCTAGATGACTTCAGACCTGAAATGAAGTGAGGAGGGGACAGCATTTATGCTATAGTTTGGGGGGGTTGTGGTGGGGGTAATTGGTGTAGGGTGCTGGTCGAGAAAAGATGTGGATAGTTCAAATTAAATGATTGGAACGGGAGAATGGCGGAACAATGGCATATCTCCTGCCAGACTTGAAAGGACAGTAACTGGGATGGTATGTGTGTGAGAGTGGGGGGTAGGACATGATAACAAGCTAAAAGAAAGGGAAGAAATGGTTCACAATTTGAAGGTGTTGAACTCAGTATTAAGTCCAGAACACTGTAAAGTGCCTAGTCTGAAGAGTGAACAATGTTGTTCCTCCAGTTTGTGAATTGATTCACTGGAATACTGCAGTTTGCCGAGGACAGACACGTGGGCATACAAGCAGGACGCTGTGTTAAAATGACTGGCAAAGGGAAGGTCGGGGTGCTGCTTGCGCAGAGACTGGAGGTGTTCTGCAAAGCAGTCACTCAGTCTGCGTTTGGTTTCTCCAATATAGAGTAGGCCACATTGGGTGCAGTGAATACAATACACAAGATTGGAGGAGATACAGGAGAAATGCTGCTTCACCTGGAAAAAGTGTTTAGGCCCTTGGATGGTGAGCAAGGAGGAGATGAAGGGGCAGGCGTTGCCCCTTCTGCAGTTACATGGGAAGGTGTCATGGAGAGGGGGTGTGGTGTTGGCAGTTGTGGAATGAACTAGTGTGTCCTGGAGGGAACGATCCCTGCGAAATGCAAACAGGGGAAGATGTGTTTGGTGGTGGCATTCTACTGGAATTGGCTGAAGTGGCAGAGAATGATCCTTTAAATGCAGAGGCTGGTGGGATGAAAGTGAGGGCAAGGGAAACCTGAGCACGTTGTTGTGAGTGATGGAAAGTGCCAAGGGCGGAAGCATGCGTGATAGGTCGGATGCATTTGATGGCCCTGTCAACCACAGTGTGTGGGAAACCATGGTCATGGAAGAAGCAAGCCATGTCAACAGCGTAGTTTTGGAAAGTGGCATCATCCAAACAGATACAACATAGGTGAAGGAACTGGGAGAATGGGATGGACTCCTTGCAAGACATGGGGTGTGACAAGCTGTAGTAAAGGTAGCTACGGGAGTCAGTGGCTTTGCAGTGGATGGCAGTGAACAGTTTATTCCCTGAAATGGAGACAGAGGTCAAGGAAAGGAAGGGAAGTGTCAGAAATGGATGATGTGAAAGTTATAGAGGTTTGGAAACTATAAGCAAAGTGTAAAAATTTTTCAAGGTCTTGATAGAAGCAAGAAAGAAGTGGAAACGAAGCAATCATCTGTGTACCAAGAAAAGAGTTGTAAGGAGAGGTCTAGTGTAAGACTGGAACAAGGATCGTTCCACATACTGCATAAAGAGGCCCTAACTGGGACCCATGCAGATGCCCACAGCCACTCCTTTGACTTGGCAGAAGTGAGATGATTTAAAGGAGAAATTGTTCAGTGAGAGAACAAGTTCAACCAGGCAGAGAAGAGCGGTGCTGGATGGGGACTGTTCAGGCCTCTGATTGTGGAAGAAGCTGAGAGCCCTCAGACCATCCTGGTGGGGAATAGAGGTATAGAGGGATTAGACATCCATGGTGAATGGGTGGCAGTTAGGGCCAGGGAACTGGAAATTGTTATTCATTCAAAACAATAGAATACATGTGAGCATTGCCATATTGCACATAGCTATCAGCTATCTTGCTTTTTCTGCAAACTGCTATCTTCCATTTAAGAAATTAGAAAAACAAGACTAGGGAAGAAAGAAAACTATCCATCACATCAACATTCACCAAGCATTATGTGAAATATTGAGGACCACTGGGGAAAAGTAAGTCATATGGCAGCTGGCAACAACAGAAAAAAGGAGGGAAAAAGAAGAAAAAAATGTGGATGCTGTAAATCAGATCTTGCTGGAAACAAAACAGCAGGTCTGGCAGCATCTGTGGAGAGGAAGCAGAGTTAATGTTTCAGATTCAGTGACCCTTCTTCAGAACTGCTGCCAGATGCTGTCAGACTTGTTGAGTTTTTCCGTCAATTTCTGTTCTTGTTTGTGAACACAGAATATGAATGTGAAGAGGAAGTGAACAGAAAACTGCCTTGAGAGCCATTAGCTCGTATCTTACAGGGTGTACTTAACATAATATATTCATAAGGAATGGACATTACTCCGGTGCTCTTGCAGATAATGACTTTTCTCTGACTTCTGCACAGAATTGTAACAGGATTTCAGGAACTTATTGAATACTATGGAATAAGCAACAACTGTGGAGAATCCTACATAGAACTACCAAAGGTTTCAGAACCTAAACAAAAATGCAGTGTTTGGTCATCAACCCTGTCTGTATCAATATGCGATAGAATCCCTACAGTGCAGAAAGAGGCCTTTCGGCCTATCAAGTCTGCACCAACCCTTCAAACAGCATCGCACCAAGACCCACCACCATATGGGTTTTACCGTGGCTATCCCACCTAACCTGCACATCCCCGGACACTACAGTGCAACATTCAGCATGACTAATCCACCTGAACCTGCACATCTTTGGACTGTGGGAGGAAACTGGAGCACCCGGTAGACACGAGTAGAAGATGCAAACTTCACACAGACAATCACCCAAGGCTGGAATCAAACCTAGGTCTCTGATGCTGTGAGGCAACAATGTTGACCGCTGTGCTGCCATGCTGCCCATGGACTCCTGAGATTAGGGGCTTCAAATTGCAGAAGGCTATTGCTCCTGAGTACAGAGTTTAGGGAACCAACTTGAAAGCACCTTGATAGCAGGCTTCATGCTTTTTTAAACAACTTGCATTTGTATATGAATTTGCTGTAGAAAACCCTTGTAAAGGGCTTCTGAGAAATATAACTTGAAAATAAAGGACACCAAGCCAAGGATTAGGATGGCCAATCGATGCATTAGTTAAAGAAGTGAGCATTAATGGAGAAATTAAAATAGAACAATGTGGACAGACTCTAAGAGCACAGAGTCTTGATGAGAGAAGTCAAAGCTGGTCATGGGGCAAAACAAGTGGAGTCCATACAAGTCACAATCGAAGGAATGTAGGCTTTCAGGGGTCACCAGTAGAGGGAGGGTTTGAATGGCTGGAAGAGGTCAGAGTTAGGGACGGGAAAGATCATTAAGAATTTTAAACTTTTGGATGTGAATTTTGAATTGCAGCCATTGAGAGAAGTGAAAGATAACTTGGTGCAAAATTGCAGAAGGTTAAAGAAACTATAGAATAGATTTAATGGGAAATTTAACTGTTCTGATGTAGAGTCATAGAGGTGTACAGTATGCTGACCAGATATCCTAAATCAAACTAGTCCCATTTTCAGCATTTGCCCCATATTGCACTAAAGTCTTCCTATTCATACGCCAATCCAGATGCTTTTTAAATGTTGTAATTGTACCAGCCACCACCACGTGCTCTGACAGCTCATTCCATACATGTGTGACAAAGTTGCCCCTTGGGTCCCTTTTAAATCTTTCCCCTCTCATCTTAAACCTATGCCCTCTAGTTTTGGACTCTCTAATCCCGGGAAAAAGACCTTGTGTATTCACCCTATCTATGCCCCTCATGACTTTATAAACCTCTATAAAGGTCACCCTTCAGCCTCCGACGCTCCAGGGAAAATAGCCCAAGCCTATACAGCTCGTCCTGTAGATCAAATCCTCCAAATCTGGCAACATCTTTGTAAATCTTTTCTGAACCCTTTTGAGTTTCACAACATCCTTCCTATGGTAGGGAGACAAGAACTGCATGTAGTGTTCCAAAAGTGGTCTAGCCAATGTCCTGTATGGCCGCAACATAACCTCCCAACTCCTATACTTCATTGTGAGAGGTTTTGAGCACAGGAGCAGGGATGTGTTATTGCAGTTGCACAGGGCCTTGCTGAGACCACACCTGGAATATTATGTGCTGGTTTGGGCTCCTATTCTGAGGAAGGATGCTCTTGCTCTTGCTCTCGTGGGAGTGTAGCGAAAGTTTACCAGGCTGATTCCAGGGATGGCAGGTCTGACGAATGAGGAGAAATTGACTAAGTTGGAGTTGTTTTCACTGGAGTTCAGACAAGGGGAGGAGGCATCTCATAGAGACTTATAAAATTCTAACAGGACTGGACAGTGTAGGTGCAGGGAAGATGTTCCCGATGGTGGGTGTGCCCAGAACCAGGGGTCCCAGTATGAACATTCGGGGTAGGTGATTTAGGATGGAGATGAGGAGACACTTCTTCACCCAAAGAGTGGTGAGCCTGTGGAATTCAATACCACAAGAAGTAGTTGATGCCAAAACATTGAATGTATTCAAGAGGTGACTTCTTCAAACACTTTCTTCGCTATTCTGTCTACCTGTAATTCGAGTTTCAAGGAACTATTAAACTGCATTCCAAGGTCTCTTTGCTCAGCAATATACTCCAGGACCTTACCATCATGTAAACTGGTGTAATGATGTTAGAAAGGGCAAAGCGTGAAAACAGGAAGAATTTCTTGATTAATATAGTTCCCAACAACAGCAGATGCCGCACCCTTGAAATCAAGATAGAGTCCATATTCTCAGCTTTTGCTCAGGATACAGCGGACTAGCTACCAAGCAGACAAGGCAACGGAACTACACCACCTACATGCACACCAAAAACAAGAAACTGGAGAAACTTTGCATCACTGCCAGCAGTAGCCAAGCCTCCCTGGTACAATGGTTGAAACCACTACAGGGAAATCCATCATCAACTTGTCTGACCATGCCCTTCAATCAAACAAAATCAAATTCTCTGCCCCACTCCCAAAATGGACCCCACTGGTCTTGCAACAGGCAGAGAAATTCATCAGGTGAATGAGACTCCAGGAATTCTTCCACAAACCCCAAGATGTCAACAGTGAGTCCAATGAGACAACCAATGAACTGAAACAGTTGACAAAGAGATCCATGGTGCAGCGACTGAAGGAGCAAGAGTTGAATTGGACCCCTCCAGAAGGCTGCTGCCCTAGGCTTGACATGTACGCTCAAGCCATCAAGAGATGCGTCAACACCAGATTCATCAGCTGCACTCACAAGATAGTGCAGAACGTCACCCAAGCACAACACAATGCCACCCATGCTTCCAAGACCAATAGCAATATTATAATCAAAGCAGCAGACAAAGCAGGAGCCACCGTCAAACAGAATAGAATGGACTACTGCAAAGAAGCATACCAACACCCAGGAACACTATAGACAACTACCTGCTGATCCGACCAAACTACATACTGGTCAACTCAACAGACTGATGAAGACTTTCAATTCAGACCTTCAGAGTATCCTATGCACTCTCATACTGCATACCTCTTACATAGGAGACTTCTACTGCCTTCTAAAAATACACAAACTCAACACACCTGGACATCCCATCATATCAGGCAATTAGATCCTGTGTGAGAACATCTCTGGCTATGTTGAGGGCATCTGGAAACCCATTGTACAAGGAACTGCCAGCTTCTGTCACATCACTGCTAATTTCGTACAGAAACTCAGCACCCACGGACCAGTTGAACCAGGAACATTCCTCATCACAATGGACATTTCGGCACTCTACACCAGCATCTCACATGACAATGGCATCGCTGCAACAGCCTCAGTACTCAAAACCAACAACTGCCAATTTCCAGGTGCCATCCTACAACTCATCTGCTTCATCCTCGATTATGTCTTCACCTTCGAAAATCAGTTCCTTATCCAGATACACGGAACAGCCATGGGGACCAAACTTGCACCCTGATATGCCAACATTTTCATGCACATAATGGATCAAGATTTCTTTGCTGCGCACGACCTCCGACCAATGCTAGACACCAGATACGTCAATGACATTTTCTTCCTTTGAACTCACAGTGAGGAATCACTGAAACAATCACACAGCGATATCAACAAGTCTCATGCCACCATTAGACTTAGGCCACTCTTCAAAATCAATCTCATTCTTGGACACATACATCTCCTTCAAGGATGTACACATCATTACCTCACTCTACTGCAAGCCCACAATGCTGCTCTTCTCTAGGCTCCACACTAAACATGTTAAAGAAGCCATCCCCTATGGACAAGCCCTGCGCATACACAGGATCTCTAAGGTTTTGGAGTAGATTCGTAGCTCGGGATGTGAGTGTTGTCGTTGGTTGGCTCACCAAGCTGGTTTGTTGTTCCACAGACATTTCATTATCCTGCTGGGTAACATCATCAGCGCTGATGATGTTACCCAGCAGGGTAATGAAACATCTGCGGAACAACAAACCAGCTCGGCGAGCCAACCAACCTCAATACACAGGATCTGCTCAGATGTGGAGGAATGCCACGGACACCTAAAGATTTTGAAGGATGCCCTCATAAGAACAGGATACGGTGCTCAACTCATTGATTGCCAGTTCCAACGTGCCAAAGCGAAAAATTGCAATTACCTCCTCAGAAGACAGACACAGGATACAACTGATAGAATACCCTATGTCTTCCAGTACTTCCCTGCAGCGGAGGTACTATACCATATTTTTCGTAGCTTTCAACATGTCATCGATGACAATTAGCATCTTGACAAGATCATCCCCACACCTCTACTTCTCGCCTTCAAACAACCGCTAAACCTTAAACAGACCATCATTGGCAGGAAACTACCCAACCTTCAGGACAACATCAACCACAACACCACACAACCCTGCCACACCATAGCAACCACTGCAAGACAATGTCAGATCTTCAATATGGATACTATCATCACACTGAGAACACCACCTACCATGTACACAGCAGATACTCATGTGACGTGGTCAATGTTGTCTATCTCAGATGTTGCAGGCAAGGATGCCCCAAGGCATGGTATATTGGCGAGATCATGCAGTTGCTATGACAATGGATGAATGGACACTGTACAACAATCGCCAGACAGGAATATTCCCTCCCTGTTAGGGAACACTTCAGCGGTCAAGGACATTCAGCCTGCGATCTTCAGGTAAGCATCTTCCAAGGCAGCCTTCAAGATACACTACAATGCAGAATGACTGAACAGAAACTGATAGCCAAGTTCTGTACCCATGAAAACAGCCTCAACCGTGATCTTGGGTTCATGTCGCGCTACATGTGACCCCACCACTGTATTTGTAAAATCTTGCATACTGTCCTATTTTGACACCATCAGCTTGATACATTGTTATGTTTGCTTTACCTTAATTAGTTTGTAGACTTTTGGTTACTTATTACTTTGGTTAGACCCTTGGCATGCGACTCTTATACCTATCATGTTATTCCAGACATTTGGTTTATCTCCAGCACCACTTTATTTTTATTTTTTTAAATTATCTCTCTGTGCTTTTGAATCAGATAATAGGTGCTCCCTTCCCTTGTTATTCGGTTGTTGACACTTTAATCACACCGTCTGACTCTTTTTAATCACACCATTTGTATGTTCTTTTGATCTCTCTGCTCTTGATCTCTGCCTCTATATTCTCTGCGTGCTGTTCTCTCTCACTTCACCTAATGAAGGGGCCAAGCTCTGAAAGCTTGTGATTTTAAATAAACCTATTGAACTATAAGTTGGTGTCTTCTGATTTCTGACCTTGTCCACCCTCGTCGAACACCAGCACTTCCACATCACGCTCACTAAATGAGAAAGAGATATTACTAGAACTGATTGTGGGAAGTCAGGTGGATCAAGTGAATCCCATATGAGCAGGGGAATCATTTGTGTGATAATAAACATAGTTTCATAAAGTTAGGGATGAAATCCAGTGACCTCTGAGACATAACTATAAGACCATCTGATATAGTCTTTAATTCTGGGGTATTATCAAAGAGGGGCCATAAGGAATGGAAAGATCCTGATCAAACTAATAGCAATCAAACTATTAAAATTCATTTTTCATGGTTAATTGGTATCGATTACAAATTCTCAGAATCTAATCCATAATAAAATGCAATGAAGCACCCTATATCTCACATACTCCTTTGTTTTATGATGACAGTCCCGATAACGAGTCAGGCAATTAATAGTGGTAAGCTACATATAATACAGAAGTAATACATCCAATTGTCTAAACTGGTTATTTGGATGACATTTGTTTCAGAAGGGTACAATGATCAGAAGAATGCAATTATTGGTGGACATGCAGAAAAAATTACTGACATGTTTGAATATTCATGAAATATTCAAGATGATGATCGACAATTGAGGTCCATGAACTGATAGAATGTGATAAAAGAACACAAAGTAAGAAAAAAAAAGCAATGCAAGTTTGAATTGTGTGTTGGGATTGAATCTTGTGTTCAAAAATGATCATGTTCCAGAGAAGAAATCTACACATTCATGACAGAGAGACCTCGCTGTCATGTGAAATATATCGAAGCACAAATAGAAGCCACTGCTTGAATGGTTTGCACAAAGAAGGAGGCCTACAGAACATTCTCAGATAGGACAAGAAGTAGAAGTCCTCCAGGTCTGAAAGCTGTCAACAAATTAGAGCATAAACTAAGAGTTAAAACAACAAAATAATTGGAAAGATTTTGGAGTTTCCTGGAGTCGGAGATAGGGAATACTCAGCCTCATTACATGGTTGAATTTGTACAGAACAAAGCTTGCAAATGGGATATGTAAGTCTAAAGCAAGGCTGACTGGTGCTCTGGAGAGAATCTGGGTGACACGGACAATGAATGGTAGGTCCTTAGGGAGAACTGAGGAATAAAGGGACCTTGGTCTACAAGTTCATAGATCCTTGAAGGTGACAGCACAGGTAGGCAGGGTGGTGAAGAAAGTGTGGGGGTTGCTTGCCTTCATTAGCTGGGGCATAGAATATAGGAGAAAGGAAGTCTTGTTACAAATTTATAAAACATTGGTTAGGCCACAGATGGAATACAGTGTGCAGTTCTGGTCACCAAACTATTGAAGGATATAATTGCATTGAAAAGGCTGCAGAGTAAATTCACCAGGATGTTGCCTGGATAAAAAGTCTCATTTATGAGGAGTGACTGAATAGGCTGAGATTGTTTTCCTTAAACCAGAGAAGACTGAAGGGGGTATCTGATTGAGGTATATAAAATTATGAGAAGTGTAAACAGAGTAGATCTGAGAATTTCTTCCCTGTGGCAGACACGATTAAGAACAGAGGGCATAAGTTTAAGGTAAGGAGCAACTGTTTACAGGAGATATGAGAAAGAATCTTTTCACCAAGAGTGTAATAGATAAATGGAACGTGCTGCCTGAGAAGTGGAAGCAGATGGTCTCTCAACACTTAAGAGGCATCTGGATGAGTATTAAAAATGTCAGGGTCAGATAGACTATGGACCAAGTACAAGTAAATAGGATTAGTGAAGTTTGGTGTTTGTTAGTCAGCATAGACATGGTGAGCCAAAGGGCTTGTTTCCATCCTGTATGATTCTCTGTATGACAGATGGCAGAGTGTACTTTTCCACAATGAACCAGTAATGCAGAAAATCTTTTGAGTTCTTTAGCCACTGTGATGATCCAGTTAGGAAAGAAAAATGGATTCTTTTCCTTGTCCCACACCTCCACATGTCACGAAAAAGGTTAAATTTTAAAAAAAAGTGATATTGACAATTACATTAGTAAGATTCCAATTAACTCAGGATCAGATATCAATCTGACAGATTCCTTGAGCAATATATAAAAATTTAATTTACCACGAACAAAACTTAATCAAGCAAAGATGTAATGGCGACTAATAAAAGGTATAAATGATACAAATATATACAACTTTCTTGAAAAATAATTACACAATAATTTAGGGCAGCACGGTGGCTCAGTGGTTAGCACTGCAACCTCACAGTGCCAGGGACCCGGGTTCAACTCCAGCCCCGGGTGACTGTCTGTGCAGAGTTTGCACATTCTCCCCGTGTCTGCATGGGTTTCCTCTGGGTGCTCTGGTTTCCTGCCACAGTCCAAAGATGTGCAGGCTAGGTGGATTGGCCATGCTAAATTGCCCATAGTGTTCAGGGGTGTGTGGGTTATAGGGGGATGGGTCTGGGTGGGATGCTTCAAGGGTCGGTGTGGACTTATTGGGCCAAAGGGCCTGTTTCTACACTGTACGGATTCTAATCACATAATGCTCTTCACTTGGGAAGAAAAATGTACAAAACTGCAGTGTCATCTTAAAAACATTTCCGCCAAGTAATGGCTAAATTTGGAAAACTTTTGATTCAGTGAATATTCTAATGCATGACTGTAGCAGAAGCCACTTTCCACACAAACTGTTGGCACTGAAATTTCTTCCAGGGTCAGTTATGCCTGATTTAGTTTACTTTTCTGAAGACAGTGTTAGTGAATCCTGTTTCAAATAGCCCTTCACTTGTGATGATGAGATCTTCCAATGGATTTTAAACTCATAAACTCTGATAAGAGCCTTTTAGAGAAAGAAAGAGAAGATAGAGGGTAACACAGTGTGGAGGAACACAGCAGGCCAGGTAGCATCAGAGGAGCAGGAAAGCTGACATTTTGGGTCGAGTCCCTTCTTCAGAAATGGGGGAGGGTAAGGGGGCTCTGAAATAAATAGACAGGGTGTTGGGGTTGGGCTGGGGAAGGTAGGTGTGATGGTGATAGCAGGTTGGTCAGTGAGGTGGGAGGACCGGATAGGTGGGAGAGACGATGGATAGGTCAAGGAGGCGGGGATGAGAAGGAGGGTTAGTCTTGGGATGAGGCCAGGGGTGGAGAGATTTTGAAGCTAGTAAAGTCCACATTGAGACCATTGGGTTGTAGACTTCCAAGGCGGAATATGAGGTGCTGCTCCTCCAGTTTCCAGGTGACATCATTGAGACACTCAAGGAGGCCCAGGATGGATGTGTTGTCCAGAGAGTGAGAGGGGGAGTTGAAGTGGTTTGCGACTGGGAGGTGTTGTTGTTTGTTGCAAACTGAGCGTAGGTGCTCTACAAAATGATCTCTGAGTCTGCGCGCAGTCTCACCAATGTAGATGAGGCTACATCGGGAACAGCGGATACAATAGACCACATTAGTGGATGTGCAGGTGAACATCTGCCTGATGTGGAAAGTCTTCTTGGGGCCTGGGATTGGGGTGAGGGAGGTGGTGTGGGGGCAGGTGTAGCACTTCTTGCGGTTGCAGGGAAAAGTGCCGGGTGTGGTGGGGCTGGAGGGGAGTGTGGAGCGGACAAGGGAGTCGTGGAGGGAGTGGTCCCTCCGGAAAGCAGATAAGGGTGGGGAGGGAAAAATGTCTTCGGTGGTGGGGTCAGATTGCAGATGGCGGAAGTGTCGGAGGATGATGCGTTGGATCCGAAGGTTGGTGCGGTGGTACTTGAGGACGAGGGGGATTCTTTTTTGGTTATTATTGCGGGGACGGGGTGTGAGGGATGAGTTACGGGAAATGCAGGAGTCACGGTCGAGGGCGTTCTTGACCACTGTAGGGGGGAAGTTGCGGTCCTTGAAGAATGAGGACATCTGAGATGTTCACCTGCACATCTGCCAATGTGGTATACTGCATCCACTGTACCCGTTGTGGCTTCCTCTACATCGGGGAAACCAAGCGGAGGCTTGGGGACCGCTTTGCAGAACACCTGCGCTCAGTTCGCAACAAACAACTGCACCTCCCAGTCGCGAACCATTTCAACTCCCCCCTCCCATTCCTCAGACGACATGTCCATCCTGGGCCTCCTGCAATGCCACAGTGATGCCACCCGAAGGCTGCAGGAACAGCAAATCATATTCAGCCTGGGAACTCTGCAGCCCAATGGTATCAATGTGGATTTCACAAGCTTCAAAATCTCCCCTCCCCCAACCGCATCCCAAAACCAGCCCAGCTCATCTCCACCTCCCTAACCTGTTTTTCCTCTCACCCCAAGCCACACCCCCATCTCCTATCTACTAACATCATCCCGCCCCCTTGACCTGTCCGTCCTCCCTGGACTGACCTATCTCCTCTCTACCCCACCACCTACACTCACTTTTACTGGCTCCATCCCCGCCTCTTCGACTTGTCTGCCTCCTCTCCACCTATCCTCTCCTCTATCCATCTTCTATCCGCCTCCCCCTCTCTCCCTATGTATTTCAGAACCGTCTTCCCCTCCCCCATTTCTGATGAAGGGTCTCGGCCTGAAACGTCAAGCTTTCCTGCTCCTATGATGCTGCTTGGCCTGCTGTGTTCATCCAGCCCCACACCTTGTTATCTCGGATTCTCCAGCATCTGCAATACCTTTTATCCCAGTGAATTGTGTGGTCATCATAGAAATATGATATCATATCCAAATTTATCAGTAATTTGAAATGGTTATGAACTCAGATAAGGCAAGACTAGACGGAATCCAACCCCCTAAATTCATTACTTTAGAATATATATCCTGCTCTCTTTTGAAACATCCTATGGTATTGGCCTCCATCACTCTCCCAGGCAGTGTATTCCAAATCCTAACAACTCTCTGAGTAAAAAAAAAGTTTCCCCGCATCTCAATGCTAGCTTTCTTGCTGACAGTCTTCAAATTGTGAATGCTAGAAACTGACATGCAAACTAATGGAAACAGAATAATCTTCTTTACTCTATCCGAATTGTTGATGATTTTAAATACCTCAATCAGGACACCTCTTGATCTTCTCTGCTCCAAGGAGAATAAGACTAATTTCTCTAATCTTTCCTTGTTTCTAAAATCCCTCATTCTTTGTGTCTTTGAACTCTCCACAGGACTTTAACATCCTTACTTAAATAAGGTGCCTAGAACTGAACACAAGACTCCAAATATGATCTGGCCAAAGATTTTTAGAGGTGTAGCATCATTTCCTTGCTTTTATACTCTGCCTCTGTTTATAAACTCAAGGATGCTGTGAGCCTTCTTAACAATTGTTTCAACTTGCCAAGCCACATTCAGAGAATTATGCACTTGAACCCTGAGGTCACTCTTGCTCCTGCATTCCTCTCAATATTGTACCATTGAGCCTGTATTGACTCTCCATTTTTTTTCTCACATTATCTGACATTTCTCTGCATTGAAATTCATCTGCCAGGTATCTGCCCATTTGGCTAACTTGTCAATGTCCCTCTGAAGTCACTTAGCATCATCCTTGCCATTCACTGTTCTCCCAACATATACAACATCAAGAGCACTATTTTCATCTACTGCCTGTGTCACCTCATCAAAGAACTCATTCAAATTTGTCAGATGCGACCTGGCTTTCATAAAGTCATCTTGACCGTCTATTTTTTTACTTACTTTTCTCTCAGTGTATGATATATAAGGGCATAGTTTTCCCACTATTGATGCTGACAGGTCTGTAGTTTCCTGGGTTATCCTTTGCCTTTTTTCTTAAACAACAGTGTCACTTATCCAATCCTCCACTCCCCTGTGACTCATCCTGTCTTCAGGCGACCTGTAAAATTTCTGTCAACGGTTCTGTGATTTGCTCCCTTACCTCTCTCAGCAATCTAGGATACATTCCATTCGGCTTTGTGAACTGGAGTGCTGCCAGCCTTTTTAGCACTTCTTTATCTATCACTATACTTCTCAGTTGCCCAACATCCACAGTTTCAACAGGACCATTGTTACCATTTTCTAATTTGGTAAAGACAGAAGCAAAGTATTCATTTAGTACCTCTGTCGTACCCTTTGCTTCAGTGAGCAGTTTACCCTGTTTGTTCCTTATGGGCTCTAGTCTATTCTTTTGCTAATATTTTACTATTTGCTACATCAATAGGAATCAGATTTTGTCTTGATCTGTTGGAATGTAGAACACTAAAGTTGAGGATGTTTTAAGGGTGAATGAAACATAAAATAGTTCAAAGAGATAGCAAGAACTGCAGATGCTGGAGTCAGAGACAACACTGTATGGAGCCGGAGGAACATAGCATCAGAGGAGCAGGAAAGTTGACGTTTCGGGTTAGGACCCTTCTTCAGTGCTCCACACTGTGTTGTCTCATAAAATAGTTCAAGACGATGAAGTGTGTATTTAGATTTCCATCCTTAGATGACACAAATAAATATTAGGCTTGTTATTTTTACTGATTTTTTTAGTGATGTTTTAGTAATGTTTCTTATTACAATCACCAACGGGAAATTTAGTATGCTGGTTTCATAATACATTCAGTGGGTGAACATGGAAGATGTTATTTTTTACTCTGGGAAGCTAAGAAAATAAAGGGTTAGAAGCTGAAACACTTCTTCTGGGAGCAGTGAATGTGAAATTAAATAGTTAAACATTTTAGAGAAATTCTATATAAAGCTTGCTCATTGAATGTTACACAGATAATCTTTCCTTCTAGGCTACTGTACACTCTACAAAAGTGCAAGTAAAAATGAGGTTAAGGATTGATCTTGCTAACATAAAACTAACATTACAAAACAGATAATCTCCAAGATCAAAGGGGACAGATGTAAGTCATCAATTATTTTATTGTTTAATGAAAAGGAATGCTTGTATCAATTGGGAGTTCTACAAGATGAGCATCTTGTAGTAGAGTGCTTAGAATATGGAAAATGATTCTTTCCTTCAACATGCTTTTGAAATATTGTTTCTGAATATTATTTGTTACGTTTTATTTTGAAAAAGGCTAAAAGGAATCTGTTAATTATACAAAGGAATGTTAAATGTATGTGGGTAATGAGCATTCACTAGAGCTCATTCAAAGAGACACTTATTGACATTGATTATAGGTTGCAGGTTTAGGAATGATACATTTGTAATTCCTTGCTGTATGATTGAATCTAAAAGCTAAATACAGATTGACTTCCTTCTCGAACTGGCTGTAAAAGTTTTACCAGGAAATGAGGCAGGAATTTGCAAGAAACATTAATTATAATCTTTTGATTCTTGCTAGCTATACGGGTAGTACCAAAGAACTGGACAATTGCAAGTGTTACATCTTTGTTCAACAAAAGGAAGCAATAAATGCTGCAACTACAGACATCCTCGGTGGTGGGAAATCTCATAGAAATGACATTCTTATACAAACTTAAGTCAATTAGATGAGCGTGGATGAATAAAGAAAAGACAGGTTGGATTTATTAAATATAGATTGTGTTAAACTAACTACATTGAATTTTTGCTGAAGACTGTGTTGCTGAAAGTAATATGACTGATGTGGTATACATTGACTTTCAAAATACATTAGATAAAGCAGCATATAATATATCTTTCCAGCAAAATTGAAGGTCATAGAATAAAAGCAATAGTGGCAGCATGGATACAAATTAGGTTGAGTGGCAGGAAACAATTCTTTTTCAAACAGGAAGTAGGTGTACAATGGAACTTCCCATTTATCAATACTAAAATTCTTGTTTTTCATGACATGCATTAATAATTGAGACATAGATGTAAAGGGCACACTTTAAATTTGCTAATGACACAAAACTTGGAAGTACTGTGAGGACACTAATGATAGATTTCAGAAATGTATAAGAGGATTTTGTTACAATCAACATGTGGATCTGTAAACCAAAGAACCAAATTGATTACAAACTCCAAATTAGGGAGCTGATGGTGAAGTTGAAGATTTTATGACTATGAGTTTAAAAAAAACCCAGGGTAAATGTAAATTAAATGGAAATTAACAGTCAAGTCACTGATACTATGAACTAAAAATTACCAGAGGAATAGCAGATACAGTAAAGATATCTCATAGAGTTGCTGAGCAGTATACTCCACCCATCTGGAGACAGTTAAGGACCGCAGATGCTGGAGCTTAGAGTCAATAAATGTGGAGCTGGAAAAGCACAGCCGGTCAGACAGCATCTGAGGAGCAGGAAAGTCAACGTTTGGGGCCAAAACACTTCATCAGGTCTGGGGAGTGGGAGGGGAACCCAGGCAGCACAGTGACTCAGTGGTTAACACTGCTGCCTCTCAGCACCAGAGACCTGGGTTTGATTCCAGCCTCGGGCAACAGTCTGTTTGGAGCTTGTACATTCTTCCCCTGTCTGTGTGGGTTTCCTTCGGGTGCTCTGGTTTCCTCCCACAGTCCAAAGATGTGCAGGCATTGGCCATGCTAAATTACCCATAGTGTCCAGGGATGTGTATGTTCAGTGGTTTAGCAATAAGAAATGTAGGGTTACGGGGGGGTGTGAGGCTGGTGAGTTTGTGTGGACTTGTTTGGTGAATGGGTTCTATGAATCGAAACAAATAGGGGGCAGGGACGGCTGGGCTGGTGGCAGTGAGTTAGGGGGGTTATTCTGTTGGTGAGTGTGAAGGGTGAAGTGGATAGCTGAGTCAAAAGATTGACATGTTGAAGGAGGACAGATTTTGAAGCTGGTGCTGTCAATATTTATGTCATTGGACAATGAGCTCTCAAGGCGATATATGAGGTGTTGTTCCTCCAATTTATGTCACTGTCACCCTGACAGTGGAGGAGGCCAGGGGAGTTGGGACAGGGAGTTAAAGTGGATGGCAACCAGAAGGTTGGGCTGGTTGCTGTGTACAGAGCACAGATGCTCCACAAAACGGTCCCCAACTCTGTGTTTGGTCTCCTAGTATACAGGAAGCCACATTGGGAGCAACGGATACAGTAGATGAGGTTAGATGAAGTGCAGTTGAATCTCTGCCAGATTTGGAAGGAAGGTCTTCCCTCTTCACTGGCACCATCCCCACCTCTTTCTCTGCCATATTGATGACTGTATTGGTGCTGCCTTGTGCTCCCTTGAGGAGCTCGAACAGTTCATCAACTTCACCAACACTTTCCACTGCATCCTCAAATTCACCTGGACCATTTCTGACACCTCCCTCCCCTTCCTGGACCTCCCTGTCTCCATCTCCAGTAACTTACCACTGATATCCATTTCAAACCCACTGACTCCCACAATTACCTCAATTACACCTCCTCTCAACCACCTTCCTGCAAAAATTCTATTCCATACTCACAATTCCTTCACCTCCACTGCATCTGCTCCAAGGATCAGGCATTAAGGATGCCCTGAACTGCATCTCCCCCAGACCCCTTGCTTCTGCCCTCAAACTCTCTCCCTCCAACAACAATAAGGATAGAATCCCCTTGGTTCTCACACACCACCCTACCGATGTCCCAATACGACACTTTATCCTTTGACATTTCTGCCAGCTACAACCAGACCCCACCACCAAAAAAAATTTCCCTCCCAACCCCTCTCCACTTTCTGCATGGATCATTCACTCCGTGACTTCCTCGTCAGTTCCATACTCCCCACCAACTCCTCCACCACACCCAGTATCTTTTCCTGCAACCGGAGGAGGTGCTACATCTGCAATCTCAGTAAGTTACTGGAGATGGAGACAGCAAGGCAGGGGAGGTGTCAGAAATGGTCCAGGTGAATTTGAGGATGCGGTGGAAAGTGTTGGTGAAGTTGATTAACAGTTCGAGCTCCTCGAGGGAGCAGAAGGCAGCACCAGTACAATCATCAATATAGCAGAGAAAGAGGTGGGGATGGTGCTGGTGAAGAGGAAAGACCTTCCTTCCAAATCTGGCAGAGATTAACCTGCACTTCATCTAACCTCATCTACTGTATCCATTGCTCCCGATATGGTCTCCTCTGTACTGGGGAGGTCAAATGCAGACTTGGGGACCATTTTGTGGAGCATCCGCACTCTGCACGCACCAACCAACCTGACTTGATCCTTTTACAAGTGATACAAACCATTTTAAACAATGCCAAATTCCTCAAATATCTCAGAGTAATCACATTTCTTTTTGAACATTATTGCCTCTGGATAAAAGAACATACAATTTCAATTGTTTTTTATTTGAGTTTCTCTCCCCATATCAATCAGACAACAGGAATATGTCTTAAGCTGTAGTGTTTATCTGCATGTTTCCATTTTATGAGTTAAAGGTGCATTTTAAAGCATGTTTGTCTTGAAAAAGATCAGTATTCAAGACAACTACAACAGTATTCAAGACAATATTGACAGGCTTGTGAAATGGGCAGACATATGACAGGTGAAATAAGAAAATGATATATTTGATAAGAAGAATGAAGAAACAATATAAAATAAAGGGTGTAATCCTAATATGAGTGCAGGAACAGAGGGACCTGGGGACATGTACAAATATTGTGGACAGTGGCAGGACAGTTTGTGAAACTGGTTAAAAAGGCCTAGGGGTTGTCGGGTTTTGTTAATAGAGGCTCTGATACAAAAACAATGAAGTTATGATCAAGCTTTAGAAAACACTATTTCAGTTTCAACTGCAGAATTTTGTTCAATTCTGGGCACCAGACTTTAGGAGGGAGGAGAAGGGAGGATTCGTAAAAGATTTGCAGGAACAGTTGTGTTTGGGACTTCAGTTGCATGTGTTCTCATTAAAGAAGAAAATATTAAGAAAATATTTGATTGAAATGTTAAAAAATACAGGGATTTAAACAGAGTTGATAAAAGAAACTGTTCCCATTGTTTGAGAACCAAGGGAAATCAATGTGAAATGAGAGCCAAAAGAACTGATGGTAACAAAAGCAACATCTTTTAATGCAGCAATGGTTATGATCTGGAATATACTGGCTGAGAGTGTACATTCAGTGGAGGTAGATTCAGTTACAGCTTCAAAAGGGAATATTTGGGCCAGCTGTGGACGGGTAACAATTGGCTACTTGATGCTCAAATCTCCTTCCTCCTCAGAAATACTCCTGCAAATCCATTAACTGGCGTAATGGAATGCCCATGGTCAACACTGTTTGGAATGTAGTAGTATGTGCCAATGAATTGAAGTAGTGAACACAGCTCATAACAGGTCGAATAAAACAAAGAACAGCAGGTGCTGGGTCTGAAGCGAAATCAGAAGCTGCTGGAGAAACTCAGCAGGTCTGACAGCATCTGTCGAGAGAAAGCAGAGTCAATGTTTCGGGTGTGGTGACCCTTCTTTAGAACTCATAGTAACTAGGAAAAGGTAGCATGTGTGCTGATGGTGGGGAGGGTGGATGTAAAAGAATAATCAATAGGTGAAGCTGGAGCAGAGGACAGGAAGAAAGTTAGGCAGACAGAGGTATGGATATTTGTAAGCCAGGAAGAAAGAAAAGCTACAAATAGGCAGTAAATGAGTTGGCTGTGCTGAAAGCAGCTCATGTGATAACAGGCCCTGGAGTGTGGTGATGGATAACAAAAAAATGGAAGTAGTAGTTCAGGTCCTTAAACTACTGAATTCAATACTGTGTTCTTAAGGCTGCATTCTGTGTTTTGTCTTCCCAAAGTAGAGGTTATATGTGCTATTATCAAGTGGTGTTTCCCTAAGCATAGTTCCCAAAATTGACTCTTCTTTGTGCTGTCAAAACAAAGCAGTACAACTCTACTATTTGAAGGAACTTCACTCTGATTTACAGCAGTCAGGTCATAGAAACCACTCACATTTTGACTTGAAAATGTACCATCATTCCTTCAATAGTCAGGTTCTGGAACATCATCACGAACAGCATTGTGGGTGTACATGAAATGGACTACATGAAATGGTTTAAGAAGGCAGCTCATCACCTCAAGGGCAACGAGGGATACATAATAAACTTGCCCAGTGAGTGACGCCCACATCTCTAGATGAATAAAAACAATCTTAAGCTTGTTAATAGACTGAAGTCCCATCCAATTTCCATCTGGCTGTCCTTGCCTCTTCTTCATACTGATAAAACTTTTAGTTCTCTCAGGGACCATACCTTGAAAGGAATTTGGGGTGGCATGGTGGCTTAGTGGTTACTACTGCTACCTCACAGCACCAGATGCCTGGGTTCAATTTCCCCCTCAGGCAACTGTCTGTGTGGAGTTTGCACATTCTCCCTGTGTCTGCATGGGTTTCCTCCCACAGTCCAAAGGTGTGCAGGATCAATGGATTGGCCATGCTAAATGCCCATAGTGTTCAGGGATGTGTAGATGAGGCAAGTTTGGGGAATAGGTCTGGGTGGGATTCTCCGAGGGTTGGTGTGGACTTGTTGAGCCAAAGGGCATGTTTCCACACTATAGGGGTTCTGTGGAACATATATGTATTAATCAATTAAAACCTTCTAACTGATTAAAGATTTAACGGCATTTTCACAAAGTGATCCTCATCAATGAGGTGAACCTTTAATCTTTTATTTATAAATCCTGTGTCTGATTCTATCTCTCTCACTAACACCTGAATAAAGACTGAGACTGTGAAAGCTTGTGTTTTCAAATAAACCTATTGAACAACAAACTGGTGTTGTGTAATTTCTGACCTTGTCATTATATCCACTCTTCAGATTTGCCTTAAAGAGATGTAGATGATGTTACTGTACAACCTTTTAATAAGTCAATACAAAATCAATCATCTCAGAGATCGTAAGGACTGCAGATGCTGGAGTCAGAGATAACACAAGTGGAGCTGGAGGAACACAGCAGGCCAGGCAGCATCGGAAGAGCAGGAAAGTTGAC
>JAHRHZ010000176.1:1554153-1646753 GCA_024137785.1 Ginglymostoma cirratum
ATGCTGCCTGGCCTGCTGTGTTCCTCCAGCTCCACTCTGTGCTATCACAAAATCAATCCTCATTTTGTTAAAAAAATTCTGTTCAACTCAGAATCTAATACCAGGTTTTCATTGCCAGTTGCGTGCTTCGTGCTTCACGCTCATGTTAATTTGCAGTGCAATTGTACGCCAGGTTATCTTTGAACCGTTGCAATACGTGTTGTATAACATTTTTAAAATTTGAAGAGCAGTAAATGTGGCACAATATATTGGTTTACCAATGCATACACTGGAGAGGCCACAGGTGTTTGCCTATCATTCTCCACTTCGTGAATTAGCTGTTGTGGTTAAGAAGGGAAGCAGCTACCTTACGCGGGTGGCTGGTCATCCATCACACTGAGTTGTTGATACACATCTTTCATTGGCTGTCTCAGTATGGATAGACAGTGATTTTCTCGGGAAAAAAATGGAGACGCGTAGCCATTAAAAAAAGACGCCAAAGCTGCGGATTGAAGAAAAAAGAAAATTGGTTCATACTTGATTTCAATTAAAAAAAGAACTGAATTTACAGACGAAATTAGATCAGTGAAATCTTAATTTTAAGTAGAGGTATAAACGGGATTACACTAGCTTTTCGAAACATCTTCACTCGTTTCTCCAATTATATAAAATCTCAATATTGAACTGAGAGAAAACAATAATAAATTTCAAAGAATAGGGTCTAAAATAGATTGCCTCGAGAGAAAAGAAGGCATTTTACAAAAGTTTCTCTGTTTATAAATTGACCTAAAATTCTCAAGAAACTTAATCGGGAGAGGAAGCTGGCTGAAGCCCAAATCAAACTCTTCAGAGGCTTCAGTCGAAGCTTTCACCCGTTTTGAGGTTTTACTTTTCTTAAATTATTCTGAATCAGTTGCCTTATTTTCCTATAAATCTATTTTAAATGCCTGTTCGACCATTTTGTTTGCTGTTGGGAGTCTGTGGTTTTGTTTTCCTTTCCCTTCCCTTGTTTACTCAGGCAGTAGCAGTATCATTCCGCTAGTGTGGGGAGAAAGCCTGCGTCTCTCTCTGTAACACACACACACACAGACGGCGTGAGTGCCAGCTTGGTGCAATGAGCGAGCAAACAGACGGAGCGTAATCTCCCGCTGCCGTCCGCAAAGTTTCTGCAGATCCTGGGCCTGGCAGTGCTAACAAAGTTTCCGCATCTGGATGGGTAGCAGTGACCTCCCTACTCCGGTTCCGCCTGCGGTCAGGAACAACTTCCCAAGTTTCAAAGGGATCTGCTTTTTCTGAAGACTTTTCTGTATATTGTCTTTTCTTCCCTCCCCGCCCCATTTTCCTCTCCCTCTGTTTGGTCGGGACAGGAGAAAAGGATCGTGTGAACAGGGAACAGATCCAAACAGATTGTGTGTAAAGAAAAAGTATTTATGGGAGCGTTAAATGGGTCGGTGTCCCCATCTTTGTCAGAAGGAAATCACAGTAACACGAAAGAAATTGGGTTCTATCATCTTCGAGATGTAAAGTGTTTGGTTAAGATTTTGATTTAGCTCAAACAAAAGGAACCCAAGTTTTTTCATTGCAATCCATCTTGGAGAGGGTGGCGAGAGGTTAAAGTAGCGAAATCGGCGGACTAAAGTTTGTCAATATTGTATGCCGGGAGGGAAGGATGGGGGATTACAATATGCCCCCAAACCCGAAGCACAGCGCGATCGTGGAGAGGTTGAGACAACGGATCGAGCTATGTCGCCGGCACCATGCAGTCTGCCAGGTCCGCTACGAGCAGAACCAGCCGCAGCGCATCGAGCAGGAGCGAAGGGATAAACTCGTCCTGCACCAGAAATACCTGGAAACACGCAGTAAGAAGACCCCGAAAGCTAAACAGCAGCAGCAACATGAAAGCAACCGGGCTCCCAAAAACTGTGACAACGAACAGCCTACAGGACCTAACGCATCCAGTGAACACAGGAATCTTACCCTCATTGCTGTAAGTTCGCTTCCTTCACTCGCTCACTTTCTGTATCTTCAAAACCAAAGCTTCGTCCGTTGATCTTTTGGAATTTTCTTTGTTTTGATTTGTTTTGTTCCAATGAATTAGACTTGTATAAGCAACTTATTTTTGAAAACAGCTAAAGTTTAGAAAGTATGTTCTAAAGTTCTACTTTTCATTACCCCACCCCCCGCTTGTTGATAGACTTCACGTAACAGGGTTTGAGTGAAATTGTGAAGAACAAAAAGTCCGTTTGTTTTAATCTTAAGAGATTAAAAACTGCAATGCAAAGGCGGTCCCAACTAAACATTGCCCTGTGCCATGTAATCATATGTCTTTAATTTATTGAAAGTTCCATAAGTGTTATCAAACAGGCCCAGTTTTCTAGTTCCCCTATCTATTTGTAAGTCAATAAACAGCGAGTAGTGTGGATAGTTTACCTTAGTATATCATTTTTAAAAGCCTGTTTTGAATTGAATGACTCTCGCATCCCACTGGAAGAAACAGTTGATCAAACGTGTAATCCACAAATTGAATTTGCTCACTCGAAACTTGTGAATTGGCCAATAAATTGCACCCACTTATAATAATAGTGCATATTAGGATATGAACTGCTTTGATTGAAGCAATTTTGGTGTTGTTTTTAATGACAGTTTTGAATAAGTCATAATTAGTTAACCAAATGTATTTGCATAAATATCAGACTTTAAGTTGATGTACTTTACCTCTATTATGCTAAAGAGTTTTTGAACTCTATGCATCTAGGTGGTTTGTATCTTAGTTATAACTATCTGTTAGTGTTTATATGTATGAAAAACAATTTTCTTAAGCTACTGACACTTTTCTGAATGTGCAGCGTATCATCAGGGCTAAAACTTGTTGATATGGTAAACTGATTTTCAGCTTTTTGATCCACAATTTTGTGACAAAGACATTTCAGTATTGAACATTACCTTCTCATTTATTGTCTCCCTCATTCTCTCCTTCTGAAAGTGCAGGTTTCTAGCTAGGGTATGTTTCCAGAGGTGGCAGTTGTCCTCTATTTGTTACCCAAGTATGTACTTATTTAGAGATAGCAGGAACTGCAGATGCTGAAGAATCTGAGATAACAAGGTGTAGAACTGGATGAACACAGCAGGCCAAGCAGCATCAGAGGAGCAGGAAAGCTGATGTTTTGGGCCTAGACCCCATAAGATTTAAAATTGCATGACCACCAGCATCTGTGAAGCGAAAATAGGTTGACTCTTACTCAGCTTTAACATTTAATCCTCCAATTGGTATATTGTGGGGAGCATATGTTTTAATGCCAAAACAGTTGTAAAGCCTGTTTCTAACTTTTATCAGAATAATTTTTTTTTTTCGGATTTGATACTTTGTATAAAATAAGTTCTATTGAATCTGGTTTAAAACAATTTTACTGAACTTTAAAACACTGATATTTAAACAACATTCTTTGTTGATTCAATTAGCTGTTCATCCTAACATTGTGATGGTTTGAATCAGACTACAAATATCCAATTCTGTTAGAATTCTATAATGTACTCAGCAAGACCTGTTCAGATCTTCCTGTATCCCAAATCAATCATTTAAGAAAGTACTTTTTGGGCTTTAGTGAGCTCACTTGGCTGGATAGTTGGTTAAGTGATACCAACAGGATGGGTTCAATTCCAGCACTGCCTGAAGTTACCATGAAGGACTGTCCTTTTCCATCTCTTCCCCTCACCTGAGGCATGGTGACTCTCAGGTTAAAATACCAGTTGCCTCTCTTTTGAGAGGTAGGATTATGGCAACTTTACCTTTTCTAATCTGTGGCATGCAAATTTTTCTGCAACTCTTAAGGGATTCAGTGCAGATACCCGTTATACAAGAGAAATTTGTTTCTGTGATGTAAATTATTTTGTGTAATGTATAAGACTTTGTTTAAATAAAATGCTTACCTAGGTGCTGTGGTAAAAATAATGGAAAGACTCAATGAGTAAAGTTGCTGGACAGCAATTTACTGTGCAAAGCAGGAATCCGAATTCCCTGCTGCGCCAGAAACTTTGCTACAATGTACTTTGCTAATTGAGTTGACACTGAAATATAGGCACCTACAACAGTGTGAAGGCATAGTACTTAGAATGTACATACTCACTTTGTCTATTTCACTCAATTTTTTAAAAAATCTGGTATGGTAAGTCTTAATTATTTCAAATAGTCTATCCGATATTGAAAATTAGCTTTTTTTCAGTGAGTTTAACAATTATTCCTCCTGATTTTTCATCATTATTGTAGATATTTTTATAAATTAAATGTTTTTTATGTCTCAGCCACATTTTTCTTTACCTCTATTTTCCTGTCCGTGATTTAACATTAAACTTACCATTTCAACTCCCTCTTCTTGGTTCAGTCTCTGTGGCAGGGATTTTCAAAGGGCCATGGGTTTAGGATATGGTATAGATGGGCTTTGAATTCGCAGATCCAGATGTCATCTTGGGAACCTGCTGCTTCTAGGATAGTTTAAAATTTTCAAAGGGCCAAGCAAGTGAAGGCAGAAGTGAATATGCTCATAGTAAACTAATAGTCCCTTAAGTAGCTTGTTAAGGACTGTGTCCAAAACACATTGCAAGTTTTAAAACCCTTCTAATGAGCCCAGCCTTGTGGATATTCGTGCACAGCTGTTGTGGGGATGAAATAAAATTTTGTGAGTTTTTTTGAGACACATCTGTTAGGCAGACTAATGCCTGCATGAATCCTGATCCTTACGTTATTGTTTAAGGCTGCTGTCTTTTTTTATTCTACCCCCATATCCTTCAGGGAATTTGCTTGCTCAAATCAGCAAGTCAGTGACAGTTGCCAACATGGCGACTGTCTGTCTTTTGTTACAAGTACCAGACTGTTAGTTTCTGCCTCCTAGAGATGCTCAGCACCTCTAGTTCAGCTTTGATGTCATGTCACAAGCAGTTTACATTTAAATTTACATTTAAAAATACACTTGTGGAAGTGCTGCAGCTTGGGAGTGATGTTGGGACAAGGAATTTATTTGAGTACTGGGTTCCAGATCCCACATTGACTATCTGGTCCCATGTCTCAGTGAAGATTTTTCATAATGAAACACATATTGCTTCACTGTTTTGTAAAAGCACTGATCCCCTGAATAGAGCAATGTGCAGTTTTGGCTTGCTAATCACAGCAAATTCCAGCGTGAAAAAGGCAAGTCCAACAGGTGCTATTCCTTCACAGTGACTGCAAAATCCAGGTAAATATATTTAAATATAATTTTCCATATTCTTGTGCATGCTTTGCCTAATTTCTAAAGCTTTACTCATTGGCATAAAATATCAATAAAATGTTTCTTGCAATGAAATATGTATAGAAACATGTTACAATTATGTTGAAGCGAAATAATTGTGAACGGTCTAACAATTAATATTCCCCAAAAACCCATCTTTTTCAAAGCCTAAAACAAATTCCTTTTTATAAAAATCACAATAGAAGTTTAGCTCCGTCTTCACAGAGATATAGCACTTATGTATCTAGCTTGGTGCCAACCACAGACACCTAAGACAGAAGTAAATGAAGTTTGTTTTAAAGCTTGAAAGCTTTCCAAATAAAGGTGATTATAAAACCAACCAATCTGCATTGTAATTAAATAAACTTATCTTTTAGTATGTATAAGGGTAATGTTGCCAAGCTGTGGTGGATGATAAGACTGCTCTCTCTTTAGAGGGAGTGATGACTGGCATTGGTTTAAACTGAAGGTCACCATGCCCCAGGTGAGGGGAGAGGTTGACAAGGAAAGTTCTTCATGGTAACCTTAGCTGGTGTGGGGATTGAAACCATACTGTTGGCATAATTCTGCATCACAAACCAGCTGTCCAATCAATCGAGCTAACTCTTTCCCCACCCCCCGCCATTATTTGGTACACATCCAGGAGATAAAAGATACCAATCCTGAGGAGATAACAGGTGATAATGATCACTGGGTTTTTTTCCGGGTTAGTTGGAAAACCACTGAGTTTGTGGGTTTGTGGTGTTGTTTTTCCAGTAATCTGAAGATTTCCACTGCGACCTAATGACAATTCATAGAATGCAAATTAACTCTGGATCTTGTGGGAGAAGTTCTGTTCAACCCAGCCTGATTGCATTTAAAATGCCTTGGCATTGATGTGATTTATAATTGACTAATATAGCAGTCTGTTGCACCCATTATGACTCATAGATTGTAATTTATTAAACAAAAAATCTAAAGAAGTGCAGATACTGGAAATCAGAAATTCAGACCGAGATTGCTGGAAAAACTCAGCGATATTGAGGCTTTGCCCAGAAAAAGGGAGGCATGGCTCAACTACAGGCAGCTGATATGGATGGAATTCCTGGGGATATAATGGGGATACAGGATTTTACTGAAGAAGGAAATCAGGAGGGTGAAAAGGAGGCACGAGATGGCTTTGGCTGAGAAGTTAGGGTGAATCCAAAGAGATTTTTTGATGTATGTTAAAGGAAAAAGAATAACTAGAAAGAGAAAGGACCCCTCAAGGACCAAAATGGACACTTACGTGTGGAAACGCATGAGATGGACGAGGTCCTCGATGAATATTTCTCTTCTGTGTTTCCCGTGGAGAAGGACTTGAAGACTTAGGAACTTGGGGAAATTAATGGCGATATCTTGAGGACAGTTCGTATCACAGTAGAGGAGGTGTTGGACATATTTGGATGTATGAAGGTGGGTAAATCTCCTGGTCCTTACCAGATATATCCAAGAATCCTGCAAGAGGCTAAGAAAAAGTTGCAGGGACCCTGGCTGATATATTTGCATCATAATTAGCCATGGGTAAGGTCCCAGAAGACTGGAGAGTAGCAAATGTTGTGCCCTTATTCAGGAAGGGCTGCAAAGAAAAACCTGGGAACTATAGACCAATAATCTGTGGTAGGTAAGTTACTTGAGAAGATTCTGAGGGATAAGATATACATGCATTTGGAAAGACAGGGTTTGATTAGGAGTAGTCAGCATGGCTTTGTGCGTAGGAGATCATGCTTCACAAATTTGTTAGAGTTCTTTGATGAAGTGATCAGGAAGGTTGATTAGGGCAGGGTGGTTGATGTAGCCTGTATGGATTTCAGTAAGGCCTTTGATAAGGTTCCACGTTGGAGGCTGCTCTGGAAGGTTAGGTTGCATGGAATTGAGGGAAAGCTGACAAATTGAATACACAATTGGCTTGATGGTGGGAAGCAGAGGGTAATAGTGGAAGGATACTTGTCGGACTGGAGGCCTGTGACTAGTGGTGTGCCTCGGGTCAGTGCTGGGCCCATTGCTGTTTATCATCTATATCGATGATTTGGATGAGAGTGTACAAGGAATGATTAGTAAGTTTGCAGATGACACTAAAATTTGTGGGCAGTGAGGAAGGTTATCAGAAATTGCAGCAGGATCTTGATCAGCTGGGGAAGTGGGCCAAGAAATAGCAAATGGAATTTAATATAGATAAGTCTGAGGTGTTGCTTTTTGGAAAGTCAAATCAAGGCAGGAGTTTCATGGTGAATGGTAGGGCCTTAAGAAGTGTAGTGGAACAGAGGGACCTTGGAGTTCATGTGCACGGTTGCTGAAAGTGAAGTCGCAGTTAGTCGTGACAGTGAAGAAGCTTTTGGCACACTGAACTTCCCAACTTCTAAACTCAATACCCTGACTGATGAAGGCACGTTGCAGTTGTACAGGACGTTGGTGAGGCCACACTTGGAGTATTGTGTTCAGTTTATGTCACCTTGCTATAGGAAGGAGGTTATTAAACTGGAAAGAGTGCAGAAGAAATTTACAAGGACTCGAGACTCAAAGGACTGAGTTATAGGGAGCGGTTGGACAAGCTAGGACTTTTTTCTTTAGAGCATGGGAGACTGAGGGGGGAATCTTACAGAAGTGTGTATAAGATCCTGAAAGGCATGGATAGGGTGAATGCAGTCGGTCTTTTTCCCAGTGTTGGGGAATCGAGGACTGGAGAGCATCAATTTAAGGTAAGAGGGGAAGGAATATATGGGAAACTGAGGGACAACTTTTTTTACACAGAGGGTGGTATGCATGTGGAATGAGCTGCCAGAGGAAGTGGTTGAGGCGGGTACATTAACAACATTTCAAAGGCATTTGGACAAATACATGCATAGGAAAGGTTTAGAAGGATATGTGCCAAGTGCAGGGAAATGGGGTTAACGTGAATGGACATTTTGGTCGGCATGGACCAGTTTGTGCTGTGGGCCCCTGTCTTCGTGCTGTAGGACCCAATGACTCTGAGGTCTGGCAGAATCTCTAGAGAAAAAGTAGAGTTAACATTTTGGGTACAGTGACCCTTCTGTCTGATGAATGGGCGCTGGACTTGAAACTTTAACTCTGCTTTCTCTGCAAAGGTGCTGCCAGATCTGAGTTTGAAATGAGCTCCATTCTCTTATCTTTGGAGGCTGACTTTATTCAACTTTTGATATTTGTAGTTACTTCAGTTCAAATTTTCATTTCTAGGACCTAGTTTTGACACAAGCCCAAATTTCCTCTTTCTGCAGGTCCCAACTTTAAATTTGTTTGGACAGTCTCAGACTAATTTGTGGTGGGCATGAGCCCAGACCACAAAGCTGGAGATCATCTTAAGTAATGTTAAATTGACAGTTGCACTAAGGATGAAAGTGTGGTTATTTTGAAAAATGAGCAAAGTCATGCTGGTGTTTTGTGACAAATTTAAGCTGACGTGCTTGGAGTGTCAACTGAGAGACCAATTATAAATTATAGAGCTGTGTTTCTTTCTAAGAACAGTATGCAATTAAATAAGTCACAGTTAAAACTTACTCCAAGAATACTTCCTTTGTGAATTTTCTCCCTGATTTTGCTGTCAGAAGGCATTGATACATTCTCTGGTTTGATTGTGCAGGCAGCAATCTGTGCAGTACCTGCTGTATAAATGCAGGTTTTTCTGTTCTTCAGTTCCATTGCCATGCTGCTGTGCTGGCTGAGATCAGTTAGCCCTGTATAGACCGAGGAGCACACTGAGAACTTTTTGGCCTGTATTATCATTGGGGGCACGGTGGCACAGTGGTTAGCACTATTGCCTCACAGCACCAGAGATCCAGGTTCGATTCCAGCCTTGGGTGACTGTCTGTGTGGAGTTTGCACATTCTCCCTGTGTCTGCATGGGTTTCCTCCAGGTGCTCCGGTTTCGCCCACAGTCCAAAGATGTGCAGGTTAGGTTGATTGGCCATGCTAAGTTGCCCGTAGTGTTCAGGGAAGTGTAGGTTAGGTGGGTTGTAGGGGGATGTGTCTGGGTGGGATGTTCTGAGGTTCGGTGTGGACTTGTTGGGCTGAAGGGCCTGTTTCCACACTGTAGGGATTCTATAATAAGTTTCTATAATCATCATTCGTTAGATAACTTTCCTGAACTGCTTGGAAGTCATTTCACAGCTTTCAGTAAAAGTGAGTGATTATAAATTAAAATGAATGTAGGAGATGTTATCCCTGCTGCTGACAAATGACTCAATACTGCTTGATGCTGACATTGAGTATCTGAAACTAAGAGCTCCATGCTTTAACAAAAACAACTCTCACATAATGAAAATAAAAACTACAGAAGTAATTTGATACCCTATTATTTGGCTAGACTGACATTTTAAAGCATGTAATAAGATAATTGACATAGTGTAAATAATGTGGAAAGCTTACCTGTTTCATTAATATTTTATTTTAAAATGCATTTTGAAATTGAGGTTTGAAAAACTGGTGAGGAGATGTGTAAGTAACATCATCAATAAAATATTCCCATTTAATTCCATCATCTGTAATCATACAACTTGAATGTCCTAATCTTTTCCTGGTCAGTTCTAGATTAGTTTTAATAAATCTGTTTGGCTATGTTGTGACGCAGATCTGGGGCATGTGTGACTCCACATCTTCTCACCCATAGTTGGGACACTATCACTGCACCACAAGACCTTTTATCAGTTTCTTCTAGGAATTATTTCAATATAAGTTGATAATTTGGATAAGGATTTGACAATCCCGTCATTGATTTGATTCATTATTGTCATGTGTACTGAGGTACAGTTTAAAAAGTATCGTTTTGCATGCTCACTAGGCACCTTACGTAAGTGCATCAGGGTAACAGGACACCACTTATGTACGTTTGTGATTGCTACATAAATTTGATTAATTTCAGAAGGGTAACTTTAACAAATTCATGACATGACAGCCAGAACTGTAAATTTAACACCCTTTTTGACTCAATTGATGAGATGTATGCAGCTAAATCATTCTTCCAATTGTCCGACCTACTCCAGAGGTGTGTCTTTTAAACAAATTGATTAGAAAAATATCTACAGCTCGTAGTCAATTGCCAGTGTCTCTAGAGTAGCTGGAGTGGTAGCTGGATCTGTACAGGTGGGTTCAGCATCTCTGGACCAGGAAGAGTATCTCCAGTGATCTGTGCTGGAACCTGCCTGTGTCTGCGTTTTGGCTGGGTTCAGGAAAAAACTTTGTAGTGATACTTCTGAGAGTTAGTCTGTGGTGCTTATTGTGTAAGTCCCTGCATGAAGATAGCTATTAGCTGTGAGATTATTCTTTATCATGAACTTCTGAAGGTGAAGGGAAATCTTAGGGGAATGTTAATTCAGAAATTGATATTTTTATTTCAATACTTTTGACTGTCTCACTGATAATTTTCTAAAATAATGATTCAGTTTTATATATTGAATTGTTTGTGTAAAATATTATGGCTCAGCCCAGGTAAGTGCAGGTTATCTAGTTGCACATAAATCTAGTAATTTTGAAGGAGCAGTTAATAGTAACTTATTGTGATATTTGTTCTCTAAATACCATCTCTGACCATGTCTAATGTCTGTGTTCATGCCTTCATATATTTTGTTCTTTTTTATTACTTTTTAATTTGTTTTTCTCTTTATTCATTCATGGGATGAGCATGTCGCTGGCTAGGCAGCATTTATTGCCCATCCCTAATTGCTCAGAGTGCAATTAAGAGTCAGTCACATTGCTGTGGGTCTGGAGTCACATGTAGGCCAGACCAGGTAAGGATGGCAGTTTCCTTCCCTCAAGGACATTAGTGAACCAGATGGGTTTTTCCAACAACCGACAGTGGACTCACGGTCATCACTGGACTCTTAATTCCAGATATTTTATTGAATTCAGATTCCACCATCTGCCATGGCAAGATTCGAACCCAGGTCCCCAGACCATTACCTGGGTTTCTGGATTAACAGTCCAATGATAATACTACTAGGCCAAAGCTAAGCAGCTGGATTAACAAAGTTGAAAGTCTTGTGAGCATTCATTAGTAGCTTTCCGGTAACATTTCATCATGTCTAGTTCGTAGGAAATGAAGCAACATTCAAACCGGGTACCAGTCCTTCATTGCATTACAAGGAGAGTAGCTTTGACCACCTTCAATGGAATTGATAACTTTGAAGTTGTTGTGGTGAGATGCTAAATGCCAGTCAGTTTACTTTTGATCTTTCCACACTGAATCAACTAATGAGAGATGAGTGAGCTTCAGCCCGAGGAAGATCTTCAGAGGCTTTGTTCCAACAAAGATACTCTTTTTGGGTCAGAGAGTACACCCTTTGATCCATTGCAATCTTTAGTAATCACTGCACCATCTTCAAATAAGTACATTTAAACCATTTTTCATCCTTCTCCAATTGTGTCCTGTAATGTATGCCTGAAGTGGAAAGTAAATTACTTTTAATGCCAAAAATCATGCTCCACAGATAAAATTTGAGTATTGATAAATTGGTATCTTCAGTGACTCCTCTTTAGTTGCTCTTTTGCCCAAACTATCTCCAGAAGTCCATCTGTCTTGCTTCCTTCCTGTCTGTTGCATTATAGCAGGAAGATTCATAAAAAAATCCTTTTTACAATTTTTTTTGTCTCAACTTGCTAACTTTCTTTTTTTATCTTACCCCATATCCCTTATTTTCCATCCTGCAAGGTCAGTTATTTTTATATATGAGTTACATTATAGAAATGTATCCAGGTGAATTTATCGTTGATTTGTGTTCTAGATGCTAGAATTCATATAACGAAGAAATGATTAACCTTGTAAAGGTCTCCATATTACACAGCAGCTGGTGGAATCTGCTACTGTTATTTTGCAGAAAGGAATGATGTTGTCATTGTACCAGCTGCCTCCACTTCCTCTGGCAGCTCATTCCATACATGCACCACCCTCTGTGTGAAAAAGTTGCCCCTTAGGTCCCTTTTAAATTTTTCCCCTGTCACCTTAAACCTGTTTCCTCTAGTTTTGGACTCCCCAACCCCAGGGAAAAGGCCTTGTCTATTCAACCTATTCACGCCCCTCATGATTTCATAAACCTTTATAAGGTCACCTTTCAGCCTCAGACGCTCCAGGGAAAATCGCACTAGCCTATTCAGCCTCTCCCTTGAGCTCAAACTCCCCCCACCACCCCCCACTACCCCCCCAATCCCTGGCAACATCCTTGTAGATCTTTTCTGAAACCTTTCAAGTTTCACAACATCCTTCCTCTAGCAACTAGACCAGAATTGCATGTAGTATTCCAAAAGTGACCTAACCAATATCCTGTACAGCTGCAACATGACCTCCCAAGACCTATACTCAATGCACTGACCTTGCTGGTTACATTTCTCTGTTGGTGGATTATTATTATCTAGTTGCAGAATTCTGGAAATAAGAACATAAAAGCATAAAACGTAGGAGCAGAAGTAGGTCATTCAGCCCATTGAGTCTCCTCTACTATTCAAAGAAATCATGGCTGATCTGATAATCCTCAACTCAATGGTGGTAAGCCATTCGAGTCCACTCCAAAATTCAGTGATCAAGCCTGGTCCTCTGTCTCAATGCTTTACTCCCACATTTTCCGCATATCCTTTTGACATCTCTAGAAATCTATATTTTTCATAAAACTACAGTGATCTGGCCGCCATAGCCTTCTGTGGGAGAGAATTAGATTCATCACCCTCTGAGTGAAGGAAACTCTCTCCTTTCTCTCAGTGTGAAAATAGTCTATACCATTTGTGGAGACTGTGATCCCTTGTTCTGGAACAGACCCTTCCCCTGCCGCTCTTTCTCCTCCCCCACCCCCCAACCTCCTGGCCAAGTAAAACACCATCCCTGCATCCAGTCTATCCAGCCCTGGCAGAATTTTATATATTTCAGTAAGATCCCCTCTTACTTGTCTCATCTTCAGTGAACATAGTTTTTGATTATATTTACCAAACGGAAGCAAAGACTCACCACTTGGGTCAGGAACATTTCAAACATGATCTAACTTCCTCATTTTATTATTTACAAAACATCTCAAAGTCCTATGTCATTTTGCAGAACATATAACTATCTTCAGGAAGCATTTTCTTCAAAAGTGATTTCATCCAGTCTGCCAGCTACAGGAAGTACTAACAGCCTGGGAATTATTTCTTCTACATATTGACTGAAATTTGAGACCCAGAATGTAATGAAATTACATCTTTCCAAATGAGTATTATTTATTTATTATATTTTATTATTCATTCATGGGTCGAGGGCCTCACTGGCTAGGCTGTTGCCCATCCCTAATTGTCCAGAGGACAGTTAAGAATCAACCTGTGTAGCCTGGAGTCACAGGCCAGAACGACCAGGTAAAGATGACAGTTTCTTTCCTTAAAGGGCACGTGTGAACCAGATATCCTAGCAATCAGCAATGGTTTCATGGTTGTCATTAGGCTCTTAACGCCAGTTTTTGTTTTTAAGATATTGAATTCAAATTCCACCACTTGCAGTATTTGAATCCACATTCCCAGTATATTATTTGGGTCTCTGGATAAACAGTCCAATGATAATATCACTCAGCCGTTGCTTCCCTATGTATTACGGTGCCCCAGTTTTAAGCATCTACTGTCCTTTTAACATGAATTTGAGTCTGTATGTACATACAGAACATTTTTGCACATCCGTGTCGGTACTATCATCCCATTCTCTTGTGTCCTTTTAATACGTTGTTGTATCCGTGTATTTCTGTACTCTGTTTCTGTTAGCTTGTTTAGATTTTAACCCTACTCCTTTTTATTTAAGGTATTCTTAGGCTTTTCATAGTTGAACCTCCTGTGATATTCAGAGTAGCTTTTACATTTTTTACGCTTCTTTTCATTTTCAAATGTGGTACGTTAATAAATGAAAGTGTACCTCTCTGTGCGTGCACACACCGCTTACACACTACATTTCCTGATATTTATGCAGCTGTTGCACATCAGGTTATGGCATTCATCTTGTCATTTGTGCATCTCCAGATGCTGGACACTGCATTAAATTATTCAGAGACAAAGTTGATACCATGCAGCAATGACATTTTAATGACTATCAGAATTATTGCAAGCAACACTTTGTCCTACTGCCTGTCCACCTGATAAGACCTTTCAATTAGACCATCAACTAATGAAATGTATTCTTGTCATTGAAAACACCTGTAGCTTGGTAGCTGCAGACAACAGATAATTATCACAAAACTGTGACCATCTATACAATTACCTTGAGGCCCTGGTTTTGGATTTGTTTGTGTGCATGAGTATAGTTCACATTTTTTGTGCTGAACAGTCTCAGGCATACATCAGTTTGATCTAAAAGTTGCTTTGATATTATAAAAGGAGTTTGATTCTCCGTGTGGAGTTTTGAAACTTAATGCTTCATCACCTTTTCAAACAAATGGATAAATAAAAATAATACAAGGAGTATGCTAATAAGATTCAGTGACAACAGGGTAACCAAATAATCGCTTGAGCAGCTGTGCAATTTGAGAGAATTTCCTTATAGAATCATACAATCCCTACAGTGTGGAAACGGGCCATTCGGCCTATGGAATCTGCACCAACCCCCCGAAGAGCATCCCACTCAGACCTACCCCTCTATCCTGTTCCTGTAACCCTGCATTTCCCATCACTAATCCATTCAGCCTGCACATCTTTGGACAACTTATTGTTGATATCCTATTATAGATTTGTGCAAAACTATAAACACATTATACTTCAGCAATTTCATATGTTATGTTCTATTTTCGATACCTCTGTAGGAAAGCAATGAAAAAAAATTGACCATTGCACCAGAGTGTGAATTTTTTTTTTTTTAGCTTTTTCTTTTGAAGCTGTTGTTTAGAGCTAACTGTGTAACCCTCCTCTTCCTTCACTGTGCCTGCTGTCCCATGGCATGAACTTGAGATTACTCGTCGATTCACAGATGCTAGAGACCTTTGGCATTTTATTTACCTTTATCATCTATCAGAAACAATGTTGACAGTGAGTGTAGTTGCATGATAATTCTTTATGGGAGGATATTATTGCAGAGCCCAATCGTCTCCTCAGCCAGCAACCACAGTTCCAACAAATGTTTCAAACTGTAGTCAGTCAGCATGCTGTTGAATTCCTTTCTTCCTAGTCTATAATACCATTGAAACTGCAAACACCCTGTAGACATTGTCTCCTTGTACCTTTTCTCCCATTTTTGCTTTTGTTTCTCTTCTGAAGGTGCTGCTGTGCAGGGATTTATTCCATGCCTACAAGAATGCTTCAGTGCCTTGCCTAAAGTCATTCCTCATGTTTGGACTTTAATTACTGAGGATCAGCAGGGCATCCTAGCCAAGGCTGATTGAGGTTGATCTAAGCCCGTAGGTACTCTTTCCAGTATATTCCAATAGATAGTAAGTAGGGTCTCAAAATCATCCCTTCTGCTGAAGAAATTGCAGCAATCTTACCTGTGATCTGGCTATGGTCAACTAACTCAGGAACATGGGACCTCTATTCCTGCATAACTTATTACTAGCAGATAGAACAGCCACTCGTGCTTTGAACAAGGATCTGGTCTAAAGCCAGTTGGCTAATGGATTTATAGTTATGTTAGACAGTGTTTGCCCTGAACCAAGGTGTGGAGCTGGAGGAACACAGCAGGCCAGGCAGCATCATAGGAACAGGAAAGCTGACGTTTTTGGTCGGGACCCTTCTTCAGAAATCTGATCTTGTACTCCAGCATCTGCAGTTGTTGCTATCTCTGTGTTTTCATTTTTGAGCCAGGTTTTCAAACAAAGCTGAACAATTGTACCATTGTGAATAATGACGTTTAGAATGGCACAGACGTTAACTTGATAGTGAGTTTATGGTGTCCTATCATCTGTCTCAGGAATATCGTGAAATGCTACAGCACTGCAACAGACCACTCAACTACTTCAACCTGCATCTACACATTAGAAATTATGATTTTAAAATCCTACAACTGCCTCTGTAATGTATCTGACCACCCTTGCAAGTTTTCCACAATACTCCTTATATTTTAACCCCTTGCAATTTCATATCGCTAATTAAATCCAGATTCATTCTGTAAATGTGAATAACAAATCTTTTTTCATTTTGAGATGTGCTGTTTAACTCCAATCTCTGTTTTCAGACATTCAAACAACCTACTCCTTTATTTCTGTGTGTCGTTTATTGTTTTTTTGTGTGGTTTCTCTCAGTAAACTTTGATAGTTTATTAATGAGATTTAAACAAATTGACCACTTCTGTTTGCCTTGTACTCATGGGCAGTGTGCAGCAGGCCATGATCAGAGGACATTGTTCTCTTCCTCTGCTTCCAAATCATTATTAAGTTTGTGAACTCATTCGCTGAACTTCTGTCTGTGTTGTACATTGTACATCTTCCCTGGCTGTTATCCTGTCTTGTTTTCTATTTGTTTCCCTTGGCAACATAGTTAAATAGTTAGTAATTCACCGTGCCATTTGTGGACACCTAAGAGACTTTCTTCATGTTGAGTCAATTGGTGGATTTGCTTGTCTATTAGATGGCTCAAAGGTTTGTTCATGTACTTCAAAAAATTTACTTTATTCAGTGTGAAGCACTTTATGGCATCACAGTTGCTTGTAAACATTCAAATTCTTTCCTGTCAAAAGGAAACCATTAGGAGAAGAGGCTGGGGCTCATCATGGAAAGTCTAATATGAAGCCCTCAATTGAATAGTGGATATTTGATATCTGGTGTGCCTAGTTCAGAGAACCCAGTAGGAAAAACCTTACAAATGAGACATGGTGGTTCAATTCCTCCTGAACACTTCAAAGTGGAGCTCCTGTGCGTTGATTTCCAGGTATTACTAGTTTTTTCCTGTGGGAGGTTGTTTCAGCCTTTCACATGCTCCAAGCAAAGTCTATGAGTCAAGCGGAGTTTAGTTCATTGCTAAAAGACCCTTGAAAATTCCAAGAGTTATATTTATTGTGGTTCTTGTATCTACACCTTGTTGAGGAGGAATGGAAGTATTCTATCCATGTATGCTCCTTCCTCGGGACTGAAAGTGGAGGCCTGTTTGGTGATATATTGAGGGATCTCTCATTTACCTCACAAGAGTCAATGGCCGAAGTCCCAGGCAAGTGTGGCACAACACTTTTCCAGAGCTATCTCATGCATTGTGGGATTTTTGTCTCCAACGTTTAAACATTTTGGAAGAAGCAAGTTGATTTGCCACTGACTTAAGTTAAGTATACAAAACAGACACCAAAATATTATAAAAATAAAACTTGAACATTAATCAATGGACTTTTGGATATAATCATTGCAATTGAAGTATTTTACTTAATGAGAAATGTAAAATGTTGTTTAAAAAGTTTTGAGCCATTAATTGTTTTGGGTAAAGGTTTACAAATACTGACAGTCATTGTGTTCTGCACAGCAATGAAAATGGGAAAATTATAGAAATGCTGCAAAATGCAGTTTAAAAGGTTATAAATAGATATTAGAATTCACATTAAAATGAACTAAAACCAGTTGTTACTAGGTGAAGTGACATCCATTCAGAAATCATTTACACAAACCCAACTCTGTTATACCTTAATTTTGAAACTATCAATGGACGAGAAATCTTAATGTTATAAAATAACATGTTGCATGTAAATTAATGCATTTTGAAAAGGATATCATAGAGATTGGATTATTATATTTCAACAGTGAGATAAATGACCAGTTAATCTTTCAACATGCAACTCTGCCAGCCTTTGCTTATCATTCTAGCCCCTCATTCAGAGAATATGTGGTCAAGCCCAATTCCAAGACTGATCTATGTTGCAACTTTAGAGCAGCACTGACACTGCTGTTTTTTCTAGATGAGATGTTGCAGTGCAGCCCTGCAGAACACTTGGTGCAATTCAAAGAAGAACAGTGAAGTTCTGTAGGTATTCTTACCAACATTAATTCTTTAGGTGAGTGCTGACGCCAGGTATTACATCTACATTGCAACTGTTGCTGTGATCAATTATTTGATTGTGTATCAACCTGTTACTTTGTGGTCTGTAATGATTTTTGCAACTCAATTAGGAAAGAGAGGTTCACTGTTATGTCAAACTTTACTATAACAAGACAGCAATCAGTCACAGAAAGCACATAGTCAAGTGTGACAGGAACAAGATCGAGTAAATATGCAAAAGTGTTCATGAAATGATTTCCTTTAGAGAGAAAATAAGGTGTTTTATTATTGTTGATCAGTAGGTTAGTATCTTGTTGACAAGATTAAATTTATAACATAGTCATTTTGAACAAAGTGTGTTACTGTCTAATGCCGCATGCTGTGCACAGGATCCAGAAATGTGCTTGTTGTGTTTCACATATGTGCAGTAAAAGTGAACGGAGGAGACACTATTTTCTCTCTACTGTTTCTTGAACATATAGTCTTGTCATGCTATGCTTCCTACTTGGCCCTTGTACAAATGTGTATTTCTCATCTTGTTAATATATAATTTAACTGCATGAGGCCTCACAGAGAAACATATTTGCATCCTTTATTTATATCATTGATACCATCATTGATGGTAAGCTGTTGGGGAATGGAAATATGAAGCTCAAACACAAAATCAAATTGTTGGAAAAACTCAGGAGGTCTGAAGGAGGGTCACTGGACCCAAAACATTAACTCTGCTTTTTCTCTACAGATGTTGCCAGACCTGCATTTTTCCAGCAAGTGCTGATTTTGTTTCTGATCTCCAGCATCCACTGTTCTTTATTTTTCTTGTTATGGAAATTCAAGCTAATGTCCACCTTCCAAATCCAAAGGAGTTTACCCCAATTTTAATGGCCCTATTTTTGCTTTAGTTGTCACCTGATAACTTGACAATGTCAGTCTATTTATCTTGCTTGCTTGCTGCCATTATCAGCTGTCTTATTAGCAGTTAAAAACATTTTGACTCTCTCTAATTTGTGTTCAGTTTTGAGTTCTATCTATGCAATTGGGTGACTTTTTATTCTAGACTTTTGCTCAACTGCTGGAAAGAGTGAATTCAGTTTACCTTCCCTCTACTGAGAGAAACTGTAATTGAGCAATTTGGGATTGCATATGTAATCTCCCACTTACTGCTACAGATTTAATGTGCTTTGCAATTGTGCACCTCTTGGGATTGTATGCTGTTTAAGTGTTCAAAGTCTTTTATTTGTATGTGTTGGTTTTTTTTTTGTTATCACATTCATTTTTAAAATTAATTCTGCCAAGAATATTAAAGTGATCAATGCAACTAATGAAAGCTTCTTGTACTTTAAATTGTCAGTGACTTGCAAATTTGGAGCCTAATTTTGGCTATATGAATAAAGTATAGTAGCTTCTGAAGAAGGGTCTAGGCCTGAAACGTCAGCCTTCCGGCTCCTCTGATGCTGCTTGGCCTGCTGTGTTCATCCAGCTCTACACCTTGTTATCCCTTGCTTCACGTGAATTGTTTTTCCAATCTCACTGGGTCTCAATTGTGCTGTCTGGACACAAAAAGGGACACAGCATGGAGAGTAATGTGTGACACACAAGATCCAGTAATTGATAGCCAGGAAAGTGATTTACCAGGCTAGTCACACAAAGCCAAAAGGACACAGTTTAGAATTTCAAATAAGTAACTTGAACCCTTGAGGTCACGTTACAGTTGTTAACTCAATTCTATCTATTTGCTACTTTTTCCCTAATAACAACTTGTACCAATGTTTTACTTTGAATCCTTTAGTTTGTAAGTTCATTGGATAATATTTCTAATTTTTGTTTGGGAAAGGTGTAATCATTTCAATCTTGAACCATTTTAGATCCTATGCACTGACTGCATAGTACAAAACTTTATAATGTAAGTATGGACATGATGTAAACAGGGAAGTGATCTACATGAAGAGACTGGAAGAAGGATGATTTGATTTATTTCATTCCAGCATCATATTCCTGATTCATTTCTTGTTCCAGTGTTGTCTGTTAACTATCTGTCCAATTCTGATTTGCTGATCTATTAGAAATAAGAAGTTAAAATAACAGCTTATGCACCGTTTATTTTGCCTGGGAGTGACATTAGTGAATAAAATCTGGTCAGATTTTCATAAGCTAATGATTATTTTGAAAGGCTGAAGACATCAGATAAACATTTTCTCACTTATTGATGCTTATTAATTTGTGGTTTAATACCAAGAGGTACAGATGTTACCTAATAGTAATTGGTTCACTATTGTCCCCTGATTATTACCCTGATGTACTTATGTAAGGTATAATTTGCCTGGATAGCACGCAAAACAAGACTTTTCACTGTATCTCGGTATGTGTGACCGTAATAGATCAAATCAGATTGATGGATGCTATTCCCTGTAGATCCGGTAGTTGTGGCTTGTTCAGATGCCATAGATATTTGTATGGCATCTGAATGTATTATTGCAGGGTAGCACTTCTAATCAGTGCATTTCATTTCAGTTAAACATTCTTGCATGGTTTGGGAGTAAGTTGCAGGTAGTGTAAGTTTAAAAAGCGAAAAGCTTTTTTCTGGTTTTTTTTTTTGGGTAGCACAGTGGCTTAGTGTTTGGCACTGCTACCTCTCAGTGCTAGGGACCCAGATTTGATTCCAGCCTTGGGTGACTGTGAAGTTTGCATATTCTCCCTATGTCTGTGTCCCTTTCCACCAGGTGCTCTAGTTTCCTCGCATAGTCCAAAGAAGTGCAGGTTAGATGGAATAGCCATAGTAAATGCAAGGTAATGGAGATTGTTGAGGGTCTGGGAGAGGTGTTCTTCAGAGGGTAATTGCAAATTCAATGGGCCAAATGGCCTCTTCCTGCACTACAGATATTCTATAAGTTCACTGTTTACTTCACTGGATGTTTACCAAAGGAAATTCAAAGAATGAAGAATACTACCAGCTGTGTCCTGGAATTCCTGTGTAGTAAACTGATTGATTGTACAGCCTGATTAGATGCCTATAGTTGTAGCTTCTTCAATAAAGGTTAAGTGGTTGCACTCTTGCCAATGTGTCACAGACCCATTTCAGCACCTTAAGAAGAAAATCTGTGCCCACATTCATGGAGTGCTGCACTGTCTCCGAAGTGTTGCTTTTATAATGAACCATTTACACTAAGGAGGTCCATTTAGATGGACATACAAATATCCTGCAGTACATAATATAGCACATTCACCAATAATGACAGAGTAGAACATGCCAGTGCCCTCACTAATTTTAATCCCTCATCCAAAATGATGAGACAAGTAGTTTATCTAGTTTTTATTCCTAAGCTACATTGGGATCTTACTGAGCATAGTTGTTCTGTTTCCAATGTTGACTATGCTTCAGAACAATCAGAGGCCAGAAGAGGTACTCATATCAGTATGAGTTCTTTCTATTCCTTAATTGGGTCTACAAAGACTGCATGTTATTTTTAAGTGAGACAAGCCTTCACAATAAATGTTTGTTGAAGTTTTAGATCAATTTCTGTAAAAGTCCAGAATGACAGTCAAGAATGCTGTTTTCCAAAAAAGTTACTCTTGGCATTTGTACTTATTCCTAGTGAATGGTGATGGGCCAATTTAAAACTGGTAGAATTTTACAGTACAGAAGGAGCCCATTCGACCCCGTTGTGTTTGTACTGGCTCCCAAAAGAGCTACCCAGCTAGTTTCACTCTCTAGCCCTGTCTCCGTAGCCCTCTAACTACATCACTTTCAAATATATATCCAGCTCTCTTTTGAAACCTCCTCGGGAATCTGCCTCGTCCACTCTCCCAGGCAGCGTATTCCAAATCCTAACCACTCTGAATAAAAAAGAAGTTTCCCCTCCTGTAACTTCTAGCTGTCTTGCTGACAATCTTGAAATTGTAACCCCCTTGTTACTAACATACCAACTAATAGAAACGGAATATCCTCTTTACCCTGTCAAAATTTTTCATAATTTTGAACACCTCAATAAGGCCACCTCTTAATCTTCTCTACTCCAAGGAGAATAAGTCTGATCAATACCCTGAGCTTGCCCGCGCTCGCTCGCTGTCTGATCTCCCTGTGCATCTAAAGTCCTTCATTCCTGGTATTATTCTGGTAAACCTCCTTTGAACTCACTCCAGGGCTTTCACATCCTTCTTCAAATATCATGGCCAGAACGGAACACAGCACTCTAAATGTGGTCTGACCAATGATTTTTAGAGTTCTAGCATCACTTTCTTGCTTTTATACTCAGTTCCTCTTTTTATAAGCCTAAGGATCCTATAAGCCACCTTAGGAACTGTTTTAACTTGCCTGGCCACCTTCAGAGACTGATACTTGTAAACCCTAAGGTCCCTGTGCACCTGTAACCCTTCAAAGTTGTGACATTGAGCTTGTATTGTCTTTGTTTTTTTCCTACCAAAATGCATTACCTCATGTTTCTCTGTATTGAAATCCGTCTGGCAGGTATCTGCCCATTTGGCTGACTTATCAAAGTCCCACTGAAGTTGCTCAGCATCGTCCTCCCAATTCACCATTCTCCCCAGCTTAGTATCATCTGCAAATGTAGAGATTTTGCCCTCAACACACATTTCCAAATCTTTTGTACAAAACAGAAAAAGTAAAACTTGTGCTTAGAAATATAGTTTATTCATAAAATTTGTAAAAGTATTTTCAAATTTGCCACCTGTGGCTCAGGTGTTCAGTCTGGGCCTGACTATAAACAGCAGCATTGAGAACACCTTACACTTGATGGTCAGGATTGTTGCCTGCATTGGAGAGGGAGTGCACCTGCCTATATGCCCAATTTTGACCTTGGCCATATGCTTCCCCCGTTTTTGTTGCATATGGGATACTTGCCTTTCTTATAGAATCTCTAGATTGTGGAACCAAGTCATTTAGCCCTTGGAGTCTGCACTGATTGTCCAAAGAGCATCACACTCAGACGCACACTGCTACCCTTTGCTTGTAACCCTGCATTTCCTGGGGCTAATCCTTCTTGCCTGCAGATCCCAGAAACTATGGGTAATTTAGCATGGCCAATCCACCAAACCTGCACATCTTTGGATTGTGGGAGGAAACCCACGCAAACATGGGGAGAATGTGCAAACTCCACACAGACAGTTGCCTGAGGGTGGAATCAAACCCAGGTCCCAGGCACTGTGAGGCAGCAGTGCTAACCACTGAGCCACTGTGCTGCCTACAGTCATTAAAGGTTATGATAGAGCTGCATATAATGGTCACAGCTAGAGTACGGTGTGTTTTTTTTTCTTCCTGCCACACTGTAGGAAGACTGTGATGGCACTAGAGAGAGTGCAGAACAGATTCAGCCTGGGCTGAAGCGATTCAGCTATGAAGGGAGACTGGATAAACTTAGGTTATTTTCCTTTAGAGGAGAGAAGGCTGACGGGGTATCTGATTGAAGTGTTCAAAGATGAGGTAAATCTGGAACAACTTTGATCTTAGAAGGGTCAGAGTAACCAGGGGCAGAATTTTAAGGTAAGGAGCAGGAGGTTTAGAAGAAAATCCTTTTTTAGCCAGAGATTTTGTGGTATTTTGAATTCACTGTCTGGAATAGAAGTAGAGACAGGAACCCTCAAGACATTTAAAAATTATTTCGATGAGCACTTACTACATGGAGCAAGTGCTGGAAAATAGGATTAGAAAAGATGGATGTTTGAAGTCTGGCACAGACATAATGGGCCAAAAGGGCCTCTTTTCATGCTGTAACAACTCTATGCCACTCCAACCCTGCTGATCTGTGGCATCAACACTTTTTCAGCTGGTGCTGATGGGCATTTTATAAGCACTGTAGTTGTAGCAGAATCGGGGTAAGATGTCTTTAGGCCAGAATCCATAACCTGTCACCTTGACTTCTTATCATTTTGATCTCCGCTAATATTAAACGTCAGGACATGGATTTGGCCAAAACGGTCTACAAATAATGTATTGAATTAAACCTGAAATTCCAGTTGTGATAGAATGACATATTTGAATCTAATGTGAACTGCAAAGCAGTTTTGGAAGATCCTGCCATGACTCTGTTGTGCCAGCTGACCAAACCTAAATTATGACATCCCATCCTCCTCTCCAATCTATTAACTTCAGTATCAACTTCTAGCAGGGATTTCCAGAATTATGATCCAGCCAAGGGGAAGGAATGATGATTTATCATTGAATCAGGGTAGAGTGTCACTTAGTTCGCGTGATGATCTCTCGGCATTTCTGTTTTTGTGCTTCTTTATTCCAGCAAAACAGCAAAAATCTTAAGTTCCTGAGTGATATTGCCCACTTGTAACATGTTTACTACAGTTGTAGTTGAGACCTCTTGTGTCTGATTTCGACACATTCAAAACTATCTATTTGGATAGAGTTAGAATCTGTAACCTTACTGCAATTTACGTGGTCAGTTATGAATGACTGGGACAGTACAGTTATCCACTAAATCGTTGAAGGTTAGAATGCTTCTTGTGCCATCACCTTAATTCTTTACGTTGGGTGAGCTGATTTTAAATATTATGGTGAACAAATTGACCAGTTTCTTTAAAATGTTATGATATAGCATTAATGTCATATCTGGTGTATTTCCCTTTCCCACGGTTGAGGATAATGGACATGGTGAGTTGAGGATTATTTCACATCAAATTAAAAAGCAAACTCAGGCATGTAATTTACTGCCCACCTATCTGGCTCAATTTTAGAATAATTCCCAAATGGAATGATTGATGTCTTCAGGGGATAATTTTCTCTTAATTTTGTGATCTCAAATTTTCAAGGAAAAGAATATTTTTTCCTGACCCCTCTTAGGGACTGAGGTTCCGAAATGCAAGAATCTTTGGTACTTGGATTAACAAGCCACTATTTGCCTGCCTTGACTCACTGTTCCTCCTGTCTCAGGTCATTTCTCTGCCACACTTAGACCATAAGACATAGGAGCAGAAATTAGGCCATTGAGCCCATCAAGTCTGCTCTGCCATTCAATCATGGCTGATAAGTTTCTCAACCTGATTCTCCTGCTTTCTCCCAGTAACCCTTGATCCCCTTGACAATCAAGAACTTATCCATCTCAGTCTTAAATATACTCAATGACTTGGCCTCCACAGCCTTCTGTGGCAGTGAATTCCATAGATTCACCACTCACTGGCTGAAGCAGTTTCTCCTTCTCTCCGTTCTAAAAGGTCTTCCCTCTAAAGCTGTGCCCTCGGCTCCTAGTCCCTCCCTACCAATGGAAACATCTTCCCAACATCCACTCTGTCCAGGCCATTCAGTATTCTGTAAGTTTCAATTAGATCCCCCCTCATCCTTCTAAACTCCAATGAGTATAGACCCAGAGTCATTAAACGTTCCTCGCATGTTAAGCTTTCCATTCCTGGGACCATTCTTGTGAACCTCCTCTGAACCTGCTCCGGGGCCAGTACATCTTTCCTGAGATATGGGGCCCAAAACTCTGCTCAGTACTCCAAATGTGGCCTGATCAGATCCTTAAAAAATGTCGCAAGTACATTCCTGTTTTTATATTCAAATCCTCTTGAAATAAATGCCAAAGTTGCATTTGCCTCCCTAACTACTGACTCAACCTGCAAGTTTACTTTGAAAGAATCCTGGACTAGAACTTGCAAGTCTCTTTGCACTTCAGACTTCTGAATTTTCTCCCCATTTAGAAAATAGTCCATGCTTTTATTCTTACCAAAGTGCATGACCTTGCACTTTCCCACGTTGTACTCCATCTGCGACTTCTTTGCCCACTCTCATAACCTGTGCAAATCCTTCTGCAGCCTCCCCACCTCCTCAATACTACCTGTCTCTCTACCTATCTTTGTATCATCTGCGAACTTAGCCAGAATGTCCTCCATTCCTTCATCTAAATCATTCATGTATAAAGTGAAAAGTTGTGGTCCCAACACTGACCCTTGTGGAACACTGCTTGTCACGAGCTGCCATCCTGAGAAAGATACTTCGAACCCCACTCTCTGATTTCTGCCAGACAGCCAATCTTCTATCGATGCTCGTACCCTGCCTCTAACACCATGGGCCCTTATCTTACTCAGCAACCTCCAGTGCAGCACTTTGTCAAAGGCCTCGTTGAAGTCCAGGTAGATAACACCTATTGGCTTTTCTTGGTCTAACCTGCTCGTTATTTCTTCAAAGAATTCTAACTGATTTGTCAAACATGACCTCCCCTTGATGAAGACGTGCTGACTTTGCTCTATTTTACCATGCACTTCCAAGTATGCAGAAATCCCATCTTTCACAATGGACTCTTAAAATCTTACCAACGACTAAAGTTAGGCTAATCGGTCTGTAACTTTCTGTCTTTTGCCTTTACTCCCTTTTTAAACAAGGAGTCACGTTAACGATATTCCAGTCCTCTGGGACCCTCCCTGACTCTAGCGATTCCTGACAGATCACCACTAACACTTCCACTATCTCTTCAGCTATCTCCTTAAGAACTCTGGGGCGTAGTCCTGGTGATTTTATCCACCTTCAGGCCATTCAGTTTTTCTGGCTCCTTTTCCTTGGTGATGGCCACCATACTCAGCTCAGCCCCCTGCCACTCTCGAATTCTTGGGATGTTACGTGTGTCTTCCATTTATGAAGACTGACGCAAAGTAATTATTCAGTCCCTCAGCCGTTACCTTGTTTACCACTACTATCTCTCCAGCGTCATTTTCCAGCGGTCCAATGTCCACTTTTGCCCTTTATAAGTCTAAAGAAACTCTTACAGTCCTCCTCTTTATTACTGGCTAGCTTACCCTCATTTTTAATCTTCTCCCTCTTTTTTTTTGTTGCCCTCTGTTGGTCTTTGTAAGCTTCCCAATCCTCTGGTTTACCATTGCCCTTTGCCACATGGTGTGCTTTCTCTCTTGCTTTTATGCTATGCCTGACTTTCCTAGTCAGCCATGGTTGCCTCATCATCCCTGTACCATACTTCTTTTTCCGAGGGATGAATTTTTGTTGCGTATCCTGAATTACTCCCAGAAACTCCTGCCATTGTTGTTCCACTGTCTTTCCTGCTTGGCTTCCATCCCAGTCAATTCTGCCCAGCTCCTCCTTCATGCCTCTGTAGTTGCCTTTATTCAGCTGTACTACCATTACCTCTGATTCTATCTTCTCCTTCTCAAACTGCAGAGTAAATTGTATCATATTATGATCACTGCCTCCTAAGGGTTCCTTTACCTTAAGCTCCCTTATGAAGCCTTCCTCTATGCACAACACTAAATCCAGTCTTGTCTGGTCCCTAGTGGGCTCCACAAGCTGCTCCAAAAAGCCATCTTGTAGACATTCGACAAATTGTTTTTCTTATCCACTACCAATCTGATTTTCCCAGTCCACCTGCATATTGAAATCCCGTACGATCACTGTAACTTTGACTTTCTTACACATCTTTTCTATCTCCTGTTGTATCTTGTGCCCCAGCTTCTGACTTCTGTTTGGAGGCCTGTACGTAATTCCAACTATGGTTTTTTTTTTAAACCTCTGCGGTTCCTCAACTCTAACCATACAGATTCTATACCATCTGACTCCCCTTCATTTCTTACTAACAAGGCAGCCCTACCCCCTCTGCCCACCTGCCTATCTTTTCGATAAGATGTATATTCTTGAATATTCAGCTGCCAATCCTGATCCCCTTGCAGCCATGTCTTAGTGATGCCCACCATGTCATATCTGCCAATTTCGATATGCACCCACAAGCTCATTTACCTTCTTTCTTATCCTGCATGCATTCAGATATAACACCTTCAGTCCTGTATGGTTACAGATCCCACTTCTCATCATCACTCGTTTATCGAGTGTGCTTGAAGTTTGATTCCTAACCCTTTCCAAATACTGTCCTATTTGTGTCTGTGCTGGAGACTTTAATAACCTCTCCTGAATACTCCTTTCCTGTCATTTTTTTTTTATATTTTTCCACAGCGTGGAATCCCTGCAGATGTTAGCTGGCTGCTTTGTTCCCCGCTGATGAAAGTTTTATCTTTCCCTCCCTCCCTCGCCTCTTTTTCTAGTTTAAAGTCCTGTTGACCAGCCTATTTACCCTTTTCGCCAGAACATTGGTCCCAGCTCGGTTCCGGTGGAGACTGTCCCAGCAGTATAGATCCCTCCTGTTCCAAACCTGATGCCAGGGCCACATGAAAAGGAAACCCTCTTCCCTGCACCACTCTTTCAGCTATATATTTACTTCCCTTATTCTTGTGTCCCTATGCGCAATTGCACATGGCTCGGGAAATTATCGGAAGATTATAACCCTTGAGGACCTGCTCTTTAGTTTTATTCCTAGCTCCTGATAATCCCTGATCAGGTCCTCTCTCCTGGTTTTGCCCATGTTGTTTGTTTTGACATGGACCACAACAACTGGATCTTCCCCCTCCTTCTCCAATATCCTTTCAAATCTGGAGGTGATGCCACCCATTCCCACAAACCGAGATGCACACATAATAAGCAGGACAGAACACTAATGCTTTACCAGCGGCACATAGATGATGTTACCTCGTATGATGATGAAACGATTGTGAACAAACTTACCAACTCGGTGAGCAAATCAACAACCACGTCAATAACCCGAGCTCAAAACTTCTCGAAAACCTTGGTATTTCTTGCTAATTGAGTGCTCTGATGAGTGCTAGACAAAAAACTTTGACCAGAATTATGTTTTTTTTATTAATATTCAAATGTCATGGAAGTATTTTATCCAATTTTGTTCTAGTTGTTTATCATTCCTGGAAGTACTTAGCATTATGAAGCTTATCCATCACTGCATAATTACAGTATTACTATATTGCAAAAAAAAACAGTAAATGTAAGAACAATTGCTATAAATTATTATGTGGCTATGAATTCATGCTGATTTTAATAATAACCATTTCCTGAGTCACAAACGCTGTTCCTGATGAACTGCTGAAAAATCTGTTTCACAAAGAGATGCAGTGAATCCTAGTGATGCATATATTTAGTGGCTTTGTGTTTATCTAAAAAACTGTTATCAGTCATACATAAGTTTGTTTTCAAACAGAAGCTTGATCCCTTAATTACAATATACAGATACTGCCATAGTAACCTGGGTAAATACATTCTATTTGCAATAAAGTTCTCAATAATCAATACAGAAAACCCTTATGATTACTTAATTTATACAGTTTTAATTTTGCCTGAATCTGATCTGAATTACAAAGGGCTGAAAACTACCTTGCAGTAGTTAGGGTAGATGTGCTCAGAAGTTCTGAAGCACAGATTCAGAGGCTGTGGACAGAATTGAAGTAAAACATAATGCGTGGAAATAAGATCTTTTATCACATGGATGTTAGAATTGTAAAATAGCAGTGATTTGGGACCAAAAGATATGGCACCTTTATGGATTAGATGAAGCCCTGTTCTTGGGGGATTGTTCTACCAGTTCTAAAATCTGTGTGCAGACCTTGACATTCTTCCCAGAGGCAACTTTGGTGATGTGTGCACTTTTTATTGAGCAGGAGAGTGGCTGGTTTGACCCTGCCTCAAATCTGCCATCTTTCTGCCTCTGACCCGATTTCAGAGGTGGAAGGGTTTGTGTCGGACTTCCCAGTTTTCTTTTTGAAGTCTTTGTATTGGTTATTTAATACACATTCAAAGAGCCCAACCCTGCTGCTTCACCCAGTGGTGGCTGTAGGTTTGCCACGTAGGAAGCCTGAAAGGCAAACCCAGTTCTGGATTACTGCAGACTTCTGCATGTGGGGGTGGAGTGAGGGTGAGGACGTCCGTGTTGCCGGACATTCGGTACATCATCAAGGGATCCAAAATTGTGAAGGGAGAGACAGCTGAAAGATATTTTCTTCCCTAGATTCCAAACATGTTGCTTCTGCACCACAACCCCACAAACGTCTACTTTCGGTGGGTGCATTTTTGGCTGGAGCCATCACTTCCCCAGGGATGCTGCTAAGCAATGCACAGTTGCCAGACCATGTTGGGGAGGCATCTCTTGTATGGGTGGGGGAGACACAGTTGGGCAACAGTATTCGCACTGCGTTCTTCTTTCTTGGAGAAATGCCACATGTTAATTGCCTCTTTGGCACTTATTTTCAGGAAGGACTAATAAATTAAGTGATGTGGGGCTCATTAAAAAGGTAACTCTGCTGATAGCAAGGTGTAGAGCTGGATGAACTCAGCAGGCCAGGCAGCATCAGAGGAACAGGACGTTTCGGGTCTGGACTGGCCTGCTGTTTCATCCAGCTCTACACCTTGTTATCTCAGACTCCAGCATCGGCAGTTCCTACTATCTCTAACTCAGCTGATAGGATGGGTACGCAGAATGGACTCCTGGTTATCTCCTCTCCAGGACATGGACATGTTACGATATTAATGAAAACTTGTCTCTGGAATTTGGCAAATGATTCATCACTTTTTGATTTTAGACCTCTTGCAGAAAAATGAACACTTCATTTCTAATTTAAAGAAGCAGTTGTCTGATAGAATTAGCCAAAGGTAATGCAATACTGGTACCCAGTATTTGAGTGCAATAATGATCCAGGTTTTGATTGGTCAGCCTAGGGTCTCTTAATGACTGGCAACGTAAGCTGATGAATGTAGCACTTGGGGTGACATTGTGTCAGAGAGGAAGTACCACTGCAAACTTTTTATGAGATGTACAAATTAATCAAAGAATAACTTGAAAATTTGCAACCTATGGCTATAAAAAAAAGTTGGAATTATATAGTGCCTTTTTATGAGCACGAACGTCTCAAAGTACCCTACAGCCGATGGAATAGGCACTTGTAATGTAGGAAATGAGTGTCAAGTGAATTAGTAGGTTTAGTGTCAATGTGTATCATTTTCTGTGTTGCAGAAACAACCATATTGGCTAATGTTTGCAGTGGAGTGCTGCCACATTCCCCCTTTCTAAAGCTTTTAATCAACCTCTTTGAACACCTATGCACGAGGAGGGACTTGAACCCGGACCATCTGACCTAGAGGCAGGGTGTGGTAGGATTTGATCACTTGTCTGCATTGGCTTAGGCTGCTCAATTCTAATTCAGTACCATCATTCCCCTTAAATAAATTACAGATTGTCATGGTGGGGATTTGAACTCATGATTTATGTTGTTATTTGTCCTTTTGAAATATAGGTAGTATTAATGTAGTGCCATTGGAGGCAGCTAAAAAAAGCCACCAAGCACTTTCAGTGTGAGCAAAAGAGGCACGTTCACAAAATGCAGGATTGTGGCAGACGGCCTTTGAATGTTTGGACAGGCTCGGACAGCTAAAGGGCCTGTTCCTGTGTTATATTGTACTTTGTTTGAAATCTTTGATTCAATGCCTTTTCAACTGAAACAGTTAGGCTCAGATATTCCTTGGCAAATATTTGCTATTTACCCCGTTCACAGATGTTATGACATACCTCTGAAGCAGGTGGTACTGAAACCCAGGTCTCCTGACTCAGAAAGAGGGACACCATCACTGCATCAAATGAGCTCTTAATCTTCCTTTTCTACTCTTTCAAAAAAAATATCAGTTGGGCTAGAGAGCCCCTGTTTGGGGGACTGTAACAAAAACAAATCAAATGGTCAACAGAGGCTTTGTGAACTGGAATGGAAATTTATCAAAAATAAATAAAAGTATCACACCCTATTGTGCCCACTGATGTCTAAAGGCCTCCTATTGTGCTGGTAGACACTATTGCTCCCTCTCAGTGGACAACTGAACAGAGAGATAACCACGAAAGGGGAAGATAGTCAGGTATTATAACCCCCTGCATGGCCCATTACCCAGACCTGTAAATATCCAGTTTGTCTTGGCCTAATAGCAGGCCAGTGAGGCAGCCCTCAATCCAAAAGAACTTAACTTGGTTAAACAGCCCCCTGTTGGGCACGCTAATGAAAACAATACTCACTGGTCAATGGAAATTTATAAAACTGAAACAGAAACTTCACAGAGCCAAAACAAAATAACAGTATGATGATAATGATGTACCCCAGCCCCTGCTGAGCCCATCAGTTCTTTAGGGGCAATTCTACTTTCTACTATTTTTTAAAAAATAAATCTAAAATAAAGGTTCAACAGTGCGTGATGGGAAATCTTCCGTTTTACTCTCTTTAAACAAAGTTGGGTCCAACAATCTTAATAGCACACTGTAACAAAAATGCAAATTAACAGTAAATAGAAACTTTTGTAGGGGAATGGAAATGTATTCAATCAAAATAACATTATCTGGGTGATAACACACCCCAGCCCTAATCCACCTTTCTGCTCTGAGCCACAGGTCCTATTTGATTAATGGTAGAGGAGCAACTCGTGAGTCACTGGACCTTCGGCCCAAATAAGTCCATGCTGACCATGGTGCCCACTCAGCTAGTTCCAATTGCCTGCATTTGGTCCATATCCCTCTTAAACCTTTCCCATCCATGTGCCTATCCAAATGCTTTTTAAATGTTGCAATTGCACATGCTTCAACCACTTTCTCTGGCAGCCCACTCCGTATACACGACACTCTCTGTGTAAAGAAGTTGATCTTCCAGGTCCTCCTTTAATGTTCATCCTCTCACCTTAAACCTATGCCCTCTAGTTTTCAATTCCCCATCCCTGGGGAAAAAGACTATATGCATTCATCCTCTCTATGCCTCTTCTGATTTTATACACCTCACCCCTCAATCTCCGACGTTCCAAGGAATAAAGTCCTATCCTGGCCAATCTCTCCCTATAACTCTGACCTACTAGTCCTGGCAATATCCTCGTAAATCTTCTTTGCGTACTTTCCAGTTTAACTATGTCTTTCCTACAACCAGGTGACCAAAACCGTACACGATACTCCAAGTGCGGCCTCAGCGATAACTTATGCAACTATAGCATAACATCCCAACTCCTATACTCAGTGCCCCTACCGAAGAAGGCATTTTGCATGCTGGCCTTCATCGCCACCCTGTACACCTGTGACCCTGCTTTCAACGAACTATGTACTTGTACTCCTAGGTCCTTCTGTTCCAAACACTCCTCAGGACCTTACCATTAACTGTGTAAGTCCTATCTTGGTTTGACTTTCGAAACTTTCGAAACCTCTCACTTATCTGTTTTGAAATGTATTTTCCAGTACTCAGCCCACTTCCCCATCTGATCAAGATCTCTTTAAGTTTTTATAACCTTCTTCGCTATCAATGGTATCTCTTCATATTGTATCATCCACAAACTTGCTAACCATGCCTTGTACTTTCACATTCCAGATCATTTATGTAAATAAGACATAACAAACATCTTAGCACCGACCCCTGTGGCACAGCACTAGTCATGGGCCTCCAGTCCGAGAAACAACCTTGAACCACCACCGTCTACTTCCTACCATCAAGCCAGTTTTGAATCCAACTAGCTAGCTCTCTCTGGATCCCATGCGACCTCATCTTCATGACTAGCCTGCTGTGTGGGACTTTGTCAAAGGCCATACCAAAGTCCCTATAAGAGAACATCCGCTGCCCTACCCTCATCTAACCGCTTGGTTACCTCTTCAAAAAATTCGAAAAGATTTTGTCAGACATGACTTCCCGCGCACAAATCGATGCTGACTGTCCCTAATCAGACCTTGACTATCCACATGTTGGTTGATCCTGTCCCTCACTATCCTCACCTGAGGATGGACTTGATCGGGCCCAGGGGATTTATCCACCGTAATGCACTTTAAGGCTGCAAACACCTTGGCTCTCTAACAATGTGTATGTGGTCCAAAACATTCCCACTTGTTTCTCTTACTTCCTTAGGATCCATGATTCTCTCCTCAGTAAGCACTGAGGAGAAATAGTGATTAAAAATCTACCCCATCTCCTGTGGCTCCACACGTAGACGGCCATGATGATCTTTAAGTGGACCTATTCTCTCCTTAGCCACCCTTCTGCGCTTTATATAGCTACAGAGCCTCTTGGGATTATCTTTGACCTTATCTGCCAGATCCGTCTCATACCCTTTTTTTTTTGGTCTTCTCATTTTCCCCCTTAAGTGTGCTCCTATACTTTTTATAGTCATCTGGGGATTCACTTGAGCTGGATAGCTTAAACCCAATGTGTGCTGCCTTCTCTTTTCCACCCAAAGCCTCAATATCCCTGGTCAGCCAGGGATCCCTAAACCTGCCTAAACCTTTTTCCTTCACCCTGACAGGGACATACATGGGATAGAAATGTCAGTCAGTGGGGTTAAGTGCTGCATTTGAGATGTGGGCGATCTGCGATGCTTCCAGGGTCTTGGATGACCATATCTGTAGGAAGTGCACCCAATTGCAGCCGATCACAGACTGCATGGATAGGTTGGAGCGGCAATTGGATGCACTTATGAGCATGAGCATGGCGGAAAGCGTCATAGACAGCACTTTTAGAGATATGTCACCCAAGTGCAGGCAGGTAGATGGGTGACAACCAGAAGGGACGGGCAGCCAGTGTAGGAATCTGCTGTGGTTGTCACACTCTCAAACAACTACACCATTTTGGATACTGTTTGGGAGTGGGGTGGGGATGACCTATCGGGGGTAATAGCTGCAGCAGCCGGACAGCTGGCACCACGGCTGGCTCTGTCCTTAAGTGAAGTACAAAGAGCACTACAACAGTAGTTATAGAGGACTCTGTAGTTAGGGGTACAAATAGGCGCTTCTGTGGACATAAAAGAGACTCCTGGATGGTGTGTTGCCTCCCTGGTGCCAGGGTCCAGGATGTCTCTGAACAGGCAGAAAGCATTCTGGAGGGAGAGGGTGAACAGCCAGAGTTTGTGGTACATATTGGTACTAACAACATAAGTAGGATGACAGACGAGGTCCTGCAGTAGCAGTTCAGGGAGTTAGGTAGAAAGTTAGAGAGCAGGACCTCCAAGGTTGTAATCTCGGGATTACTCCCTGTGCCAGTGAGGCTAGAAATAGGAGGATAGTACAGCTCAACATGTGGCTAAACAGATGGTGTAGAAGGGAGGGTTTCAGATATCTGGACTACTGGGATCTCCCCCAGGACAGGTGGGACCTGTACAAGAAGGACGGGTTGCATCTAAACTGGAGGGATTCAAATATTCTGGCTGGGAGGTCTGCTGGTGTCACTCAGGAGGATTTAAACTGGCTTGGCAGGGGATTGGGAACCAAAGCAAAGGTGAATTGACTGAAAGGGAACGAGAGCATAAGGTCAATAAGACTCAGAGGAAGAGCAGGTAGGCTTTGGTTGCTGATCAAAGAGGATCTGGTGGACTGAAATGCATCTGCTTCAATGCAAGAAGTGTAACAGGTAAGGCAGATGAACTTAGAGCTTGGATTAGTACTTGGAACTATGATGGTGCTATTACAGAGACTTGGTTAAGGGAGGGTCAGGATTGGCAGCTTAATGTTCCAGGACACAGATGTTTCAGGCGGTACAGAGGGTGATATAAAAGGGGTGGGGGAGTTGCACTACTTGTTAAGGAGAATATCACAGCTGTACTGTGGGAAGACACCGCAGGTGGCTCGTACAGCGAGGCAATGTGGGTAGAGCTCAGGAACGGGAAGGGTCCAATCACAATGTTTAGGGTTTACTGTTGGCTTCCCAACAGCCAGCGGGAGATGGAAGAATAGATACTTAGGCAGATTTTGGCAAGGTGTAGAAGTAACAGTGTTGTTGTCGTGGGTAATTTTAACTTCCCATTTATTGACTGGGACTCACTTAGTGCTTGGAGCTCGGATGGGGCAGAGTTTGTAAGGAGCATCCAGGAGGGCTTCTTGAAACATATGTAGATAGTCCCACTAGGAAATGAGCTGCACTGGACCTAGTATTGGGGAATGAGCCTGGCCAGGTTGTCGATGTTTCAGTAGGGGAGCAGCTCTGGAACAGAGATCACAATTTAGTAAGCTTTAAGGTACTGATGGATAAAGGTAGGTGTAGTTGTCAGGTGAAGGTGCTAAATTGGTGGAAGGCTAATTACAACAATATTAGGCAGGAGATGAAGAATGTAGATTGGGGGCAAATGTATGAGAGCAAATCAACATATGGTATGTGGGAGGCTTTCAAGTCGAGGTTGCTGGGAACTCGGAACCGGCATGTTCCTGCAAGGATGAAGGATAAGTATGGCAAGTTTAGAGAACCTGGGATAACAAGAGATATTGTGAGCCTAATGAAAAGGAGGAAGGAAACATTTATCCAGGCTAGGAGGCTGGGAACACAGGAAACAAGGGTGGAATACAAGCAAATTTGAAAGAAACTTAAGCAAGGAGTCAGGAGGGCTAAAAGGGATCAGGGAAAATCACTGGCCAAAAGGATTAAGGAAAATCCCAAGGCTTTTTGTACATATATAAAGAGTAAGAGGATAGCCAAGCAGAGGGTTGGTTCGCTTGAGGACGGGGAAGGGAATTTATGTGTGGAGCCAGAGGAAATGGGCGAGGTATTAAATTAGTACTTTGTGTCAGTATTCACCGTAGAGAGGGATTTGGTGGACGATGAATCTGGGGAAGGGTGTGTAGATTGTTGAGATCAAAAGGGAGGAGGTATTGGGGGTCTTGAAAAACATGAAGGTGGACAAGTCCCCAGGGTTTGATGGGATATACCCCAGAATTCTGAGATTGGCAAGGGAGGAAATTAGTGGGGCCTTGAGGAAAATCCTCAGTGGGTACAGGGGAGGTCCCAGAGGATTGGAGAATAGCTAATGTTGTTCCGTTGTTTAAGAAGGGTGACAAGGATAATCCAGCTAATTACAGGCCGGTAAACCATACGTCAGTGGTAGGGAAATTATTGGAGAGGATTCTTTGAGATAGGATTTACTCCCACTTGGAGATAAGTTGGCGTTTTAGCAAGAGGCAACATGGTTTTGTGAAGGGGAGGTTGTGTCTCAATAACTTGATTGAGTTTTTTGAGGAAGTGACGAAGATGATCAATGAGGGTAGGGCAGTGAATGTTGTCTACATGGACTTCAGTAAGGCCTTTGACAAGGTCCCTCATGGCAGGCTGATACAGAAGGTAAAGTTGCACAGTGTCAGAGGTGAGCTTGCAAGATGGTTTAAAAAAAAACTGGCTCGGTATTAGAAGAATTTCTGAATGGAGGGCTGTGACTCGTGGCGTACCTCAGGAATCAGTGTTGGGACCTTTGCTGTTTGTAGTATGTAAATGATTTGGAGGAGAATGTAACTGGTTGGCGACTTGGGCAGAGAGATGGCAGATGGAGTTTAATCTGGAAAGATGCGAGGTAATGCATTTTGGAAGGTCTAATCCAGATGAAAAATGTACAGTAAATGGCAGAGCCCTTAACGGTACTGATAGGTAGAGGGATCTGGGTGTACAGGTGCACAGGTCACTGAAAGTGGCAATACAGATGGAAAAGGTAGTCAACAAGGCATACAGCACGCTTGCCTTCATCGGCTGAAGCATTGAGTTTAAAAATAGGTAGGTAATGTTGCAGCTTTATAGAACCTTAGGCCGAATTTGGAATATTGTGTTCAAATCTGGTCACCATGCTACCAGGAGGATGTGGTGGTTTCGGAGGGTACAGAAAAGATTTACCTGGATGCTGCCTGGAATGAAGCGTATTAGCTATGAGGAGAGGTTGGAGAAACTTGGGTTGTTCTCACTGGAATGACGGAGGTTGAGGGGGGACCTGATAGAGATCTACAAGAGTATAAAGGGCATGGACAGACTGGACAGTCAGAAGCTTTTTCCCAGGGTGGAAGAGTTAGTTACCAGGGGCCATGGGTTTAAGTTGCGAGGAGCAAGATTTAAAGGTGATGTACAAGGCAACCACAGAGGGTGGTAGGTGCCTGGAACTCACTGCTGGGGGAGGTAGTGGAAGCAGATGCAATAGTGACTTTTAAAGGGTGTCTTGACAAATACATGAATAGGATGGGAATAAAGGGATTATGCTCCCAGAGGGTAGGGGATTTTAGTTGTGATGGGCAGCATGCCGGTGCAGGCTTGGAGGGCCAAAGGGCCTGTTCCTGTACTGTAATTTTCTTCTTTTGTTCTTTTTATTTCATGGGAAATTGTAAACTTGGTCAAAAGGAAAAAGGAAGCATATGACAGGTCTAGGCAGCTACAAACTGACAAAGCCCTTGAGGTGTATAGAGAAATTAGTGAGGAACTTAAACGCAGAATTAGGAAGGCTAAAAGGGGCCATGAAATGTCTTTAGCAGACAGGGTCAAGGAGAATCCCAAGGCTTTTTATGCATATATTAGAAGAAAGAGGGTAGCAAGGGAAAGGGTGAGCTCCCTCAAGGGCAAAGGAGGGAAGTTATGCGTGGAGCCACAGGAAGTGGGAGAGATCCTTCATAAGTACTTTGTATTGGTATTCACTGAGGAGAAGGACAAGACTGATATTGAGGTCAGGGATCAGTGTGTGAATACTCTAAAGAATGTCAGTATATTAAAGGAGGAAGTTTTGGGTATCCTAAATTGCGTTAAGGTAGACAAATCCTCAGGGCCAGATAGGATCTATCTCCGGTTACTGCAAGAAGCAAGGGAAGAAACAGCTGTGGCATTAGCAATTATCTTCACATTGTCCTTCAGCAAAAGTGAGGTTCCAGAGTACTAGTGATTAGCCAACGTTGTTCCCTTGTTTAAGCAAGGAAGCAGGGATAATCCAGGAAATTATAGGCCAGCGAGTCTGACAGCTGTGGTGGGGATGCTCTTGGAGAAGATACTGAGGGACAGGATATATGCTCATTTGGAAGAAAATGGACTAGTTAGTAACAGGCAGCATGGTTTCGTACGGGGACGGTCATGTCTCACCAACCTGATCAAATTTTTTGAAGAGGTAACGAGGATAATTGAGGGAAGAGCTGTTGGTGTAGTTTATATGGACTTTAGTAAGGCATTTGATAAAGTCTCTCATGGCAGACTGGTACAAAAACTAAAATAACATGGGATTTGGAGCGGGCTGGCTAGATGGATACAAAACTGGCTTGGTCATAGAAGACAGGGGTAGCAGTGGGCGTTTTTCTGAATGGAGACCAGTAACTGATCCAAAGGGATCAGTCTTAGGTTTTCTCTGTTTGTAATATATATAAATGATCTGGAGGAAAATGTGGGTTGTCTGATTAGTAAGTTTGCAGATGACACTGCAATGTAGAATTGCTGATAGTGCCAACAATTGTGAAAGTACACAACAGGATATAGATAGATTCGCAACTTTGGCATAGAAATGGCAGATGGAGTTTAGTCAAAAAATGTGAATGAAGTAATGCATTTTAGAGGATCAAATTTAGGTGTGAGTTATACTGTAAATGGTAGAACCCTTAGGAACATTTAACATACAGATGGATCTGGTCGTGCAGGTCCACAGTTCCTTAAAAGTGACAACACAGGTGGCCAAAGTGTATGAAGGCAAGCATGCCATATGCCTCCTTCATCTGGGACATGGAGTACAAGAGTTGGCAAAACATATTGCAGCTACAAAAAACCCTTGTTAGGCTGCATTTGGAGTATTGTGTGTAGTTTTGGTTGCCACGTTACCAGAGGGACGTGGAAGCTTTGGAGAGGGTGCAGAGAAGGTTCACCAGGATGTTGCCAGCCTTGAGGCCATTGGCTATGAGGAAAGGTTAAAAAGACTAGGATTGTTCTAACTAGAAAGGCAGCAGCTGAGAGGAGACCCGACAGAGGTCTACAAAATTATGAGAGGCATAGGTAGGGTGGATAGTCTGAGCCTTTTTCCCAGGGTTGAAGTTTCAGTTACAAGGAGGCACAGGTTCAAGGTCAGAGGGGGAAAGTTTAAGGGAGATATGCAAGGGAAGGTTTTTTCACGCGGAGAGTGATAGGAGCCTGGAATGCACTGCCAGAGGAGGTGGTGGAAGAAGGCACGTTGGCAACATTTAAGAGGCATCTGGATGGTTACGTGAGTAGGGAGGAAATAGAGGGATATGGACCAAATAAAGGCAGAATTTTTTTTTTTTTAGTTTAGTCAGGGCATGATGATTGGCACAGTCTTGGAGGGCTGAAGGGTCTGTTCCTGTGCTGTGCTTCTCTTTTGTTAAGTCTGCGTGAGTTTCCTCCAGGTACTCCGGTTTCTTCTCCCACAATCCAAAGATGTGCAGGCTAGGTGGATTGGCCATGCTAGATTGCCCGTAGTGTTCAGAGATGTGTAGATTAGGTGGGTTATGTTGGGGTGGGTCTGGGTGGGATGCTTTGAGGTTCGGTGTGGACTTGTTGGGCCAAAGGGCCTGTTTCCACACTGTGGGGATTCTATGATGATGATGATGATGAACCAGCTGCTTAGCCACGCATTCATCTGGCCTATCTTTCTATTTCTATCTTCAATGGCACGTGGCACTGGGAGTAATTTGGAGATCACTATCCTTGAGGTCCTGCTTTTTAACTTCTTACCTAATTCCCTATACTCATTTCACAGGACTCCTACCCTTTGTGCGCAGCGGTACAAATGACAAAGGTGAACGATGACCTCTGGCTGTTTACCCTCCCCCTTCAGAGTCTTTGAGAAGAAGTTGTTTTCTTAACAAGATGTAGTTTAATACTTGATAGCTGTTGGCACAAGTTATATTGGGTTGTTAAACTTATTAAAGTACTATTTTACACTGACACAATTGTCTCCATTTGAGCAAGACTCCTTTCTGCCCCCAAGAATACATGATGTCAAATCAGACTGGGTGGAGACTAATGTATTCTTCAGAATCATTTTCTTATATGCTACATGCTTATTCCTGTCTATCTCTAATTGGTGACTGGATTGGTTGATTGATTAACTGGCTGGTTTTATCCTGGGCTGTAGAAGTGGTCGTAAAAATGTTGGTAAATGAGGTAATATTTCCTGATATATTGGATCCCATTTCAGTTACAGCCCTTGGAAATTGCCTTGTTATTCTCAATGGGATAAGATGATAATGAAAAAACTTATGAAATCCTTAAAGGTCTTCTCAGAATGCTACAATCTTTGTCAGCCTTCAGTGTTGGATGTGGACTTGAATACCATTTTTAACATAGAAGTCTGTATTCTTCTGAAAGAACCTCTTAGTCCAATAAATGAAAACTGAGCATATTGACACTTGATGATGCATTTGACATTATGGCCAGAGATTTTGCTTGTGCAGTTGTTGGGTCACAATTTGACCACTAAACAAATGGGTGTAAATTTCTGAAATGATGAGCATGCTAGGTGATTTGTGTATGTAATTGGATCTACATTGTTTGTGGATCACTGTCATCATGACATCTTTTTAAACACAATAGATACAATGCAACCTGTTGGTCATGAACGCCAGTCAGTTTGAAATGTTGTGATTTCCTCCATGTTCAGTTGTACAAAGATTTCAAAATGAATGATAATTCAAAGGAGCGTCTTGGAAGTTCAATTTTAATTTTCGTAATGCATTGGGTAGGCCTACTCTATTCATCCACAAATTATCTTTGACTTTAAATCGCCCACTGGTTGAGACAAGCATATTTAATACATGACGCAGCTTTAATAATAAATGCCGTTGCTATGTAGTGGAAGAAACCTAATTCAAAGAGATTAGCATTTGGTTCTCAATCACAATATGTGGGATAATTAAAATATATTTTGGTTCTGAAGTAATTTGGCATTTTTAGTAAGTTTGTGGCTACAGTTACATACGGAACCTTTCAGGATGTTAATTTAAACTCCCTTGGGTTTTGACAACAATATTGTTTTAGTCCAAATTACTTCAAAGTTAGTTGCTCCAGAATAACAGTGGATCTGAGTTCTGTACTTAACCTTTTGCCATGACGAGGTCGGTTCATCACTCTGAAGCTGCAGTTATGTTAGTGTGGGAACACAAGTAAAGAAAAGGTGTATGAAGCTTATGGAGCTCTCCAGTGTTTCTGTTCCCTGTTGTTTGGCTGCTCATTTTAAAACAGTGAATTATGCTTCTATGCAATGATACTAATTTACTGTGGACAATGGAAATCCAGTAAGGTTCAGCTGCCATTATAGTAATTTCTGTGCATCGATCAATACATTTGAATGGAGTGTTTCTTTACAAAAGCTATCATTGTTTTGAGAGGAACTGTCAGCCACATGCTGTGAGTTGCAAAGACTAATGCTGTCTTATAGTTGTCATACTTTCTTTGAAGTTTGTGTGTATTTTAAATGTTTTGTTTCTTTTCTAATTCAGTTTGTTTTTCCAGGAATAGTTTTGTCTAATCGTAGCATGGTAGTAAATTCTAATCTCAATATTCAACCGAGGTACACTTGGTTTTGTTTTTTTTACGTCCTTGTTCAGTTGTACAAAGATTTCAAAATGAATGATAATTCAAAGGAGCATCTTGGAAGTTCAATTTTAATTTTCCTAATGCATTGGGTAGGCCTACTCTATTCATCCACAAATTGTCTTTGACTTTAAATCGCCCATTGGTTGAGACAATTTCCTTTTTTTCCTTTTTTATGTCCATTTTGGTGTTTCCCTTTCTCCATGATTTGCTAACAGGAAGAGGAGTAATATGTTGCTGAAGATTTAGGAAGAACTGTTTGTAATGCATTGCTGATCTCAAGTGTGGGAGAGACTGATGCATTGTCAGACAAAGATATACCAGCCTTTATAACAAGCATGGGGCTGGATGAACACAGCAGGTCAAGCAGCATCATAGGAGCAGGAAAACTTGACGTTTCGGGCCTAAACCCTTCATCAGAAATAGGTCCGAAACGTCAAGTTTTCCTGCTCCTGTGATGCTGCTTGACCTGCTGTGTTCATCCAGCCCCATGCTTGTTATCTCGGATTCTCCAGCATCTGCAGTACCTTTTATCTCTTATACCAGCCTTTACACTGGTTTTGTGCCGGGTTAGTGTTGCCAAATTCAGCATGTAGGTCTTGCACAACCAGTAACAAAATCAGAGTAAACGTAATAGATTTGTGAACGTTGAGTGCTGACAAAACTTGGGGGAATAATAGAGAACAGTACTCTCCAATGATCAGCATAGTAGATGCTGTGGGTTTGCAATGACGCTGCTCCAGCTGTGTATAGTTGCTTAGCAGTAGAAGAAAGAAAGATGTAATTCATATTTTGCTTTCACAACCTCGACATCACAAAGTACTTATGAACTGTACTCACTTATAATTTTACTATATGAATAGCAACTACTACAAAAGCAACTACTGATGTTAGCAAAATGTTCTGCCATTGTCTTGACTCACGGATATTTCAATTCAGCTCTGTATGTCTGGTTTCTAGATCAAGCTACTGTCCTGATTACTATAAAAGCCTTTGCTATTCAACGAACACCTGTAAGGAATCAAATTGGCTGCTCCTGCTGCTGACGCTGATGATGTAACTAAGTCCGTCCCCACACCTAGCCCCAGCACCAAGCCCTGCCAGGTATTCACCATTCCTCCCTCACTGAAGATGAATGGTCAGTCCACTGCAGAGGACACCCCTTCATTCCCCTGCACCCACACATCAATGAATTCCATTCACGTTAGGATGTCGAACGCATTTTCTGCCACCTCAGCTTCTGCGCCTATTTCTTTAACCGTAAGTCTAACCCACCTTCTGCAGACCCCTTCTCCAGCCTCCAACACACCCCGTCCTCCTGGACACCACCCCACAGCCTCCTACCCTCCCTCAACCTCATCTGTACTGCGTGCAAAACAAAACTTTTCACCGTACTTGGTACATGTGACAATAAATCAAATCAAATCAAATCAAATCACTGGCCCAGATGATCAAGACCTTGTTTTACTCTGAGGTAACCTTCTTCACTGTCTGCTATACCAATGATTTTGGTGCTATCTGCAAACTTACTAACTAGGCCTCCTAAATTCTCCTCCAAAACAGTTATACAAATGATGAACAGTGGTGGACCCAGCAATGATCTTTGCGGCACACCACTGGTCACAAGCCTACAGTCTGAAATAAATCCCCAGATTATCCAAATACCCTTCCCTATTCTTACCATTCTTGGTGAATTTTGGTGCAAGGTATTCGTTAAGGATGTCACCCATTTCCTGCAGCTCCGTGTGTAAATTTCCTCCTTTTTATCCTGAAGTAGACCTGCCCTTTCCCTAGCTACCCTCGTGCTCCTTGTATGTGTCTTGGAATTTTCGTTAATCCTATTAGCCAAAGACGTTTCATGGCCCCTTTTAAATCTCTTAATTCATTGTTTAAGTTCTTTCCTGATATCTTTGTATGTTTTAAGGGCTCTTGTCTGTCTTTGGACTCCTAAACCTTACATATCCCTCCACTTTGTTTTCTTTTTGACTAAGCTGTCAATTGTTCTTGTTATCCAAGGTTCCTGCATCTTGCCATCTTAATCCTTCATTTTCACAGGAACGTGCTGGTCCTGAACTGTAATGAACTGGCCTTGAGAAGATTCCCAAATGAGAGTTGTGGATTTACCCTTAAAACAGCCTCTTATGCAGAGGGTGGCAGGTGTTTGGAACATTGTGCCAGGGAGATGGTAACAGCAGAGGTAACAAGGTGTGGGGCGAGATGAACACAGCAGGCCAAGCAGCATCATAGGAGCAGGAAAGCTTGAAGTTTCGGGCCTAGACCCTTCATCAGAAATGGAGAAGGGGAAGAGGGTTCTAAAATAAATAGGGAGAGAGGGGAGGTGGATAGAAGATGGATAGAGGAGAGGATAGGTGGAGAGGAGGCAGACAAGTCGAAGAGGCGGGGATGGAACCAGTAAAGGTGAGTGTAGGTGGTGGGGTAGGGAGGAGATAGGTCAGTCCAGGGAGGACAGACAGGTCAAGGGGGCAGGATGTGGTTAGTAGATAGGAGATGGGGGTGTGGCTTGGGGTGGGAGGAGGGGATAGATGAGAGGAAGGACAGCTTAGGGAGACGGAGATGAGCTGGGCTGGTTTTGGGATGCGGTTGGGGGAGGGGAGATTTTGAAGCTTGTGAAATCCACATTGATACCATTGGGCTGCAGGGTTCCCAGGCTGAATATGATTTGCTGTTCCTGCAGCCTTCGGGTGGCATCACTGTGGCATTGCAGGAGGCCCAGGATGGACATGTCGTCTGAGGAATGGGAGGGGGAGTTGAAATGGTTCGCAACAGGGAGATGCAGTTGTTTGTTGCGAACTGAGCGCAGGTGTTCTGCAAAGCGGTCCCCAAGCCTCCGCTTGGTTTCCCCGATGTAGAGGAAGCCACAACGGGTACAGCGGATGCAGTATACCACATTGGCAGATGTGCAGGTGAACATCTGCCTGATGTGGAAAGTCTTCTTGGGGCCTGGGATTGGGGTGAGGGAGGAGGTGTGGTGCAGGTGTAGCACTTCGTGCGGTTGCAGGGAAAAGTGCCGGGTGTGGTGGGGCTGGAGGGGAGTGTGGAGCGGACAAGTGAGTCACGGAGGGAGTGGTCCCTCCGGAAAGCAGATAAGGGTGGGGAGGGAATAATGTCTTTGGTGGTGGGGTCAGATTGCAGATGGCGGAAGTGTCGGAGGATGATGCGTTGGATCTGGAGGTTGGTGAGGTGGTACGTGAGGACGAGGGGGATTGTTTTTTGGTTACTATTGCGGAGACGGGGTGTGAGGGATGAGTTATGGGAAATGCAGGAGACATGGCCGAGGGCGTTCTCGACCACTGTGGGGGGGATGTTGCGATCCTTGAAGAATGAGGACATCTGAGATGTACGGGAGTGGAACATCTCATCCTGGGAGCGGATGCGGCAGAGGCGAAGGAATTGGGAATAGGGGATGGCATTTTTGCAGGAAGGTGGGTGCGGGGAGATGTATTCCAGGTAGCTGTGGGAGTCAGTGGGTTTGAAATGGACATCGGTTTCGAGGTGGTTACCCGAGATGTGGACGGAGAGGTCCAGGAAGGAGAGAGAAGTGTTGGAGATGGTCCAGGTGAACTTCAGGTTGGGGTGGAAGGTGTTGGTGAAGTGGATGAACTGTTCAAGCTCCTCGTGGGAGCACGAGGTGGTGCCGATACAGTCATCAATGTAATGGAACAAAGAAAAGAACAAAGAAAACTTACAGCCCAGGAACAGGCCGTTCGGCCCTCCAAGCCTGCGCCGATCCAAATCCACTGTCTAAACCTATCGCCCAATTCCTAAGGATCTGTATCCCTCTGCTCCCCACCTACTCCTGCATCTGTCCAGACGCACCTTAAATGAATCTACCGTGGCTGCCTTTACTACCTCTGCTGGCAACGCGTTCCAGGCACCTACCACCCTCTGTGTAAAGTACTTTCTGCGTGTATCCCCCTTAAACTTTTCTTCTCTCACCTTGAACGCGTGACCCCTCGTTATTGAATCCCTCACCCTGGGAAAAAGCTTATCTCTATCAACCCTGTCTATACCCTTCATGATTTTGAAGACGTCAATCAGGTCCCCCCTCCATCTCCTTTTTTCTAATGAAAACAATCCTAACCTACTCAACCTCTCTTCATAGCTAGCACCTTCCATACCAGGCAACATCCTCGTAAACCTTCTCTGTACCTTCTCCAAAGCTTTCACATCCTTTTGGTAATGTGGCGACCAGAACTGTACACAGTATTCTAAATGCGGCCGAACCAAAGTCTTGTACAATTTTAACATGACCTGCCAGCTCTTATACTCCGTACCCCGTCCGATGAAGGCAAGCATGCCATATGCCTTCTTGACCACTCTATCCACCTGTGCAGCCACCTTCAGGGTACAATGGACCTGAACTCCCAGATCAGGTCTGCTCTCTGCTCATCAACTTTTCCCAAGGCTCTTCCGTTTACAGTATAGTTCGCTCTAGAATTAGACCTCCCAAAATGCATCACCTCACACTTGCCCGGATTGAACTCCATCTGCCACTTCTCCGCCCAACTCTAGAGTCTATCTATATTCTCCTGTATTCTTTGACAATCCCTATGCTTTCTGCTACTCCCCCAATCTTCGTGTCATCTGCAAACTTACTGATCAGACCACTTATGCCCTCTTCCAGATCATTTATGTATATCACAAACAACAGTGGCCCCAGCACTGATCCCTGTGGAACACCACTGGTCACCTTTCTCCATTTCGAGAAACTCCCTTCAACTACTACTCTCTGTCTCCTGTTGCTCAACCAGTTCTTTATCCACCTAGCTAGAACACCTTGCACACCATGTGACTTCACTTTCTCCATTAGTTTACGATGGGGAACCTTATCAAACACCTTACTAAAGTCCATGTAGATGATATCTCCAGCCCTTCCTTCATCTATCAACTTGGTCACTTCCTCAAAGAACTCTATTAAGTTAGTAAGGCATGATCTCCCCTGCACAAAACCATGTTGCCTATCACTGATAAGCCCATTCTTTTCCAAATAGAAATGGATTCTATCCCTCAGTAGCTTCTCCAGCAACTTTCCCACCACTGACGTCAGGCTTACTGGTCTGTAGTTACCTGGAATATCCCTACTACCCTTCTTTTACAGGGGGACAACATTAGCAACTCTCCAATCCTCCGGCACTTCACCTGTGTTTAAGGATGCTACAAAGATATCTGTCAGGGCCCCAGCTATTTCCTCTCTCGCCACCCTCAGCATCCTGGGATAGATCCCATCCGGTCCTGGGGATTTGTCCACCTTAATATCCTTTAGCCTACCCAACACATCTTCCCTCCTTATGTCAACGTGATCCAGAGTAAACAAACTTCTATCTCTAATCTCAACATTCATCATGTCCCTCTCCTCAGTGAACACTGATGCAAAGTAATCATTGAGAATCTCGCCCATTTTCTCAGGTTCGACACAAAACCTTCCTTCCTTATCCTTTAGTGGACCAACCCTTTCTCTAGTTACCCTCCTGCTTCTTATATATGAATAAAAGGCCTTGGGATTCTCCTTAATTCTGTTGGCTAAAGTTATTTCATGACCCCTTTTAGCCAGCTTGATTGCTCGTTTAAGATTGGTCCTACTCTCCCGATATTCCTCCAAGGACCGTTCTGTTCTTAGCTGCCTGGACCTTATGTACGCTTCCCTTTTCTTCTTGGCTAGTCGCACGATTTCTCCTGTCATCCACTGTTCACGAATCTTTCCTTTCCTATCCCTTGTTTTCAAAGGGACATGCCTATCCTGCACTATCTTCAACCTATCTTTGAAAGCCTCCCACATATCAAATGTGGACTTCCCTTCAAATAGCTGTCCCCAATCCACATTTCCCAGCTCCTGCCGAATTTTGATATAATTGGCCTTGGCCCAGTTTAGTATTCTTCCCTTAGGACCACTGTCATCTTTGTCTACGAGTATTCTAAAACTTACAGAATGGTGGTCACTATTCCCAAAGAAATCCCCCACTGCAACTTCTACCACCTGGCCTGACTCATTCCCCAACACTAGGTCCAATATGGCCCCTTCCCTAGTTGGACTATTGACATACTGCTCTAGAAAACTTTCCTGGATGCTCCTTACAAATTCTGCCCCATCCAGACTTCTGACACTAAGTGTATCCCAGTCAATGTTGGGTAAATTAAAATCTCCCATCACCACCACCCTGTTGCCTCTACATCTTTCCATAATCTGTCGACCTATTTGTTCTTCTACCTCACGCTCACTGTTGGGAGGCCTGTAGTACAGCGCCAACAATGTAACTGCACCCTTCTTATTTCTCAGCTCTATCCATAATGCCTCACTGTTCAAGCCCTCCATAGTGCCCTCCTTTAGCACAGCCGTGATATCATCCCTGACCAGCAATGCAACTCCTCCCCCCCTTTTACTTCCCTCCCTGTCCTGTCTGAAGCATCTATATCCTGGGACATTTAGTTGCCAATCATCCCCTTCCTTCAACCAAGTCTCTGTGATCGCAATAACGTCATACTCCCAGGCACTAATCCAAGACATAAGTTCGTCTGCCTTACCCACTATACTCCTTGCATTAAAGTACATGCACTTCAGACCACCAGTTCCTTTGCGTTCATCTGCTCTCTGCCTACTCTTCCCCTTGGTAATGCTAACTTCATGATCCTTACAGTCTCTAGTTTCCGCCTCACTGTTTGCTCGTCTTCTCCTCTGGTTCCCAGACCCCTGCCACATTAGTTTAAACCCTCCCCAACAGCCCTAGCAAAAACTCCCCCTAGGACACTAGTTCCAGTCTGGTTCAGGTGTAGACCATCCAATTTGTAATACTCCCACCTTCCCCAGAACCGGTCCCAGTGTCCCACAAATCTGAAGCCCTCCCTCCTACACCATCCCTCAAGCCACATGTTCATCCTGCCTATTCTTTCATTTCTACCCTAGCACACGGCACTGGTGGCATGCCCGAGATCACTACCTTTGAGGTCCTCCTCTTTAACTTCTCTCCTAGCTCCCTGAATTCTGCTTTCAGGACCTCATCTCGTTTTTTACCTATATCATTGGTGCCTATATGCACCACAACAACTGGCTGTTCACCCTCCCTTTTCAGAATGCTGTGTAGCCAATCGGTGACATCCCTGACCCGAGCACCTGGGAGGCAACATACCATCCGGGAGTCCCGTTTTCGGCCACAGAACCGCCTATCTACTCCCCTAACAATAGAATCCCCTATGACTATGGCCCGATGAGTCTTTTGCCCGCCCTTCTGAAGAGCAGTGCCCGCCATGGTGCCATGATCCGGGCAACTGCTGCCCTCCCCTGGTGAGCCATCTCCTCCAACAGTATCCAAAACGGTATACCTGTTTTGGAGGGAGATGACCGCATGGGACACCTGCACTGCCTTCCTGCTCTTTCTCTGTCTTTTGGTCACCCATTCACTATCTCCCTCAGCAATCCTAATCTGCGGTGTGACCAATTCACGAAACGTGCTATCCACGACCTTCTCAGCATCCCGGATGCTCCACAGTGAGTCCAGCCGCAACTCCAGAGCCGTCATGCGGTCCAACAAGAGCTGCAGCTTGACACACTTCCTAAGTGTGGAGGAAGAGGTGGGGTTTAGGGCCAGTGTAGGTACGGAAGAGGGATTGTTCCACGTAACCTACAAAGAGGCAGGCATAGCTCGGGCCCATGCAGGTACCCATGGCCACCCCCTTTGTCTGAAGGAAGTGGGAGGAATTGAAAGAGAAGTTGTTGAGGGTGAGGACGAGTTTGGCTCAGCGGATAAGGGTGTCGGTGGAGGGGGATTGGTCAGTTCTGTGGGACAAGAAGCAGCAGAGGGCCTTTAGGCCATCTGCATGGGGAATACAGGTGTATAGGGACTGGACGTCCATAGTAAAAATGAGGTGTTGGGGACCGGGGAATTGGAAGTTCTGGAGGAGGTGGAGGGCGTGGGTGGTGTCACGGACGTAGGTAGGGAGTTCCTGGACCAAGGGGGTGAAAATGGAGTCTAGGTAGGTGGAGATGAGTTCGGTGGGGCAGGAGCAGGCGGAGACAATGGGTCGACCAGGACATTCAGGTTTGTGGATTTTGGGAAGGAGATAGAAGCGGGCGGTGCGGGGTTGGGGAACGATGAGGTTGGAGGCGGTGGGTGGGAGGTCACCTGAGGTGTTGAGGTTGTGGATGGTTTGGGAGATGATAGTTTGGTGCTCGGGGGTGGGGTCATGATCCAGGGGGCGGTAGGAGGAGGTGTCGGAGAGTTCGCGCCTTGCCTCAGCAATGTAGAGGTCAGTGCGCCATACTACGACTGCCCCTCCCTTGTCCGCGGGTTTTATGGTGAGGTTGGGATTGCAGCGGAGGGCTGCATGTTCTGCGGTGGCCCACTTCACCAACACCTTCCACCCCAATCTGAAGTTCACCTGGACCATCTCCAACACTTCTCCCTCCTTCCTGGACCTCTCTGTATATTCAGTTATAAAAGACTAACAACCATAATTATTCTGGTGTATAAGTCAACAACTCATGGAATTTTTCAGTCGAAGTAACTACTTTTTTCAGTAACTACTGGAAAAGCTCAGCAGGTTGGTGGCATCTGTGAAGAGAAATCAGAGTTAATGTTTCGGGTCCAGTGACCCTTCCTGTGAAACTGACAGTTATGAGGAAGAGTCACTGGACCCTAAACATTAACTCTGATTTCTCTTCACAGAAGCTGCCAGATCTGCTGAGCTTTTCCAACAACTTCTGTTTTTGTTTCTGATTTACAGCAGCCATAGTCCTCTCTGTTTTTATTCATCAGTAACTATCAGCTGTCAAATGAGGCCCACGGATGTCTTTTAAAAGCCTTTCCTAAGTACTTCTTTTTAAATAGTCTATTATGTGAGAAATGGAACTTGCCAAAACTAAAGAGTATTTTGCAATGCAAACCTACTCAAGCATCTGTCATGTAGTGAGATCTAGTTCCAAAGCAAACACTGAGACATTTAAATGGAAAGCGCTGAAAAGTCTGCCTAGTTTTTATGGATGTCTCAGCTGACTTTGATTTTTGAAAAACTTAATGCAGAGGTCATAATTAATAAATAATGCACAGTTTTTCATTTCTCAGATTGTGAATTAGTGGTATTAGTAGCTTATGTGGAATTTTCCCACCAAGATAATCGATGCACTTGATTATTCAGAAGTCTGGCTATAATATCCAAGTGATGGATTCTCATGAATAAAACTGAGGGCTTGTGGGTATTAATCTGTAAATGGTAGCCTGCTACTGTGAATTCGGCAAATATTTCTGGCTATCAAAGCAGTGCTGCAAGTTATCGTTTGGATGCCAAATATTGAGTTTATCCTGTTCTCCTTTTGATTTGGATCCCCCTCTTACTATTGTAATTCTCTTATTTTTTCCTTTCCCAGGCTGTTGTTCTTTTTTATTAACAACATGGACAAAGTAGTGAAAGGTAATTTGACTGCTGTTGTATTTAATTCATCGAACTGTAGCTCTGTAATATATGTATGCAACAGAATGAACGACAGTTCAGATTTTAGCAACTATTATGTTGTACAATGCTGTATTTTGTTTCAACTGGTATTTCCAGTTTTTAATATTGAAGCTCAGGTTTACTTACAGGTTACAGTTGGCCATGTGTAATGGGAGATGCGCCACAGCCACAGGTTTCGTACCAATCATACGCTTTTGAACTTCTCTTCATTGGATGGTTCTTTGACTGGAGAGAATGGCACTGTTTTAGATAGTAAGGGGGAGGTTGTATGTTGGTCTAAAACATCAAGGGGTTAAACTTCTGTCTACCCTTTAAGATAGTGAAATATCCCAAGGCTCTTTACAGAAACATTATCGCACAAAGTCAACATGAAATCCAAAGACGTTAAGGCAGCTGGTCAAAAGCTTCATCAAGGGGGTAGGCTATATGTGTCAAATCTGGAAGTGGTAGAAATTGGTTTGACAAGGGAATTCCAAGTGTCTGGACTAATGTCCTACTAGCCAAAAACAGAACAAATGACTGCCTTTGTAGTGAACTAAAGTTATATTCTGTGTGCAAAATAATTTAAGTTTGCAAGACTGTCATTAAAGGTCGTAAATGTCAGGCAGGTTGTCTCGTCTCTGGTCCTCCACAACTTTATTTTTCTTCGTCATTGCTTAATGTAGTGGATTATTGACTGTGTGAAATCTTGCAAAAAGGAATTTGATTGCACTTGCATTAACCAGTGCATTAAATTTATTTATGTGCTGAGTCTACAGAGGCAAATTGATGATACTTCATGCTGTTGAAGCTTCTCAGTTTCTGCACATAAAAATTCCTTTTTGCACAAATAGTGTAGTCAGGAAAGATGGTATTCAGGACAAACCTTACAGAGGACCAGTACGCTTTACCTAGAATTTACAAAGCAGAAGTGGGTGTTGTTGCAGTCTGAGTGATGAGAAAGTGAATGCTCAGATGTGGGAGTTGAGAAACTGAAAAATGTGGAGGATCAATGGAAGGAAGTCTTTTGATCCAGATGCAACAGAATTATGTATTTTGTTGAATATAAAATGATCAACACAAATGTATCTAAACATGTAAACATAACTGCTACTTTTGTTTAAGTGCTCAAAATTTTATGCAATATTTGCTAATCCTAATGCTGTCAAATAGGCCATCTTGGAACAGTTTATCTAATAAGTTGCTGCACTGGGTGACTGAACCACAGTGATGGTTACAAATTTAATTCTAATTTGAGTTGGCTTGGTGATATATTTTTAGTTTAACAAATGATATTTCAGTTCACTTCAATACCCCTAGGTCAGGAAGGAAAAATAATTGTTTTCCCTTTCTCATTTGTAGTTATTAGGCTGTGCTGCAAATAGCTTAGGTGCGCGTCAATTGACATTCTGTCTTGGCTATAATGTGTGCCTGTTAAAACTCACTGCCTCATTACACAAGAATCATGGTATCTTTGGAAAGATAGTGACGAGTGCTCATCTGTTTCTTGTAGAATGCAGCCTGTTGACTGTTGCACTACCAAAAATTTACTATTAACAGTTTCGGGGAGTTTCGTAGGAGATTTCTCTCAATGCGTTCTAGTGAGTTACCTGTGTCACTTCTCTGCTGTTCACTGCATTATGTGTGTACTATACTCCTACCATGCTGTGCTGACGCAATTATACGCATATGAGCAACGTAATGCACACTGTGGATGTCATCTTTTAAACTGCTAACCCTTCTTGCCCTCTGTGCTTGCTACTCACGCAATCAGGACACCTCAGCACTTTTCCTGACTGGACCAGCCTCCTGATTGACTGACTGTAGTCCCATTTGTCAATTAATTGTTGCTGATCATAAACTGCGTACTGTGTCTTTTCAAAGACACAATGCAAACACAAGATGGTGTGAGCATCCAAGCAGGTGCAAAGTGAGTCATTGCTATGAAAACAAGTGATGAGCCCTGAAATACATCCTGCTCCAATGCGTGTGATGGGTGTCTCGCCCTGTGTGCAACGCAGTAGTAGTAGCAATGCAATGTAAGCAGTTGATAAGTTTCAAAATGCCACATTTAAGTAGGAACTGTATTAAAAGTGAGTCCCAAATGTGCACTGGTAATGTGGGGAGGCTGGTGTTTTGCCAGTGCCAACCTCTGTGGCTGGAGGCAATTGCTGCACTTAGAGCATGCCTTGATGTATTGGGAAAAGATAGCAGAGATGGATATGCAGTACAAGCAATGGACTGGAGGCACCAGATACCCACTCAGGCTTGTGTGTCAGGAATTGTCACTGTCTAGTTTCTCTCCAATGCCTGGGAAAATTCCAAATGACATACAAATTAGGTAAGATGAAGGAATGATGAGACATTAATGCATGCAAATTGCCCTCTCACCACGTACTAGCAAGATCTTGTCTCAACATTAAAACATTGGGTGGAAAATCTGACTTTTTTCTGAACATTGAGAAAATAATTTTTGTTTGTGGCATATTTTCGTAATTGACCATTCATTGCCCACACTGTTAAGGAGTTGGGAAGATTCAGCCCTTGAGAAGGTGAAGTGACAAAATTGACATAAACAAAAAAATCTATTGTTGAATGTTGCAAATATACTTAAATGCTCTCTCTTTGCTGTAGAAGGAATTGAGTTAGCCCAAGTGGGCCTTTCTTCTACTTGACTAGAGTGCATTGTCCATGGAAAAAGATTTGAGATCATCTTTTGATTTGAAACAATGCTGCTGTAAAATTATTTATAAAGAGAACAAATTCAGTGTGCCCTGTACAAGCTTGAATATTTGTGGCCTAGGCAGCTGATATCTTTATGTACAAGGAGGGCTCAATTCTAAGTCAAGAGTTCGTAAATCTGATCCTAATCTTGGATTTTAAACAAAATATTGATGACACTTACTGTTGCATTATTACACCTAACTGGTGTCAATGTTCAGGCCAGTACCTGAATGTTCTTGGAAGATATAATATCCTGCAAAACTCTCAACTTTTGAACAGTTGTGGGAGCATAGCTGGGAAAAGCAAGAGAAGGCTGACAACTGAAATATTAAATTTTCTTTCGGCGTAATCTCCGATGAAATACTTAACAACTATAGAGGCTGTTTAGTTGCCTGTCAGATTAATGTCATCCTGCTATATTCAAAGTGGCAAGGAAATTGACTTTCACAGGAGGCTGTGCTGATATTAGCTGTAGTCTGCATTGACATAGGGTAATTACTGCTAGTCCACAAAGACTGTCTCGCTTGAAATGCTTCACTTAGCTGAACGGATGGAACCATTGTGGGTGAACAATTGTTTGCAACTTGGATGAATGTGATGTTGTCATGGAAAAGCTGAAGACTTAAGGGAGGCTGTGTTTCCTTGGGAAGCATGCCAACCTTGTATGATTTACAATTTGGTGACTGCCACAGTATTAAAGGGAAGCAAGTTATGGAGAAAGTAATTCGATATAGAATGGAAGCAAATATTAATTGTGCCCTAAAAGAATCCATGATGTTTACTCCCTTCAGATGTTAAGAGATTGAAAATCAATCTGTACTGTCACTCAGTTGTTTTGGGAGTAGGATAAGACGCAGGTCATGTTTGAACACGTACAAGTCATAAATGTGTCAGGTGAATGCATTTGGAGTAAAGTTTTATTAATTAACTTTAAATATGATTTTTCTTCAGACATTGTAGCTCTTTTTTTGTTTTTTGCCTTTTTCTTTTTTTTTTATTTTAGCTTTTTAATTGTCTTTGTACTTTTCATATCTTTCTGCCCATTCCTTGAGGGTTGATTTTGAAATATGGCCAATCAAGCAGCAACACCCATTTGGATATTCTGTGTGAGTATGCGGTGCCTTTCAATTCTGCATGCTAGCTGATGAATTGAAAATTTAAAGCAAGCATAACATCCTAGCAATTTCTTTACGTGCAGATTTTTAATTAGTAGTTAACTCGGATTAATGTTCCAGGATAGAATTTGGATAATGTGTACCAACGTTACCAGCCAGAGACAAATCAGTGCACTTTTTATTCTGAATGCAGACTACTTTTCAAGATTAATTTTTCATTCAGAAGCTTCTATCTTATTGCCAAAATTATTTTCTACAAATTTGATAAAGCTGAGTCAAATTGGTTACATGTTGGTGCAATGGAAATTGGTTATGATTCCTCTGCCTTGTATTTATATATCCTTTTAAACAAGCTTTGTTTAATATTATCTCGTATGGCTTCAGTTCCCCTCTAATTGAAAAACATTTGTTTGTAGTGCACTCCGAATAATTATAAACCTGGTATCCTGCAATTTTAAATTTGGAGAATGGCATTGCAGTAGCTTGCAAGCCCTCTACATTTAATAGCTAGACTGGAATGACCTCCCACAGGTTTTAAGAACATCAGCTTCTTTCCCTGTTGTGAAATTTCCCAGAATGTTAACAATATATTGGTACATGTGCCAAGTCAGATTTGGTTTCACATGAATACTTTGAGAGTTCGCAAGCATGAGAGTAAACAATTAAGTTAATATCAACAGTTATTTTTGTAATCAAAAATCCTTTTGTTTTTATTTTAATCTAATGGATTCTCCAGACAGGATAAACTCCTGTAAAGAGAGAAGCATCTGCTAACTAATCCAAGTCCAAGGGTTTCTTTTTCAGGGGCCAGACACCAGCTAATAATTTAGATCATAGATCATAGAATCCCTACAGTGTGGAAACAGGCCCTTCTGCCCAACAAGTCCACAGCACCCCTCAGCATGTCCCACCCAGACCCATCCCTCATAACACACCTATTCTACACATCCCTGAACACTGTGGGCAAGTTAGCATGGCCAGTCCACCTGACCGGCACATCTTTGAACTGTGAGAGGAAATCGGAGCACCCAGAGAAAACCCAGGCAGACAAGGGGAGAATGTGCAAACTCCACACAGACAGTCGCCGGAGGGTGGAATCTAACCTGGGTCCCTGGCACAGTGAGGCAGCAGTGCTAACTACTGAGCCACCGAGCTGCCCAAATTTGGCTTTATTGATCATAATTTTTGATGAATGTTTGCTATGCCTACATCAGTAGGTTTCTGTAGATCTATCAGGTCATGATGTCCTTTGTTTCTTTAACTTATAAACAAATGTTTATTGTTTGATCACAATATCTGAACTTCCTGACTATCACTTATTTTTGCCAATTAAGAAATATATTGGACCCAAGAAGGCTGTATTTTTCAACAGTGTAAAGAAAGGGGAATTTCTCATTACTTTGCTGATAGGGTCTTGGAAAATCAACAGAAGTTAGTATTTAATGGTTGCCTGCAAGACATTCCTTAGATTTATCGCTTTTGACTAAGATTTTTGATCATCTGATCCAATACTGGATAACCTTCTTGGTTTTGTGTCATATTTTGTTTTATAGTGCTCTCATGAAGTGCTATGGAATGTTTTGTTACATACAAGACAATTTATAAATATAAGTTGTTCTCATTACACTTGCCAGGCTAGGACACAATTGGCATGGAGATGCTATCAGACTAGAGGACGTATGGAGTTTGATTGGGTCTAAATAAACAACTATACAAGCTGAGAGGGAAGTAGAATTTTGGAATTTTTGTTTAAAGAGAGTGAGGGGAACGAAGGAATGGGAGTGGAGCCAGGAGAACAGGTGGCATGACAAGGTGTGGGTAAGGGAAGGAGATCCTATTTCCACCTGCAGTGTGACTTGACTTTGCCCCTGTCTCAGCTCATCCGCTCCTGAAAATCTTCTGTTTTGTTAATTATAGACTCCACTATTCCAGAGTACTCTTTGGATAGCCTCCCTCATTCTACCTTCATCCAAATCACTGCTACTTGTGTCTAACTCCATTGAGGTCCCATTCCCATATTACCTCTGTGCCTGCTCATATACGTTGGCTCCTGATCTAACATCTCGACTTTGAAGTTCTTATCCTTGTTTTATCAGAAGTGATGTATCAGGGGACTATGGGAGGAAAAAAAGCATCATCCAGTCTTTATGTATTGGCTTTTGCACTCTAACTCTTGTCTTGCTGACGTTCTATTATATGTAATTTCAAATATTTGTTGGCCCTTCGGCTTGTGGCCAACCTCCTCTAATCTCTGTTTATACCAATACCATCCTAGTTCTTTTGAATCACTTCTTTACATAGATATGTCAATATGAAGGCTGAAACACATTTGAATATGCCTGTACTACTTTAGCTTGCAAACAGTCTACATTTCAACTTTCACTGGCAGCTATGCAGTGCTCTTCATCATTTATGTGCCTCAACTATTTTTTTGAAAGCCTTCAATATCAGCTAAATAAAAGTCCTGGCTTTCTCAGTGCCTCAGAGTGGCCCCATTAGATCTCAACACGACACAGCAAAAGAGCAGATATGGAAAAGATGACAAACAGTGGAATTTATGTTTCATTGAACAAATGGCTCTTCAGCTTTTGGGTCACAAGAAATCTGACAACTGAACTATATTCTGATAAACATAGTTGCTGTTTGATCGGTATGCGTTTCCTGTACAACAGCAGCGTGAAGCGATTTCTTCCCTACTAATTGACGAATGAGCAACAAATAATGGTCAAGTGAGTGGCACTGATACACTGATAGCTCAGTTCAGTGTGGCTCAAAAAATGAACAGCATCAATTCATCAGATGATTTTGATCAATTTGCCATATACAGTGAGTGCATTGGTTAACGCTGTTTTCAATTTTAAAAAAAACAGGCTTAAATGACAAAGTCTGGCCAGATAGATGGAGTTGAAGTAAATACTTCAGTCAGATGAAGGGTCACTAGACTCAAAAGGTTAATTCTCTTTTGCACTCCACAGATGCTGCCAGACTTAGTAAATTTCTTTAGCTCTTTTTCTTTTGTTTAGGTAAATAATTGTCAGGCACTACTTTACATTTTATTTTGGTGGAATGAAAGGACCCGCATTGGAGATGTGCAGCTGAGTCCAAGATGTACTCAGCCATTCCCACAAATGTGGGGGAGCTCTTGGCAGTATTTTTTTTTTTGTCCTTGTTGACATTCGGGGCACTGCCCCACCAATGTGGCTATGTCTGCGTCCAAGTCTGGCCTCAAACACCTCACCATTATCTTCGTTTTGGACACCCCTGAATAGCCCTGGTCGAGCTCAGCCAGTATTTGATGGCACCATTTGCTCGAGACAATCACTCTCTCACTGCCCACTCTCACTGCCCATAACAATAATCCATCTTCTACCATGAACTGGACTTCTCAAGTCCAGAAAAAAAAACTTCAGTTCTAGTTATGACTGCCCTTTGGTTTCCTCCCATTATCATAGGATTCCTACAGTGTGGAAACAGGACCTTCGGCCCAACAAGTCCACACCAAACCTCAGAGCATCCCACCCAGACCCATTCCCCCTATAACCCACCTAATCTACACGTCCCTGAACCCTATGGGCAATTTAGCATGGCAATCCACCTGCACATCTTTGGACTGTGGGAGGAAACTGGAGCACCCGGAGGAAACCCACGCAGACACGGGGAGAACGTGCAACCTCTACACAGACAGTCGCCCGAAGCTGGAATCGAACCTGGGTCCCTGGCGCTGCGAGGCAGCAGTGCTAACCACTGTGCCGCCGTGCTGCCTGATTACTGATTATTTCAGTTTGGAGAGGACTGGAATTTTGCGTCCAAAATCTGGTATTGTTAGCTGTGACTGGTGGTATGTCCAGAAAATTTAATACCTTTTGTAGACTCTTCCATGGGTGCCACCACCAGTGGTGTATCTGCTAATGGGAGGCAGCTCAAAGCATCCGCATTCGCTGCTTGGTCCACGGGATGGTTTCTAAATTATAAGCACTTAGTATTAGAGCCCGCTGCTGAATGCAACTTGTAACAATGAGCGACACTGACTTGTCCTCTTTAGGCAGACCAATTAGGGGTTTACAGTCTTTGATTGTCCCAAATTTTCATCCGTAAAAGGTATTGGTGGAACTTCCTGGCTCTACGTATGATCGCCAATTACTCTTCTTGTAACTGGGCGTGTTTATGCTCTTCCATTAGCCAAAGTCCTGGATGCATACCTATTGGGCCTTCCTCTCCATCAGGCCATCTATGAGCTAATAATTCCCTGATTCTATATGGGGAAGCAGCGTATGTTGATACCAGATCCTTTTTGGATCATAGTGTGCCATCACCTGAGAGGATGGTAGCTGTTTCTTTAGTTCATTGAACGCGCGGGCTTGTCTGAAACCATATCCAAGGCCGACCCTTTTTTAGGAATTGATACAGAGTGACCAGGTTAAATGCCAGGTTGTAATGCACTTTCCATAGTAATTTACCTGCCCAAGAAGTGACCTAAGCTCCTGGACAGACAAGGGAGCCATGGTACATTTTGATCATCCTCACATTTTCTTCTGGCTGTAACTCATTCTTGTTGACTCTGCAGCCCAGTTAGTCACTTGGAGGGGTGCATTTTATCCTTCCTAGTTGTATGCCAGCCTTGAAAAAACACTTTAGGACTGTATCGAAGTTCTCCAAGTGTTCCTTATTAGTTTTTTCTGTTATCAGGATGTCATATAAATAAATGACAACCTGAGGTAGATCTTGCAAAATGTTCTTCATCATTCACTGGAAAATGGAACAAGCTGATGATATCTGAAATGGAAGTATTTCATGTCAGTATAAGCCCTTCTGGATATTAATTGAAGCATACGCCTGGGAATTGCAAGTAAGCATGTCTCGTGTCCAGCTTCATGAGGGATAGCCCTGTCTTCCCCCTGCCTGCTTTGCGAAGATTGGGTATTCATCTAGCTGTGAAAGATGGTTTACTGTTTGTTTAAAATCCCCACAAAGGTGAACTGACCCATCAGGCTTCAAAGTTGGTATGATTGGTGTTGCCCATTCTGCGAATTGGACTGTTTTGATGATTCCTTCAAATTTCAGCCTTATGATTTTTGCTTGTATTTTTGCCTGTAAGGCAAATTCTACTGGGCGGGCCTAGCAGAATCGCGGATTTGCTTCCTGGTCATCATGCACGGTGGGCTTGGCTCCTCTGATAGTCCCTAGATTTTACTGGAAGAATTCTGTGCATTTAATTAGGACTTCACTCAGGCAGCCGTTTTCTAATTGAAAAAGATTGCACCAATATCAGTGAATCGCTCACAACCAATTTTGCCCGTTAAGCTTGGTACTTTTACAGCAGTGGTAACTGAACTAGCTGCTTCTCATAAGAGACCAGAACCGAAGAGGATAACTAAGGAAAGAATAGAGTCCAATACGGATTAAGGGGGAATCTGTGTGTGGAGCTAGAGGACATTGGTGAGGTGTCAAATGAATATTTCATATCTGTATTCACTTGGGAGAAGGAGGGTGCCAGTACGAAATTTGGGAAGGGATCGGAGGTGCTCTTGAGCAGATGGATATTGGGAGTGAGGAGGTATTGGAGGTTTGGGCAGCCTTAAAAGTGGCTAAATCCTCAAGTCCGAATAATTTGAAATGCAGTCTTCTTTGGAGATGAGGAAGAAAATTACAGGGGTTCTGACCCAAATTTTTCATTTGCCTATGGCCACCGGCAGTAACAAAGGACTGGAAGACTGCTGTTGTGGTTCCACTTTTCAATAAAGATGGTAGGGATAAACCAGGTAATTACAGACCAATGACTTCCTCATCAGTGAGGAAGCAAATGGAGAAAATTCTGCAGGAGAGAATTAATCCCTGCAGGCAGAGGCAAGGTTTGATCAGAGATAATCAGCATGGATTTGTCAGAGGGAAGTCGTGCCGAACAAATTTGGCTGAAATTTGAGGAGGTGGTCAGGTGTGCAAATGAGGGTTGTGCATTTGATTTAGTTAATATTGGATTTTAGAAACCCTTTGACAAGGTCCCTCATTGGAGATTAATATAGAAGGTAAAGGCATATGGGATCCAGGGTAAATGAAAGCAATGAGTGGGGCTGGAGGAAAACAACAGACTAGGCAGTAGCAGAGGAACAGGAAAGCTGACGTTTCAGGTCGGGACCCTTCTTCAGAAATTTCATAAATAAATTCAGAAATTTCTGAAGAAGGGTCCCGACCCTAAACATCAGCTTTCCTGTTCCCCGATGCTGCTTGGCCTGCTGTGTTCTTCCAGCTCCACGCTTTGTTATCTCTGACTCCAACTTCTGCAGTTCTCGCTATCTCGGTGTGATCCAGGGTAACTTGGCATGTGGATCCAAGATTGCTTTAGTGGTAGGAGACAGAAGCTGGCGGTAGAAGGGTTTGAATAGCATTGTCAATACACCCATAGAAGTCTAATGCGCTCTTCGTTGCGACACAGAACCTCAACTCGACGGCACGGTGGCTCATTGGTTAGCACTGCTGCCTCGCAGCATCAGGGAACCGGGTTTGATTCCGATGTCTGCGTGGAGTTTGAATGTTCTCCCTGTGTCACTGTGGGTTTCCTCCGGGTGCTCTGGTTTTCTCACAGTCCAAAAATGTGCATGGTAGGTGGATTGCTATGCTAAATTGTCCATAGTACTCAGGGTTGTTTAGGTTAGGTGGGTTAGATGTGGGAAGTACAAAGGTAGGGGAATGGGTCTGATTGGGATGCTCTTCAGAGGAGCAGTATGGATTTGTTGGGCTGAATTGCCTGTTTACATATTGTAGGCATTCTATTCTATGAAGGCTGCTTCTGTAACTGGAGACATATCTCAGGGATCAGTGCTGGTTCCCTTAATGTTAATAAATATAAACAATGTAGATGAGAATATGTGTGGTTTAATAAGTAAGTTGAGAATAACCTGAAGATTGACTGGATGGTTAATAATGAGAAAGAAGGATTTAAATTATAGGAAGATATAGATGGGCTGGTCAGATGGGTAGATCAGTGGCAAATACAATTTAAGGTGATCACTCTGGAAGAAATAACAAGACAAGGGAGTACTGAATGAATGGTATGACACTAGGAAGCTTGAGGAACCGTGGGATCTTAGAGTGGTTATCTGTAGATCCCTTCAGAGAGCAGGTCAAGTTAATAGTGGTTAAGAAGGCACACGGGATACTTTCCTTTATTGTTCGTGGAAAGGTTATTAGGGCAGGGAAGTTATGTTGGAGCTGTTCAGCTATGGTCTGACCAAAGTTTGAAGTACTGTGTGCAATTCTGGTCACAATGCTGTAGAATGAATATGATTGCAGTGGAGGATGTGCAGAGGAGATTCACCAGGATGTTGTCTGGAATGGCGCATTTTAGCTATGAAGAGAGGCTCGGGTGATTTTCTTCAGAGCAGAGAAACCTGAGAGGGAGGACCTGATTGAGGTGTGTGGATAGAAAGCCGCTGTTCCCCTTTTGTTGAAGGGGCATTAACAAGGGGCATAATTGTGAATTATGAAAGACAGGAGATTTACAGGGGAATTGAGGAAATTGTTTTCACCTAAATGATGATGGGAATATGGAATGCACTGTCTGGGAGGATAGCAGTCAACAAATGTCACAACCTTTAAAATGTGCGGATGTGCACTTGAAATGTCATAACATTGAAGGATATAGACTCAAGTGCTGGAAAGTGGAATTAGTATAGTGGGTCAGTAGACATTGAGGGGCTGAAGGGCCTCTTTTGTCCAATATGACTATTACAACTTCATGACACTCACTTCCCTCTGGTTCCATTGGCATATACATCCATTGGTACTTATTGCTTGCTGGTAACTGGTGCAGCATGGTGGCACAGCGGTTAGCATTGCTGCCTCACAGTGCCACGGACCCCAGTTTGATTCCAACCTTGAGTGGCTGTTTTGAGTTTGCACGTTCTCCTCATGTTTGCATAGGTTTCTGCCAGGTGCCCCGGTTTCCTCATACGGTCCAAAGATGTGCAGCATGGGTGAATTGGCCATGCAAAATTACCTTGTAGCATCCAGGGGTGTGCAGGCTAGGTGAATTAGCCATAGTAAATACATGGGGTCGAGGTAGGGTGCTCTTTGGAGAGTCAGTGTAGACCCATTGGGCTGAATGGCCTCTACCTGCATTATAGGAATTCTATGATTCTAACTAACCTCAGTGACTAATTTTTAATGTGACACTAAAGCTCACAAGAACTTAAGTGATAAACCCAATGGAATTTGATCCCAATATTCATTAACGTTCATTAGTGATAGGTAGATCCTGACCAGAAGATAGAATTCTGGCTATCAGCTATGCCCTTCCCTATTTTGGGGTTTTGTGACTTAGTGCAGATTCGTTGCTGTTATCATGCTTGTCAGTAGCTGGTTCAGCACAGAACAAGGAGTAGAGCTGGAACCATGCTGTTTCAAATGGCTGTTTCTACATGGATAAGTCTATGGAGAGGACTTGTATTTTGTTTTATAATCCTATTTTAATTGCTAGCGCCTTATAAAACTGTGTTGGAAAAGGTATTACTCATTAGGGCATAGCACTAGTGGCTGCTAATTCAACGGCAATTTTTTTCTGATCCAGACTGAGCTACAGTGTTTACAGTGAGGTCTCTTAAACTGTATCAGCAGGAGCAACTGAAATGTATAAACTTGGTTCTTTAATGTTAGTGCTGAATTTTAACCTTCCATGCTCGGAAGTGCTGCTCATCTACTAGGATAGAAATAGTAGCACCATGCAGTACCTTCATAAACTCTTCCCTTAAGGTGACGACCAAACAGTATCTGAACATTTTGCTTTCCAGCCATCACAGCTTTATCAAAACTTTTAATTAGCATCCTTGAAGTTTTATTTCCTTCAGAATCATACAACAATGAGTATTCACATTGCAAAAGTGTTGAAATTAATAGCGAAGTGTGAGAACAGAATCACAATCAAGTTAAGCATTGGTTAAAAATGCATGGAATATATTAAATCAATTCTGTTTTACAATATAGAAAAAACCAGTTATAATAGAAAGGCAGAAAATTGTACAGAAACTTAGCAGATCACTTGGCATGCAGTGGGAACAGGTAAGTAGAGGTATTGGATATAAGCTGTTGATTTGAATTAGAGATACTTACAAGGGACTCAGAGGTTAGCACTGCTGCCTCACAGTGCCAGGGACCTGGGTTCAATTCCAGCCCTGGGCAATGATCTGTGTAGAATTTGCACATTCTCCTGGTGTCTGCGTGGGTTTTCTCCGGGTGCTGTGGTTTCCTCTCTCTCAGACCAAGGATGTGCAGGCTAGGTGGATTAGCCATGGGAAATACAGGGTTACAAGGATAGGGTAGGCAGGTGACTCTGAGTGGGATGCCGTTCGGAGAGTCAGTGTGGACTTGTTGAATCAAATGTCCTAGTTCCATACTGTAGCGATTGTATGAGCAATCTTTTAAAAATGCAACACCCTCACATTCATGTGTGTACATGTATGTATGCACGTGCAAAATCTTTTGAGGTTAAAATAAAGAGGCATTACTGAAGTGATATTAATGTGAGGTAGTAGGAAGTAGTATAATGAAAGAAATTAAATACACTTGAAAGATAGAGAATGTGTGATTAGGAGCAGTACAGATCTAAAGTAGTAACAGCAAAATCTGACAAGTTGGAACATAAAGGAACCCAAAAATGTAATAGAAGAAAATAAATGGGGAGGCACAATTATCCCACCAGCACAATTATTCCAATGGAGTGTCCTGACTTTAAATGGTACCCTATCCTCCTTGCCATTCCCTCCAAAATGTTTTCATATTGAGCACCCAAAAAAAGTTGAAGTTAAGATTTGAAATTTCCTAAATGAAACCTGCTAACATTCATATTTAATTATGAATATCACTAAAAATCATTTTTAAAATACTAAAATATTAAAAATACTGAAAAGTATCAAGCACTGTGATGCAAACGTTTTGATTCACTTTTTAAATTTGTGAAGAATCTCCCACTGGTCAGGTGAAATTAGTCCACCCAATAAGAAAATGTATTCTGTTTGCTGCTGAGAATTGATAAAGGTAGATTAAGTGAAAAATGTAATTAGGCTGTTTTTTTTAACATTTTCTAGCATAAATTCTGATTTTTTAACAGTAGTACATGCCTTTGCAACTTAAGTATAGTTGTATCTAATTTACGCTGGTGTTTTTGTAAGGTGGTTTATTGAAGTTGATCTTTCCTGGGCCTCTTAAGAAGGTGTGGTTCTGTTCAGGATATCAAGCTACCGCACAGCCAGCGAAATTGAGAAGAATCACTTGCATTTTGAGAAATGTGTGTGAATTTACAGAAAACCTGTTAGTCTAAACAGAGCTTCAGTCATATTCAGTTATAACTGGCATAATCAGCAATAGCAACCCAATACATTAGCAAAAACTGCAACTTTATAATGTACTGAACCTTGAATGTACAACTTGTTTTTGTTCTTGAATATACAATTGTGCTTTGATCTTTAATGTAGTGGGGAGAAGTACCCTTTTCAAAGTAGGACTTTTCCAGTCTAGACTAATAAGTATTCATTGGCTTTGTGTGACTCAGTAACTCCCTTCCCTTGCCAAATCATGCTGACACTTCAAGTAACTCTCCTAGCCATGGAGTCCATGCAAGTGTCAGTGTTGCAACAATATGACATGTGCATTTTTATGTTGACTTGTTTAGATCTTCTGAGAGGGAAGGATGTATTTTGAATAAATATGTGGAAAGGTACAGAATATCTTTGCCCTCGAGCCCTATTTGGCCTGCCAAGGATCAAAAGCCATACCTGACTGAGATGGCCATGACGATCGCAAAAAGGCAGGATGTGTCTCTCAGTAGCCTTCTCCATTCCTGATGCTGAGTGCCTTGATCAGGAACTGGATCTCCTTGAATGAGGGACTGCCTCCAGAAGCCTGCAGAAAATGTCAACCTTGTGACATGATCTAAACCCCTAGAGTGTTAATAGCAGCAGGAGCAAAATGGAGCCTTCAAGTTGAGGCCCACTCACTTGGTAGCAGGGCAGGAACAGTTTCCACAGACCCTTCTACTATGCGCATAATTGTGGTTGAAGTAGTAAGGTGGCAGGGTCTCCCCCCATCATCCTCACACCTGATTAAATGCCCCCAACTATCGGCAACAGCATGAGATTTTGCCTCCGTGTAAAACTTTGAAGTATGTTATCAGCAATTCGGGTCAGATAAGAACTCTTGGCCATCTATGTATTGCTGCTGGGATTATACTGACAGGCAGGAGTGTTGTTCAGAGAGAGAGGGGGTGGTTGGAGAATGGGTGGACTGAAGGAGTAGTTTCAGGAGAATTCTATTACTCAAAAGAATTATCTCTTAAATTAGCTGCAGCTATTGGGAATGAATAGCAACCAACTAAAACATTTTATGAAAAATACCAGCTTGTTGGAAGCACACAGTAGGTTTCCTGAAAGAGAAAAGCATATCCTGAAGGGAACGTGAAATGATAACTGTCATGGTAGGAAACAGAGCTCTTCTGCTGGACAAGCTGAGAAAATGAGATAGGAAAAGAGTAAGAAGTCGAACCCTTACAGCTTTACACAGCAAGGGGTAGTGGTGAAGTAATTGCAGGAAGAAGGAATGCAGGACAAACTATGACTGCTATTTGGCTACAGAGTAAGAACAGCATCAAGCTCAGCAACAGTACCCTTTGAGGTGGAAATGGCTTGAAAAGATTCAATATTGAGATTCACAAGTGAATCATAATGTCTTCAGTGAAGTACAGAAAAGTGTGGGCTACGCTTTGAACCGTATCTTAAAGCTTCAGAACAGAGTCTGAAATTGGCACATGAATGAAAAATAAATGAAATATTAATAAAAGCAACTTAGTCAAACATTGAGCCAAGAGCGAATACCCTGCCCGTGCTGTTGACTGTCCCGTTCCTGTTGCCGGTGAAGATGATATAGGGATGATTCTTCGGAAATTGGTCTGCTTCTTGACTTCAAAGAAATTGTCCAATACTTTTTCTGTGACTAATTTCTCTACTATAACCTGGAAAATGTTCAAATGATCAATGTCAAAGTGTAATGACATTATTTCAGCACCATCTGGGGTAAGTAGGTAGGTATAGACATTGAGAGCTATTAATAAGTTTACTACATAGAGTCGATGAACTGGCCAAATATTCTACAAACTTATTGCAGTAGCAAACCAGCATGGTTTGATCTCTTTGATCTTGCCTTACTGTCAAAGCCTGTTTAAATAAAAAATGGTAGAAAATAGATAGATAGAATCGCTACAGTATGGAAACAGGCCCTTCGGCCCAACAAGTCCACACCGAACCTCAGAGCATCCCACCCAGACCCATCCCCCAATAACCTATCTAATCTTCACATCCCTGAACACTATGGGCAATTTTAGCGTGGCCAATCCACCTAATCTGCACATCTTTGGACTGTGGGAGGAAACCCACGCAGACACGGGGAGAATGTGCAAACTCCACACAGACAGTCACCCGAGGCTGGAATCGAACCGGGTCCTTGGCACTGTGAGGTGGCAGTGCTAACCACTGTGCCACCGTGCCGCCCCTTCATATGATAGATATCTGTTCATAATCGCTGGTAAAGTGACTGCTTACTCAGGAATTTTTATGTGAGGTAGTGATTGGATCTTTTTAGTTAGTTATTCTTACCTTGGGTAACACAGTCAACTTTGTGAGGGAGAATGTGCTGGCTCCAAATGGAATTACTCTTTATCTGCTCATACTTGTCTTTGTTTAAATGTGCCAGTATTGTTTTCAATGTGTTGTACTTGCTGTGTTGAAGTTGATGTTTTTTAGTCCATCTCAGCCTGTGTAGTGTCACAATTATGGTACCAAGCACGAAATCATGCTTCCTGTGTCTCAGACTGACTGTGAAAGGGGCATGGTAATAAATCAAATTTATCATTGCAGCATTAAAAGCATCTCTTCTTTTTACAACTTGACATGGAGCAGGGAAGGATTTTGCTCATATTACACTCAACTTGAGGTGTACTTAATCCTTCAAAAACAATTGGAATTGTTCCTTTTCATTTTAAGTCTGTAAGGTCACCTCTCAGTCTCCTACACTCCAGGGAAAAAAAGTTCCAGTCTCTCCTTCTCACCCAAACCCTCCAGTCTCGGTAGCAACCTCCTAGATCTTTTTGCAGCCTATATAGTTTAATAACATCCTTCCTATAGCTTAGCAGAACAGTATGCAGTACTCCAAATGTGGTCTAACCAATGTCTTGTACAGCCATAACATGACTTCTCAACTCCTGTATTCAAAATTCTGACCGATGCCAAATGCCTTCTTCACCACTCTGTCTACCTGTGATGTGGGGTGTTGGTGTTGGACTGGGATGGACAAGGTCAGAAGTTACATGATTCCAGGTTATAGCCCAACAAGTTTATTTGGAATCACAAGCTTTCAGAGCGTTGCTGCCTTGTCAGGTGGAGTAAAGAGAAGCGCACAGAATTTATAGGCAGAGGGATCAAAAATCATACAAATGGTGTGAGTGGAGTGCTGACAGGCTAAATAGTAAGTCCCTGCAGGTGACCAAAAATATCTGATGGTTTGAGTAAAGTGTCAGCAGCTGAATGGCAAGTGAAGGGATAACCTCTAATCGGATTAATTGAGGCAGACAGATAATTACAAAAGAACAAAATTAATGTGGAGTTGGACGCAAATCAAATGGCTGGAAAAACAAGATAAGAATGAGTCAAATACCGAGGGCCTAACCAAAGTAATAAGTAATCCAAAACTGTACAAACTAATTAAGGTAGAGAGATGATAAGTCATCAAGCTAATGGGTCAAAACAGGACAGTAAGGAAGATCTTACAGCTACAGAACAGTATAGTGGAGTTATATGTGGTATGACATGAACCCAAAATTATGGTTGAGGCCAAGTACAGAACAAAGAACAAAGAACAAAGAACAAAGAAAGCTTACAGCCCAGGAACAGGCCGTTCGGCCCTCCAAGCCTGCGCCGATCCAAATCCACTGTCTAAACCTATCGCCCAATTCCTAAGGATCTGTATCCCTCTGCTCCCCACCGACTCCTGCATCTGTCCAGACGCACCTTAAATGAATCTACTGTGCCTACCTCTACTACCTCTGCTGGCAATGCGTTCCAGGCACCTACCACCCTCTGTGTAAAGTACTTCCCGCGTGTATCCCCCTTAAACTTTTCTCCTCTCACCTTGAACGCGTGACCCCTCGTTATTGAATCCCTCACCCTGGGAAAAAGCTTATCTCTATCAACCCTGTCTATACCCTTCATGATTTTGAAGACGTCAATCAGGTCCCCCCTCCATCTCCTTTTTTCTAATGAAAACAATCCTAACCTACTCAACCTCTCTTCATAGCTAGCACCTTCCATACCAGGCAACATCCTCGTAAACCTTCTCTGTACCTTCTCCAAAGCTTCCACATCCTTTTGGTAATGTGGCGACCAGAACTGTACGCAGTATTCTAAATGCGGCCGAACCAAAGTCTTGTACAATTTTATCATGACCTGCCAGCTCTTATACTCCGTACCCCGTCCGATGAAGGCAAGCATGCCATATGCCTTCTTGACCACTCTATCCACCTGTGCAGCCACCTTCAGGGTACAATGGACCTGAACTCCCAGATCAGGTCTGCTCTCTGCTCATCAACTTTTCCCAAGGCTCTTCCGTTTACAGTATAGTTCGCTCTAGAATTAGACCTCCCAAAATGCATCACCTCACACTTGCCCGGATTGAACTCCATCTGCCACTTCTCCGCCCAACTCTCCAGTCTATCTATATTCTCCTGTATTCTTTGACAATCCCCTAAACTTGGTTATCAGTTTCTGCTTCGCGATTCTGCATGGTTATGTATCTCAAGCCTCCTTAGACATTGCTTACCTGAAGATCGGAGGCTGAATGTCCTTGACTGCTGAAGTGTTCCCCACTGGGAGGGAACATTCCTGTCTGTAAAGTTCCTGTTTGTATGGTTTAGGATTACTTGTTACTTTGGTTAGACCCTCAGAATGCGACTCTCTTATTTATCATGTTATTCCAGGCATTTTGTTTGTCTCCAACACTACCTTATTTTTGTTTTTTATTCGTAATTATCTTTGCGTCTCAATTAAACCGGTTATAGGTCATCCCTTCATTTGCTATTCAGCTGTTGACACTCCGCTCACACCATTTGTATGATCTTTTGATCTCTCTGCCTATAAATTCTGTGCCCATGTGCTTCTCTTTACTTCACCTGACAGGAGCCGCGCTCTGAAAGCTTGAGATTCCAAATAATCCTGTTGGACTATAACTTGGTGGCATGTGACTTCTGACCCTGTCTACCTGTGAAGCCACTTTCAAGATCCCTAGCTCTCTCCATTTGACAACACTAACCAGGGGCCCTGCTGTTAACTGTATAAATCCTGCCGTGGTTTGTCTTGACTATAATTTAGATAAACGTGCAGTATTGCATTTTAAACTCCATCTGCCATTCGTCGGCCCACTGACCCAGTTGATCAAGATCCTATTTTGTACTCTGAGGGAACCTTGTTTGCTGTCCACTATAGAACTACTTTTAGTGTCATCCAAAAACTTACTAACCATGCATCCTATATTCTCATCCAAATCATTGATATAAATGTCAAACAACAGTGAACTCAACATCGATCCTGACAGCATATTGCTGGTCACAGGATTCCAATCTGAACAACAACCCTCTACCATTAACCTTCGGCTCCAACTGTCAAGCCAATTTTGTAACCAATTGGCTAGCTCTACCCTTATGCATTTTAAAGCTTCGACTACCACCTCTTCTGTAATGTGGACTCTTTTCAAGACATCACCATTTCCTGAAGTTCCCTAGCTTCCATGTCTTTCTCCACAGTAAATACTGGCGCGAAATATTTGTTTGAATCTCATCTATGGCCTGTGGTTCCACGCATAAAATGGCTTCTCGATCTTTAAGGGGCCCTATTCTTCCCTTCTGTTTTGCCCTTAATGTATTTGCAGGATCAGTTTCGATTCTCCTTTAACCAAAAGCTATCTTGTATCCCCTTTGATTTCCCTCTTAAATGTACTTTTACACCCCATACTCTTCAAAGGATTTGCTTGACCCCAACATGTGCCTCCTTTTTTCCTTGACTGGAGCCTTAATATCTCTGGTCATTCAGTCTTCCCTACTGCTACCAGTCTTGCCCTTCGCACTAGCATGATCCTGCTCCATAGAATCCATACAGTGTGGAAACAGGCTATTCGGCCCAACAAGTTCACACCGAACCTCGGAGCATCCCACCCAGAGCCATCCCCCTATAAACCCACCTAATCTATACATCCCTGAACACCTATGGGAAATTTAGCATGGCCAATTCACCTAGCTTGCACATCTTTGGACTGTGGGAGGAAACCAGAGCACCTGGAGGAAACCCACGCAGACATTGGGAGAATGTGCAAACTCCACACAGACAGTTGTCCGAGCGGGAATCGAACCCAGGCCCCTGGCGCTGTGAGGCAGCAGTGCTAACCACTGAGCCACCGTTCTGCCTGTTGTTCCCGACCGCTCATTATTTTGTTTTTGAAGACCTCCCACTTGCCTGATGTCTGTTTACCTGCAAACAGTGTACCCCCTTCAACTTTTGAAAATTCCTGTCAAATATCAAAAAAAGGCTTTTCCCCAAGAAGACTTTCCACATCAGGCAGAGGTTCACCTGCACATCTGCCAATGTGGTATACTGCATCCGCTGTACCTGTTGTGGCTTCTTCTACATCGGGGAAACCAAGCGGAGGCTTGGGGACCGCTTTGCAGAACACCTGCGCTCAGTTCGCAACAAACAACTGCACCTCCCAGTCGCGAACCATTTCAACTCCCCCTCCCATTCCTCAGATGACATGTCCATCCTTGGCCTCCTACAATGCCACAGTGATGCCACCCGAAGGCTGCAGGAACAGCAAATCATATTCAGCCTGGGAACCCTCTCACCCCAAGCCACACCCCCGTCTCCTATCTACTAACATCATCCCGCCCCCTTGACCTGTCCGTCCTCCCTGGACTGACCTATCTCCTCCCTACCCCCCTACCTACACTCACCTTTACTGGCTCCATCCCCACCTCTTCGACTTGTCTGCCTCCTCTCCACCTATCCTCTCCTTTATCCATCCTCTATCCGCCTCCCCCTCTCTCCCTATTTATTTCAGAACCCTCTTCCCCTCCCCCATTTCTGATGAAGGGTTTAGGCCCGAAACGTCAAGTTTTCCTGCTCCTATGATGCTGCTTGACCTGCTGTGTTCATCCAGCCCCATGCTTGTTTTCCCCTGATTTACAGCTTTGACTTGTGGATCAGGCCTAGCCTTTTCCATAACTATTTTAAAATTAATCGGGTTGTGGTCACTGGTTCCAAAGTACTCCCACGATAACACCTCTTGCCCTGCCATATTTCTCAAGAAGCTGTTGAGTTTTGCCTCTTCTCTAGTAGGGCCATCTACATATTGATTGAGAGAATTTTCTTGAACACACTTAAATTCCTCCCCATCCAAGCCCTTAACACTGGCAGTCCCAGTCTGTGTTTAGAAAGTTGAAACCCCTATTGTTTCTCTCTGCACAGGCACTGCTGGACCTGTGAGGTATTTCCCAACGTTTTGGTCTTTATTTCAACTTTGCTTCTTTCCAATGACATGGATTTTGTATCAAAGATATATGTGCTAACAAAATGTGTTATTTTAATGTTATGATATTCTTGGTGTGATAATGCAGAAACAGTTACCTTCCACTCTTCAAGGTTTCTTGTCTTTGCTGTTTAAGACTTGTATTAAAGTCGGAGTGGGACGCTCCAGCCGCAGCTTAGCTTATCTGCTCTGCTCGTTCTTCTTTTCTTCTCTCTCCTCTCCTCTTCTGAGTGCTTTTTTTTTTCCCCTTTTTTTTTCCCTCTCCGATTCCCAGCCTCTGGCGAGTGATAGTGACAACATGTGGCCTGGAACAGTGGCCACCCGGCGTGGCATGGCAACCTCCTGACCTTCTAGCATTGGCGCAGCTATCGCCCAACCTGTCACAGTAGCCTCCTGGCGTGGCATTGCAACCTTCCGGCCTCCTGTAGCAGCTTCCTGGTGTGGCGTGTCACCACCGCAGTATGGATCCAGGCCCTGGTGCAGACTGGAATCTAGGTACCAGCGTAGTCTGTTGGACTGAACTTTTATTTCTGTAATGCTGGATATTTCATTTCTCTATTGTCTAAGATCTTGTAACTAAAGAATCTTTTGTATCTAAATCGGCTTTATAATTGGCAATGTGTAAACTTTTCACTATACTCCCTTGAGTAGCCGAGACAATAAATGCTATTTTCAGTTCTATTGCTGAAGGTTCCTTTTTTGGCCCATTTATAACCCTTTTATTCTCACAGTTCCCTGCGATCTCCCTACGTATTTGCTTCTTAGTTTCCCACTGACCATTTAGGGGGGCTTACAGTACAACCGTATCAAAGTGATCACTCTTTCCCCCCCCACAACCTCTTATTTGTCAGTTCCACCCATATAGCCTAACTGGATGATACCCCCCCCCCCCCAAAGGAATATCCTCAAGGTATTGCTGTGATGTTTTCCTAATCAAAAACACCACTGTCCCTCGTCCTGAGAATGTTAGCTAAGATAGAAGCCCATAGAATTGAGGGCAAGTTACTGACATGGATCGAAAATTAGTTGAATGGCAAGAAACAGCGAGTTGAAATAATGGGCAGATCATGACTAGTGGTGTCCCATAGGGATCTGTGCTGGGCCTCGGTTCTTCACAATGTTTATTAATGAATTAGGTAATGCCATAAATTTGGATATTTGATTTTTTTTTGCTGATGGCACAAAATTGGGCAGCTTTGTAGCAGTGTTGACAACAGCATGAAATTAAAACAGGACATTGGTAGATTTGGTTAAGGCCCAAAGCTGTGGCAGAAGGATTTTAATATTAGCAAGCTTCAGGTTATCCATTTTGGACCGGAAGAGATCAAAGCATTTTCTGGAAGGCACAATGTTAAATATAGTGGATATCCAATGAAATTTTCAGTTTCAGTGTGCTTAGCACTTTGAATGCCACGAACAGATGCAGGGAATAGACAAGAATATGAATGGAATGTTGGCCATCATATCTGAAACACTGGAATATAAAGAGCAGACGTTCTGTTGCAGTTATATAAAACCCTAGTTAGACCCCACTTAGAGTACTGTGAGCAGATATGGACACTATATCTTAGGAGGGATGATTTGGCCTGGATGGAATTCACTGCAGGAATAATGATACTTGTTCTTCAGTGGTTATGTTATGAGGAGAGATTAGATAAATTAGGCCTTTATTCTCGAATTTAGAAGGGTAAGGGATGAGCTAATTGAGATCTTCAGGATATTAACAAGAAAATACTGGGTGGATAAGATAACTATTTCCACAGGTTGAAGATTCTGGAACTAGGGGGCATAGCCTAAGAATTAGAGCCAGGCCAATCGAGAGATTTTAGAGTCGTGGAGTTGTGGAACGCTTTCTCAAATGTTGGTGGTTAAATTTAAATTTGAAATAGACAGGTGTTTATTAAGCAAGTGTATCGGGGATATGGGCCCAAGGCAGGCATATGGAGTTGGGCATAGATCAAACATGATCTTATTGAGTGGCAGAGCAGGCCCTAGGGGCTGAATGACCTACTCCTGTACCTATGTTCCCACCCACCTTGGAGTGAAAATCTACCCCAACGTTGTCTTTCAGATGAGAGATGAAAATGCTGCTCTGCGAACTATTCAGTTGAATGCTAAAATCCGTTGTCATTGTATTCATAGGATCTCCCACCATCCTCGCAAAAGTTTGCCCCTCTGTGAATCTATTTCAAAAAATGTTTTTGGCTTTGAACTGCTTCATGATATCCTGAGACTAAAACTAAAAGAAAGGGATTACAAAAAAAAGCACAGATCCTGCCAAGTGGGAAAAGTACAAAGAACACCAAAGGACCACAAAGCAGCTTATAAGAGCTATCAAAAGAGGGTATGATAAGAAACTTGCCAGGGACATCAAAATCAGAAATTTTATAGTTACGTAAAGGATAAGCAGGTGATCAGGAACAATGTTGACCAGCTAAAGGCTGAAAGTGGGGATGTTACCAATGACTATTGGTAAATGTCAGAAATTGAATAACTGCTTTGCCTCAATATTTACATTAGAAAAGGAGGATAGCTTACCAGAAGTCCTGAAGAAATTAATAGTGCATGGGACCAAATAAAATTAATGTAGCAAAAATTCAGTTATGAAGGAATTAATGGAATTAATGTGTGACAAAGCCCTGGGACCTAATGCTTTCCATCCAAGACTATGAAAGGAAGTAGGGAAACACATTATAGATGTCCTGACTATGATCTTTCAGAGTTCCAGGAGTTGTCCTTCTGAATTGCAAAATTGTCAATGTCATTCCGCTCTCTAAGGTAGTGTAGACAGCCTATCAATATCTCTTTGTAATTTTATACTAAGTGAATAGGTAAAAACTGTGGCAGATGGAGTTTAGTGTAAGCAGATGTGAAGTTAACCAATTTGGACCGAGAAAGGGTAGATCAGGGTACTTTCTAGATGGTATGATATTTAATACATCGGATATCCAGAGAGACCTGAGGGTTCAGAATCTTTAAAGTGTCACAAACAGGTGCAGAAAAGAATCAAGGAAGCTAATGAAATGCTGGCATTTAAATCCAGGGGTCTGGAGTACATGGATACAGACATTATACTGCAGTTACACGAAGTCCAGGTTAGACCTGAGATGATACTATGGCTTTATGGGGTGTATTTTGTCGTTTTTTTTTGTGAAGAAAAGTTTGAGACAGAGGTACGAGCAGTCTTCTGAAAGGCCAATAAAGTAAACCGCATGTGAGATCTTGTTTTTTTTTAAGTTGAAACAATAGAATCTGCCTGAATGGGTGGGGTCAACCTCCTACAGAGCCAGGAGTTTTAGTTTTAGCTTTCTGCAGTTCCTGGGATCTTGAAGCTGGATGTGGAAGCTCTTATTCCTCTCTCTGTTACAGCTTAAAAAGTTGGGGTTCTCTTTCCGCTCCTAGAATTGCATGTGAGACAATCTACTTTACTGTATTTACCTTTGCGAAGGGTATGTTTATGGGATGCTACTATACTGGACTAGAAGGTGTATTTGGGCCCTTGAGTACTAAGGAGGGAGGAAGTAAATGGACAGGTGTTACATCTTCAGTTGTAGTGGAAGGTGCCATGAGGCTGTGGGAGGGGGCAGGGGCTTTTGGGAGTGAAGGAGAGTAGAACAGGATGTCCCAGAGGGAATGGTCCTATGGAATGCTGACAAGACAGGGGAGGGGAATATGCATTTGGTGGTGGCATCTCGTTGGAGGAGGTGGAAATGGCAGCTAATGATTCCCTGGAAGTGATGCTGGTAGGATGGTAGGTAAGGATAAAGAGGACCTTATCACGGTTGTGGGAGGGAAGAGGTGAGAGCCACAGTGTGGGAGATGTGTTGGACCCAGCTGAGGGCCCTGTCAACAACAGTGCTGGGGAATCCTCAGTTGAGGAAGAAGGTGGACATTTTGGAGGCTTCCTTGTCGAAGTTGGCATCATTGGAAGAAATGCGATAGAGAGTGAGGAACTGGGAGAATTTTATTTAATTCATGGAAGCAGGGTGTGAGGATGGTTATTGTGAGAGTCAGTGGGTTTATAATGGATACTGGTGGCCAGTATATCCCCAGAAATGGTATCAAAGATGTCGAGGAAGGGAAGGGTCAGACATGGACCAGGTGAAGGTGACAGCAGGGTGGAAATTGGAAGTAAAATCAAACTTTTCCAATTCTGGATGAGAAAGGGAGGCAACACCGGTGATACAATCCATATATCGGAGAAAGAGTTGTGGTTGGGGGCTGGAATAGGACTGGAACAAGGAACGTTCCATGTATTCCCACAAAGAGACAGGCATAACTGGAGCCCATGCCTGGACCAGTGTCCACCCCTCTGACCTGAAGGCATTAATCAAAAAGTTATTCAGGGTGAGGACAAGCTTGGCCAGGTGGAGGAGGCTAGTGATGGATGGAAATGGTTCAAACCTTTATTCCAAGAAGAAGTTGAGAGTCCTAAGACCATCCTGGTGGGCGATGGACGTGGAAAGGGATTGCACGTCGATGGTAAAAAGGTTGGTGGCTGAACCCTGCAAACTGGAAATTCTGAAGCTGGCGTTAAGTATTAGAGGAATCATGGATGTAAGTGGGCAGGGACTGGACCAGGGGAGGAAAGACTGAGTCAGGGTAGGAAGAGATGAGATCTGTTGGGCAGGATCAAGGAGAAACAATGGGTCTGACCGGGCAGCCCTGTTTGTGAATTTTGGGAAGGAGGTAGAAGTGAGCCATACGGGGTTGTGGGACTATCAGCTTAGAGGCATTTGGGGAGGAGATCACCAGATGAAATGAGGTTAGTGATCAATGGCCCGATGTTCCATCGTGGGGTTGTGGTCCAGGGAGAGATTGGAGCTATCTGAAATCTGATGCTCAGCGTCTGCAATGTCGAGGTCATTCCACCAGACTACAACTACCCTTGTTGGCAGGCTTAATTACAAAGTCAGGGTTGGATCTGATAGCATGGAGTTCAGTCAGTTCCCTGGAGGATAGGGTAGAATGTATAAGAGGGGGTGGGGGGATGGCAGAGAAATTGAGGCAGCCAATATTACAGCAAAAGTTCTGAATGAACAGATCCAGGTAGAACGATGGTCCAGGTGGAGTAAGAGTGTTGGAGGTGGCGAAAGGGTCTGTGGGATGGGGAAAGGACTTTTGCCCAAAGAAATAAGTGTGAGGGTGTAGGCGATGGAAGAAGAGTTCAATATCATGTGCCTGAAATTTATTAAGGTGGGGATACAGAGGGATAAAACAGAGCCCTTTGCTGAGTGCAGAATGTTCAGCATCGGAGAGCGGAAAGTCAGAAGGGAAAGTAAATACACGACAGGAGGTGAGGGTAGGGGAGGGGAGGGGAGGAAGGTTCTGGAGGATCATGGGTATCTCTAAGTTGTTGTATCTTGATGCCTGAAAGGAAAAGAAAAAGTTTCTTGTTAGCATGTTGAATGAGCCGGAGGATGAAGTGTAACTGGTGAGTGATGTAATGCTTTTGGAGAGAGAGGTCAAGAGTGTGCATATGACGATGCATGACACTGAGTACGCATCTCAGGATATGGTGAGAGCAGCTAAATGCGGAATGTTGACCATCCCAGAGATACCAATGATCCTGGGTGGATACAAAGCACAAAGGATGAAATTTGATTTGGAATCCGTGTGGGGTGATTCTGAGCCGGGGGCAGTCACTGAGGAATATAATGTGGCTGTGGAAATGAATTTTAGCGAATACCTAGTCAAAAACCAGGAGCGACAGTGAAATTAATGATGGTGGACAAGAAAAACAATTGGAATGGAAATCCCGTCGGAGAGAAGAGCAAAACTTCTTTAAGGTGGGCATGCCGAGAAGTGGCAGTGAGTTAAATACTAGATTGAAAACCGAAAGAACTGCGGATGCTGAAAATCAGGCAACAATAGAAATCGTTGGAAAAGCTCAGCATGTCTAGTAGCCTGTGTGGGAGAACTCAAAGTTCACATTTCAGGTCAAGTGATCCTTCCTGAGAACTGATGGTAACTAGGAAAATGTCGGCTTATGTGCAGAAGGTGGGGTGGGGGGAGGGAATAAGAAATAAAGGATATGTTGGGCTACAGCCTAAAAAAGAGAAGAGCAGTTGGGCAGACAAAGGAGTGGATAACCATCTGGCTGGGAGGGTGAATAGCAATTAATGGGGGCTGTTGGTGGCTAACAGTGGATTGTTTGTGTGATAGGAAGCTATGTGACAACATGACCTGGTGTGTGGGTGTTGGTTTAAGGACCTGGGAGAGCTCAAGCCTGAAAGATACTGAACTTGATATTTAATCTGGAAAGCTGCATGGTCCCCAAGCAGAAAATGAGGTGCTGTTCCTCCAGTTTGTGCTCAGCTTTGCTGGAGCACTAGAGCAAACTGAGACAGATTGGCTAGGGAACATGATGAAGTGTTGAACTAGCAGGCAACTGGAAGTTCAGGGTCTTTTCTGCGAATAGGATGCAAATGTTCAGTGAAGCAGTCACCCCAGTCTACACTTTATGTTCTCCAGTGTAGAGGAAACCACATCGTGAGTGGTGAATGTAGTAGACTAGATTGTGTGCGATGCGCAGGTAAAGCGCTGCTTCACCTCTAAGGTGCTTTTGGGCCCTTGGATACTGAAGAGTGAGGAAGTAAATGGACAGATGTAGATGGAGTGGAAAGTGCCATGAGGCTGTGGGGGGGTGTTGGGAATGAAGGGTGAGTGGAACATTTGGACAACCCTATTGTAGGTTGTACACACTGCTGTCACTATATTGGCCATGAAGTGAGTGAATGTTGAAGGTGGAAGATGTGGTGCCAAGTAAGCAGTCTGTTTTCTCATAGAATCATAGAATTTTACAGGTCAGAAAGAGTCATTCGACTCATTGTACGTGTACCAGTTCCCGAAAGAGCTAAGCCTTCTAACTTTATCACTTTTTCAAATATATATCTAATTTTCTTTTAAAACTACTTTTGGAATCTGCCTCCACCACTCTACCAGGCAGCACATTCCAAATCCTAACAACTGAGTTTTAAAAAGAAAAGCTTTTCCTCATCTCAGTCCTAGCTCTCTTGCTGACAGTTTTGAAACTGTGATCCCTAGTTACTAACTCCCGACTAACGGAAACAGAATATCCTTCATTACCCTGTCAAAAGTGTTCCTAATTTTGAACACCCCAAATAAGTCACATCTTAATCTTCTCTGCTCCAAGGAAGATAAGCTCAATCTCTAATCTTTCCTTGTATCTAAAATCCTTCACTCCTGGTATCATTCAAGTAAAGCTCCTTTGAACTCTCTCCAGGGTTTTAAACAAGCTGGCCAGAATAGAACACAATACTCCAAATGTGGTCTGACCAATAATTTGCTTTTATACTCTATTTATAGGCCAAGGATCCCATAAGCCTTCTTAACAATTGTTTCAATTTGCCTGGCTACCTTCAGAGACTCATGTGTATTAACACTGAATCCCTTTGTTTTTGTACTCCCCTCAAACTTGTACCATTGGTCCTATATTGTCTCCGTGTTCTTCCTACCAAAATGCACCATCTCATATCTCTCTGCATTGAATTTCATCTGCGAGGTGTCTGCACATTTGGCGAACTTGTCAATGTATCTCTGAAGTCGCTCTGTCATCCCCACAATTCATTATTCTCCCTAGCTTAGTTTCATCTGCAAATGTCTCAGAAATTTGGAGATTCTGTCCTCAACAGCCATCTCCAAATTGTTTATATAAATCAGAAAAGGCGAGGGAGTCAACGTTGATCCCTGGGGACCACCACTTTCAACTCCTCTCCAATCTGAGAATTACACAAGAAGTACTACCCTTTGTTTCCTATCTTTTAGCCAATTTCCAATCTATGCTGCCCAGCACCAATCAATCCTGAGCGGTTCTGATTTGCTGATCCATGTGCCATGTGCAATGTGCCGCCGTATCAAATGCTTTCTGATTGTCCAAATCTATACTATCTGCAGCACTACCATTATCACACTGCCTGTGTCACCTCATCCAAGAACTGTCCTGGATGATATCACACTCCAAGCATGTTGTTGGAGTAATTGTTGCACTAATCCAGGCAATTGGCAAGTATTCCATCACACACCTGCATTGTACCTTGTAGATGGTGCACAGACGTTGGGGAGGTGGGAGATGATTTACTTGCCACGGAAATCCTACCCTCTGACCTGGTCTTATAGCCAGCTCAGTTTCTGGTCAGTGGTAACAGAAGAATGTTGGTTTTGGGTGATTCTGCAATTGTATTTCTATTGAATGCCATTGGTTGATAGTTGGATTCTTTGGTTGTGGCCTGGCATTTGCGATCCATGACTGATATTTACCACTTGTAGGCCCAAGCTGAAAACTGTCCAGATCATACTGCATAAACACGTGGACAGCTTCAACATTAAGGAATCCCGAACGGCGCCAAATATTGTGCAATTACATCGCCGTTTTTGACCTAATGATAGGAGGAAGGTAATTGATGAAGCAGCTGAAGATAGTAGAGCCAAGAACACTACGCTGATGGAAAGGCTCTTGTGGCACAGTGGTAGTGTTCCCACCTTGGAATCAGGAGGTTTGTGTTCAAGGCCCACCTGCTCCAAAAGTTTGTAATAACATTTCTGAACAGGCTGATTAGAAAATACATGCCCTAAGAATCTTTTGCACTGATAACCTGCGACAGAAATATTTGGCATCCAATGACCATTTTTCTTGGTGCAAGATATGAACCTAGCTAGCAGAGAGCTTTCCCCGGTTCTCATTGCCGTCAGTTTTTCAAAGGATCGTTGATTCTATATGCAATTTAATGAGGTAGTGAGATGAGTGGCACTTGCAGAACTCAAACTGAGCATGAGTGATTTGGTTATTCCTTTGTAAATGCTGCTGAATAGCATGGTCAACAATCCTATCATCATTTTACTAATTATTGAAAGTATACTTATGGGGTGGTAATTGACAGGGTTAGATTTTTCTACCTGTCCGTTGATGAACATAACTGGGGCAACTTTGTACATTTCTTGTTAGATGCCAATGTTGTAGCTGCTCTAGCACAGGTTGTTTAGGGCTACAGCTAATTCTGGGTACAACGGAATTGTTGGAGCTCATTGCAAAGGCTATGTCCAGTGTTTTCAGCCATTTGTGACATCATGTGGAGTGAATCAAATTGGCTGAATACTAGCATCTGTGATGCTCATACATTAGGAGGCCCTCATCTTGTGTATTGGATTATCCGTTCAACACTTTTGGCTGAACTTGGTTGCAAATGCTTCAGACTTATTTTTTGCACTGATATGCTGGCTTCCCCTAACACTGTTATTTTTGTGGAGCAGTCTCCACCCATTAGTTGTTTAATTGTCTATGACCATCGATGCTGGGTGTGACAGCAGAGCTCAGTAGTGATCAGTTTATTGTGGGATCACAGCATTGTTTTATTGCGTGCTGACTTCTCTGTTTGGCATGCAAGTCGCCGTGTGTTGTAGGCCCACATCTGCTACTTACTATAAATATAGTAATATGTTTGTGTGTAGCTTCACCAGGTTGACACCTCATGTATGGCTGGCACTATTTCTTGCTTGCCTCTTGCGCCTGTGACACTTTGGTCTTTCATTCTGGAGTTTAATTTTGTAGCTTAATTTCAGTGTTTGTTGTTCTGTAATTTTTTAATTGTTTCTGTGTTGTCTACCTGATTACAGTGAAAACATTCTAAGGAATTAAGAAACTTGTTCACATATACAGTCATAGAGGCATAGAGATGTACAGCACAGAAACAGACCTTTGGTCCAACTTGTCCATGCTGACCAGATATCCTGAACTAATCTAGTCCCATTTTCCAGCATTTGGCCCATTTCCTCTGAGCCTATTCATGTACCCACCCAGATGCTTTTTAAATGTTGAAATTGTACTAGCCTCCACCATTTCCTCTGACAGCTCATCCCACACATGCACCACCCTCTGTGTGAAAAAGTTGCCCATTTTACATCTTTTGGTTCTTACCTTAAACCTATGCCCTTTAGTTTTGGACTCTCCCGCCACAAGGAAAAGACCTATTTACTCTATCCATGCCCCTCAGATTTAATAAACCTCTATAAGGTCAACACCCAGCCTCTGGAGCTCCAGGAAAAACAGTCCCAGCCTATTTAGCCTCACCCTATACCTCAAATCCCCCAACCCTGGCAATATCCTTGTAAATCTTTTCTGACCCCTTTCAAGTTTCACAACATCCTTCCTATAGCAGGGAAACCTGAATTGCACACAGTACTCCAAAACTGGCTTAACCAATGTCTTGTACAGCCAAAACATGACCTCCCAACTCCTATACTCAATGCACTGTTAGAGAGTGGTTCTGCAATCACTGATACAGCCTAGGTGATATCGATTTCCATTAGAACAGGGTGACCCTTTAACAAGACATTATTCTGATTTTGGATATTGCTAAGCAGTTTAACAGTTTCAGGCCAGATATTGGTGGGCTTTCCAGGATGTGTGCATTCATGAATTCCACCCTATGAGTACTTAGTTTAGGTCTAGGGGAACGTTTTTTGCTGTCTTGAGTCTGCCTACTGGCATCAGCTACCAATGGCTTGTTGGTCTGGATCCTAAAGAAAATGTTAACCATTTGGCTGAGGCTTGGCTTTGTTTTGGGGCTCACCTGGAGTCCATCTGTTCAGGATATGTCCTGAGTGGGGATATACAATTGCCTTCACTCAAATGGTGTCCCCCAAGCTCATGTGGCCTGGCAATGGTGTCTACCTTCATCGGCCTACCCTGTAACTCATACGCCACTTGCCCCATTTTCTAATGATAAAGCCAGTTACGGTGCTTGTTTGAAGTCCATTTGGGTTCAGCTAGTAGGCAGTTTTGCACGGTTACTTCATTAATCCCATATACCAAGAAGTGTCTCTGCGTTTCATTAAGGGTTAAACCAAAGTCACATGTCTCTGCTCGTCGTCTTAATCTTGTCAAAAACCTTGACACGGTTTCCCCGGCTCTCGAACTGCTGAGTATACCTGATAGCATTTCAGAATTAGAGGCGGCTTGTGGTCATCATATTCCTTAACTAAATTCGTCAACTCTTGAAAGGTTTTAGTATCTGTTACCTCAGGCCACTTTAGGCTCCTAATAACCAAAAAGCTGTGAGACCACAAGCTGTCAGGAGAATTACTCATTGCTTTTCGTCTGACCCAATGCCATTTGCCCAGAAAAAAGTGATACATTCTTTCCATATACTCGGTTCAGTCTTTGGCAGGATTGAACAAGTCAAGCCTCCCAAATTAATGTCATGATGCACAAAATGCTTACCCCCAACTCGTAGACGACTGTAATGAGCAAATTTCTTCAGGAGTGTATTTTTACTCCTGTCGCCACTGAAATAACTCAAAGGCTGGTGTCCCATCACCAAGTCTCTTTTTTCAGTCACACGTGCATAGTACTTGACACTGGTCCGGTTTCCTCAGAGTGAACAGAGCCTCTGACAGTCCTCTATGTCTGTCAGCCAGGGCTCCCTTATTGTACCAGCTTAACAGCCTCAATTAGGGAACTCATATTCTATGAGATCCACCTGACTAACTTTGTTGCAATCACTACATACCGTACCACCAGTTTTGGTGTCATACCCTAACTTATTAACCATGCCTCCTAAATTCTCACCCAAATTGACTTTATAAATGATAAAAGTGGTCCCAGCACCAATCCCTGCAGAACACCACTGGTCATAGGCCTTCAGTCTGCAAAACAACACTCCACCACCACCCTCTGTCTCACACCTTCAAGCCAATTTTCTATCCAGTTGGCAAGCTTCTTTGAATCTCATGTGATCTAACTTTATTAGTTAGCCTGGTGTGCTGAATCTTGTACTTTACTAAAGTCTACGTAGACAATGTCTACCGCAAAAGGTTCCGCAGAAAACCAAGATTCCGCAAAAGGCTCTATACAGCACTCAAACAAGGTAGGAGTGAGTGGACAGCCCCGCCTGACTCCGGATCTGTCCAGGAAGCTTTCTGATTCCCACCCAACTGAAACTGCACTAATGATGTTGGTGTGGAGCAGTCAAATCTAATTGTGGATTCCCTCCCATAAGCCCATTTTGGAGAGCACATTCTACGTGTAGGTGTGTGATATCCTGTCAAAGGCCTTCTCCTGGTCCAGGCTGATGAGGCAGGTATCCACGTCTTGCACGTAGGTGATCGTTTCCCTGAAGATTGCAAGGCTGTCTGAGATCGTCCTGCCCAGTACGGCGTAAGTTTGGTCTGGGTGAATCACAAATCCCAAAGCAGACTTGACCTGGTTGCTGACAACCTTAGAGAGGATTTTGTAATCTGCATTAGCAGTGAAATTGGTCGCCAATTTCTAATTTCTGCCTTTCCTCATGGATTCGCACATGCTACGTGACAGAAGCATTCTGTCATACGCCTCCAGCTACTGCTGGCCAGCTATGTCCACATACAACTTGGCCAGTAGCCATCGTTATCAAGCCATCATCTTCCTTCAGGTTGCTGAGCACAAAGCTCTCTCTCTGCACCTTTTGGAAGAAGAAATACAAACACATCTCATCCACAGTGTGGACCCTGGATTGGAAAATAATGTTGGAGACTTCCAAGGCAAAGACCGAGGCTTTCTGGCTGTTCACCTCCTGGGGATGCATTGTGACATCAATTCCCATCCGCTTGGTTTTCTGGAGTTTAGGCAGATTTCCTGTCTCTCCCTGTTACCTTCTGAACACCTTTGACGATAAAGAACCTCTTGATGTCCCCCTTGACTGTTTCCCACCAATCTGCTGGAGACTCAAAGAGAGCTTCATGGTTCTCCAACCAGTGAAATCTCTTCTAAGCTCCTCACTGTTTTCTGGTGTCAACCATTTCACATTCAGCTTCCATGTTCCCTTGGTCATCCTGTAGGTGACAGTCAGCCAGCAGGAGGCAGGTCAGAGAGAGTGCTAGCTTGACACCTGTGGATCTGACCAAGGAGCATGTGGGACACCAGCAGGAAATCTATCCTTGAGCAGGTAAACCCCGTGTGGCTGTGACCAGATATAGTTATGTTCCACTCTGTAGGTGTGATGAAGATGTCATGCAGCTCGGCAACTTTAATCTTTTCTACCAGGGATCTGGACGTGGCGTCCGGTTTGCTATCAGCCCCTCCAATCATTTCATTCACATCAATAATGCAGTTTAAGTGACTGTGGCCAGATTGACCAACCTGGACATCTCCAGCAGCCGTGGGAGCTGCTGTAGGATGGCCAGTCGCTCCCTCTCTACCACTGGGGCCTACACGTTAATTAATCTTGGGTGGGTTTCTACACACAAGGTCTGCCACAAGGAGGCCATACCCACCACCTCCTTAACTTTAGAGATGGTTGTCATCTCACAGCAGAATACCCAGGCCGGAGGAACAGCAATTGTTTCTCCCCCTGACCCCGACCAATTTGAAGGCCTGTGGGCCCTTTAGCTCCACCATGCAACAGTGATAGTGGATTCTATAGTTAGGGGAGCAGGCAGGCATTTCTGCGGCCAAAGACATGCCTCCAGGATGGTCTGTTGCCTCACTGGTGCCACGGTCAGGGATGTCTGCTGCAGGGCATCCTGAAAGGGGAAGGTGATGAGTTACAGGTTGTGGTCCATGTCAGTACCAATGATTTGGACAAAATGAAGACTGAGGTCTTGCATCAAGAATTCGGTGATCTTGGCAGAAGATTGAAATGCGGGACCTTAATGGTTGTAATCTCTGGATTACTTCTGGTGCCATGTGCTAGCAAGTTTAGGATTAGGAAACATGAATGCATCACTCAAGAGTTGCTGCAAAAGGGAGGGTTTTAGAATCCTGGATCACTGGGAGTGTTTCTGGGGAAGGTGGGGCATGTACAAACGTGACGGTCTACACCTGAACGCATTGGAACCAAGATCCTTGTAGATGGGTTTGCTAGTGCTGTTGGGAGGAGTTTAAACTTGTCTGGCATGGGGAACGGGACACAGAATATTGATGAAACAGAGACACAATGCTACAGCAAAGGAAGCAAGTCACAATGAGTTCAGCAATGTTGTGTGTCAAGAGAGTAAGGCGAGGCTGGATGATCTTTACTTTCATGCTAGGTGTCTAATAGATAATACTGATCGGTTAATGTCGTGGATTGACACATAGAAGAATGATATTGTTGCGATCACAGAAACATGGTTGAGGGAAGGGCTGGACTGGCAAATCAGCATTCTGTGGTGTAGGATCTTTAGGTGAGAAAGAGGAGGATATGAAAAGAGTGGTGATGTAGTGTAATGGTGAAGGAATCAATTACTGAAATAAGGAGAGATAATATCTTGGAAGGGTCTTTAAACAAAGCTTAGTGAGTAGAGCTTAGGAATTTTAAGGAAGCAGCTACTTTACTCTAAGTGTATTATAGGCCCCCAAAGAGTCAGCAGGAAGTAGAGGAGCAAAGATGTTCACAGAGGTGTTTAAGAGTAATAATTGGGTAATTATATTAGGGGATTTCAACTTAGCCAATATAAGTTGGGAGTGTTAAGGGTTAAGTCATAGTGTTAAGTGTACAGAGGGGGTGGATTTCTTGAAATTGATCGGGAGGGAATTGTTTTTTATTAATAGGTAGAAGACCCAAAAAGGGGCGGCACAGTGCTGGTTCTAGTTCTGAGGAAAGAAGCCGGACAAGTGTGGCAGTGCAGTTAGGTCTACAGCGAAGCAATGTTGTGGTTGGGTGGCGGTGGTGGTGGGGGGGAGGGAGGGCGGGGTACATTCAGAAGGAGCTGGGGAGAATGCAGGTCCAATGTGTGCCCTTTAGAGGCAAGTGTAGGAGCAATACATTCAGAAAACTCTGGATGTCTTGGACAATTCAGGACTAGACGAGGAAGAAGAGTAGGATTTTAGCAAGTCTAAAGGGAGCAATTCAGCTGGAGCCCAAGGGTGTTGGAGATGAACCAGGATATTACCGACCAGCGTGTCTCACATCAGTGGTAGGCAGACTATTAGGGAAAATTCTGAAGGACCAAATTAATACCAACTTGGAAAGGCATAGATTAATTAGGGTTAGTCAGCACGATATTGTCAGAGGTCGGTAATGCCTAATAAATTTGTCAGATATTTTGGAAAAGTGATCGTGTGTGGATGAGGGAAGTTCAGTTGATGCGTTTTATATGAACCAAGCTTTTGATAAGGTCCCACATGGGTGAATGTTTGAGAAGGTTAAAGCACGTGGAGTTGAGGGACTTGACGAGATGGATCAGAAACTGGCTTTGTAATAGGACACAAAAGGTAGCGGTAGAAGACAGTTTGACCAGAGGCTGGTGTCCGGTGGTATCACAAGAATCAGTGCAGGGTCACATATTAGTTGTCACGTACATAAATGATATAGATGAAAATGTAGGGGAAATCTTAAGCAAGTTTGCAGATGACACCAAGATTGCTAGTGTGGTTAATAGTGAAGAAGATGGTTGTAGGTTACAGAAAGATATAGATGGGAGGTCAAATGGGCAAACTAGTAGCAGATGGTATTTAACCCTGATAAGTGTGAAATATTGCACTTTGGAAGCAGTAACAAGATGAGGGAGTATTCAATGAATGGCAGGTAGCTGAGAAGAACAGAGGGACTTTACTGTAATTATTCACAGATCTCTGAAGTCGGCAAAGCATGTGAATAGGATCGTTAAGATGGCATATAGGACCCTTGCTTTCATCAATTGTGGCATAGAGCATATGAGCAAGGAGGTAATGTTGGAGTTGTGCAGAGCATTGGTCAGGCTGTGAGTACTGTGTTTAGTTCTCGTCTTCTCATTACAGAAAGGATGTGATAGCACTGAAGGAGTTACAGAGGAAGTTCAGCAGGATGTTGTCTGGGATGTAGAAATTGAGCTATCAGGAGAGACTGGTTTCCTTTAGAGCAGAGCAGACTGAGGGGGGTATCATTGGGGTATATAAGATTATCAGAGGTTAAGGACTGGGTGAATAGAGAGCAGCTGTGTCCCTTGGTTGAGGGGTCAGTCATGAGAGGATGTACCTTTAGGCTAAGGGGCAGGAGATTAGAGGGGATTTAGGAAGAAAACTTATTCACTCAGTGGGTGGTAGGTATCTGAAATGCACTAAATAAAAACCAAAAGAACTGCAGATGCTGTAAATCAGGAACAAAAACAAAGTTGCTGGAAAAGCTCAGCAGGTCTGGCAGCATCTGTGAAGGAAAAAACAAAGTTAACGTTTCAGGTCCGGTGACCCTTCCTCAGAACTGGGCAAATGCACCGAAATGCACTGCCTGGGCAGATAGTGGAAGCTGGAAATCTTACAGTCTCTAAAATATATTTAGATGAGTACTTCAAATATCATAACATTCAAGGATATGGTACAAGTGTAGGAAATTGGGATTCGTGCACTCCTGATGGTAGTTATATCGGTGCAGACTAGATGGGCTGAAAAACTTAATCTGTGCTGTATGAATATATGAATCTGTATCCTGTAACTGCTGAGCTGCAGTATCTCATGCTTCTGCAGAAACAGTGGATCCACTTTGACATTGGCCAGGTAAGCTAACACGGAAACACGTGGAATGGTAGATTTAATGCTATGCACATTATTACTAGCAATCTTAAAACCTGTTAAAAGTTCATTGCATTACCGGTAGACCCAATGTCCGTTCACCTGTGGTTTAGTCTCGGGGGGACCCCTGCATCCCTATTGCGTGGGTAAACTCTTGGACACTCAGCACTGAGGTAGCTTTCCTCTCCACGTGGGAGTGTTGCCCTGATCTAGTTAGGGCAAGGACAAAGCCAGGAAGGTCTGGTCTGAGCTTGACTTTCATGCTCTGCTTTTGCTTTGGAGCATTGCTGCTCCCAGTTGCCCGGAGCTGTGGTGCCGTGTGTACCCCTTGGTTCCCAAAGGTGAAAGATCTTCATTGGCCCCCACGATGTCTGGTGTTTTCGGTTTGGGGGATGCTCATCATCATCTTCCTCATGGTACTGTGCCTTTTTTGTTTTGGTTGCCATCCTAGTGCACATTGTCACCATGAGAGGAACTGCTGGTATGTCCATCGTGCAGCTACCTCTTTCCATTTTGTTGTAGGACCGTGGAGGTCTGGCATGTTTTCTTTTTTGTGGTTTTTTTTTCCCTCTGGTATTGACTCCCCTGCCTCCTTGTTTTCTTCCTCCTCCATTGACTCTATCTGTTCAGGTGGAAGTTGGGTTGGTAGCTGTGCCTTCATGCTGGCTACCTTTTCCTCCTATCTGGCCTGTCCCTGCTTTTGGGTGCCCCTTGTTTGAGTTTATTTTTGCTGGATATTGACACCTTACTGTCCTTCGGAGGTCTATGGCTTGTGTTGCCATTTCCAGCTGTCTGAACATATATGGCACCCTCCCCACCCCCATCTTGGCAGGTCTTGTTCAAGTGGTCTGCTCACTACATAGTTTGCAGCTCTTTGACTCCTTGCAGTCCTTAGTCAGGTGACCCTACTTTTTATATTTCCTGTGGAGGGCCACTTTGCATTCCAGTGCCTTATGTCCTGACCTCTTGCACACTGTAGGCTGCCCATGTATGCCAGGTAGCTTGGCTCCCTCTGGTAGTAATGCTAGATGGCATGTGAAGATGGTTCCTACTAACATTCACCTTCAGGGTCACCTACCACTTGCAGCTCCAGTTTCCGAGGGGGTCACTATGTTGGTGCAGCCTCCTTTTCGCTGAATGTACCTTCCCAGGAAGATCAGGCATCTGCTTCCCGAATGTAGGGCTTGTACATACGGACTGTCTGTTTCTTCTGTGCAAGAATAATGAACAATGGTGTGTCAGACAAGACAGAAGGGACCCTTGCCTCCTTTCTCCTCAAATACCATCAGGAAACACTCTCATTGCTTCACGTCCGGAAGGTCAGGTACAAGTAGTCCCCACTGGGGTTCCTGTAAACAGAAAATATGTGCTGCTGGGAAACTTTAGCAATCCAGGAGAACATTCCTCACAAAGAAGGTCCAGTCAACCAGTGACCCTTCTTTTTCCCCACCCCCCCGCCTTTTTTTTTGACAGCCACCCAGACTGTATTGTAGACCACCTGGCCAAGGCTGCAGGCGTGAGCAGAAGCCATAGCTCTGGTTGACAGGTTGTTGAAATGACGTTAGGCTGAAGCCAACAATTGCAGCTCAACTCAACCGATGATTGTCCAAGTTCTGGATGCAGTCACAGCCCAGCAATGATTTCCATCTTCTAATCATGATGATGAAGGTCCTCAGCTCAGACTCCTCCTGGGAGAACTGCCTTCCTGATCATGGTCTCTCCCCTGTCAGATGTGCTCACTGTCTCGATAGAGAGAGAAACCAAACATCCTAATCTGACCTAGTCCCATTTGCTGCTATTTGGCCCATATCCCTATAAACTCTTTCCTATTCATATACCCATCCAGGTGCCTTTTAAATGTTATTGTACCCATCTCCACCACTTCCTCTGGCAGTTCAACCCATACACACACTACCATTTGCGTGAAAGTGTTAATCCTCAGGTCCTTTTCAAATCTATCTCCCCTGTCTAGTTTTGGACTCCTTGTGCATCTCATTAAAACCCTGGTGACTCCAATGATTAATTATCACACTGCAACACCCTGAGACAAGCGAACAAAATTATTTTGTCTCTGGTTTTTAAGTTTTGTGATTTATCTTGTTCACTGCTCTTGTAGCAGTAGTTCTGCTCTGGTTTTGAAGTGACATAATATGGTTAACATTTAAAACATCTAAAAGTCAACAATGTTTCTTCATTAGTAAGCTGATACCAATTAAAAGTAAAGTTGTAGATTTAATTAAAATGGAGATTATTTTAGAAATCAGCATCAATAATTCTCAAAATTGTAAAAGCCCCAGTACATTCTAGCTTTGTGATTCCTTATTGCGGCAATATTTATTTTTCCAGAACTAAGTTAGTACTGGAGATTTTTTGTGTCCTATTGAAAAACATTCAAAACTGTATATGCACATATACAAAAGGACTGTGAACTGTTGACCTTTTCAAGGTGGCTGGCTGCACACAGCTGACAAAAAGAAGTGTGGAACTTTGAAGTTACTGTTGGAGATAAAATTATCAAGATGTGTTTTTTCAGCATGATCTTAACTTTATCTGTCTATCTGTGCTTTTTGATGATCTACTTGGACTGAGTTGATCTTTTAATAAATAACTTAGGCTGCTAAGCTGCTACCACAATCACACTGCTTTCGTCACCTCTGTGGGATGGCAGATGGCTCTCAATAAGGAGAAAGTCACCTCGAAGTTTGTATTTTCTTACACAAGTTAATTGTTCAATTTCAAAAACCCCCACCCCCCTTTGGCAAGGAACTTCTCTATGTGGCGACAAAGCTGTATTAATGATGCACATTACAGGGTAATAAACACAATCAGAGATAGCAGGAACTGCAGATGCTGGAGAATCTGAGATAACAAGGTGTAGAGCTGGATGAACACAGCAGGCCAAGCAGCATCAGAGGAGCAGGAAGGCTGACGTTTCAGGCCTACGTTTCTGAAGAAGGGTCTAGGCCCGAAACGTCAGCCTTCCTGCTC